>VWYP01008618.1:381-113403 GCA_013400435.1 Pycnonotus jocosus | reverse complement strand
TTTTTCATTATTAGTTTAGTAGATGAGATTTACAAAGAATCACCCCTACTTCTCCAAATTATGAATGGTGTATTTTTTACACATGGAGTAAACTAAAAGGAAACTTGCTGTTTCATAAAGATAATTCTCACAGTCATTAAAATTTTGCTTTCTTCCTCTGGCTGGTCATTATATTTCTGTTTATGAAAATCACATCTCCCTTGAGATCCTTGTAGTTCAACTAGGAGAGATAAAAGGGAGCGTGTAGAAGATTCAGAACAAGAAAAAACGAAGACTTCTGAGAATTTAACTCAAGAAACTACCAGGCAAACTATGTAGGGTTTGACCCAGATGGGCCTGGTCCAAAAACTTCAAGGCCACATCTGTGCTTTCAAATCCATACGTTTCAAGCACAGGGAGGAAGGAGTTAGACTTGGGAGCTCATCTGAAAAAAGATTCAAAGCATATGTAGTAACACTTCTGTGGGGAATTGGGACCGAGAGAGGAGGGTCAGGCTTGGAGCTCATTTTTAGAAGGAATTCCAAAGCACATGGATGTGGTGAAGGTCTGGTATGAAACAGCACAGCCAATGCAATGCCATTAAATGGACCGTTTGAACCCAAATTTTTCTTTGGATGGTTGCAAAGTCATTTCTCACATTATTCCAACTATTTATCTGTCTAGCAGAGAAAGCCCTTGCATTGTGAAATGCAGCCATTGCAACAGCATCAATTGCTTGTCAAATAGCTAATAACAAGCATCTTTTGTGAATTTCTTTTTTATGTATTTTAATAATTTATTTGGCCCATTTTTTATGTTGTGCATTTAAAGTGACATGTTTGTTCATTTGAAGTCTGTCTCTTGTTTTGGAGAGGTGAAAGAGGGAAAGAAAGAGATTTAGATGAAGCAGGCTCATTGGGGCATGAGCCTCACCCAGACTGAAAACTTGTAAAAATTTTCTGACCCATGTTAAGAAATTCGAAATCCTAATACCTCAGGTTGACATATACACAAGTACCCTTAGAAACTTCACCAGTGAATATTTTATTTGGAATATCACTTATCTTCACTGTTTATGAGAAATAGAGAACAGCTTAGCATAAGTGACCCCAAATGGGATGGGTGCATCCGTTCATCTTGTGAGATGCTGCTCACATTCAGCTCTTGAGAATGAAACAAGGCCTTAGAAATGTCTGGAGTTCAGCAGGTCTGCTGCAGTGGCCAGGGGAAGAAGCCCTGGCTTTCACAGCAGATTACAGAGGTCCACTTGTGTCGAGGAACTTGCATTCATAACACAGCCACTCTTGTGCAGAACTGCCTTCACATACGCAACGTTTGTTGGAGTTTAAAGCAAGCCCTTTCTAATTACAGTTGATGACATACCCTGCAAAACCAAGGTTTTCACAGGAGAGCAGAACTGACAAAAGAATCCCTAATGTCAGTAACTGACTCCGTATACGATGGGATTCATGACTGAGCTGCTTGGGCACAGGAGTAACACAATTACAAGCTGGTTACGTTTCTCTGGGTGTGAATCACAACTGCAGCTAATTCTTCCTCCACCTGGGAGAAAAGAGTTTTAACTGTTCTTGAAGTGACAAATCTTGTGATTCTTAGTGTGGTTTTGCTCAGACATCAAATTCTGTTAATTTCAGGAGAATTCAGCATGATGTAACAACAGGAACCCCAAGACTTGACTGAGTATGTGATGATCCTCAAGCTACAGGGATCTCAAGGCATACAAAGCCCTTTGTTTTTCCTTCCATGGGGCCAGAAATGTGTTAAGTTGTGACGTCTAGTAAAATATCAAAGTACACCATTCACAAAACAGTACTAATGATTAAAGGATCTCCAATTCAACCCAGTGACCTCAGTGGAATTCTTAAAGTTCGAAAGCTATGACATAGAGTATTATTCATTGCCCTTTCATTCATGCTGATTACACTCTGCTTCTCCAGAAGATGGAAAACCCTTTTGAACCTTGCTGTACTATAAAGCAGTTGATGATAGGAAATGTATCTTAGCTGAGGAACAAGTCAATAAGACCATTCTAGGAATTAATTTTCGATATTCAATAGCATAGCAAAATTAATGACAATAGTTGCAATAGCAAGAGTTACCTGATAGATGAAAGCACCACACTGATTTTCCTCTCTGGGTAGTGTAAGATACTGCTTTCCAGTTCTTCTGCTTTATCTCCATCCTTTTCTTTCCCTCTCCTGCCATGTTCCCTCCAGCTGGAGATGAAAGTAGTCTGGTATTGGCCTCCCACAGTCTCAGGTGGGTGCTGTTCTCTTCCACCTGAAAGTGGCATGCTGGTCATGCTATACCACCTCCAGAATAAGTGAGGGTTGACATGTTTTTTTAAAAGCTGAGAATCTCCATGTAATTGTTTAAAAACAAAACAAAAAAAAAAAGAAAAAGAAAAAAAAGCATACAGAAGCAGTAAGGTGCAAACTGTGAGTCCTTCTCTGCATTAAAAAATCTAAGTCCATTAAGTCCATTTTGAAGAGAAATGCTTTAAGAAAAGGTTGCTCAGTTGTGAAGGAAAAACATATATGTTTTTTATGTTTCTAAAGATGCTTCAGGTGCCTTCAGCAGCATTGCCAGGGACAGCATGGATCATATGTAAGCTCTTTATATTTCCGGGATCCAGCAGATACAGAATTTTAACCTCGTCACTCTCAGAATTACAAATGGTCATAAACCACACTCAGCCTACATTTCAACTACGTTTCAACCAAACCCCTTTTACTCCATCAACAAAGAATTGCCCACAGCCATGATACTTCTTCAGCAGTTGCCTCAATCACTACCCTGCTGATGCATTTAGGACCACAAACCCTTTTATGAACATTTAAATTTTGGTTTGGTGGCCACATGAGTGCTTTGACTGCTCATTCCCAACATGTAAATGAGATGCCTGTCACAAGAAACTGTTTTAGCTTTTGGGCCTTTGTCCTTGTACCTCTGGTCTTGGCAGTTTTTTTAGCACTTTTGCCTTAGGCATTTTTGCAATCTGGTGTGTTAGCACCTCCTGGCTTTAGCAACTTTGCAGCCTTAGCTTATTGCCTCAAAGCTTTGGCATGAGTCTGCACTGTGGCATCCTTTCAACTCCAAACATACTTGCTTCACAGGTTTTCCTTGGGTTTTTCTTGGATGTCAGCAACTGCCCTGACCCTAGAGGGGGAAGAAAGACTGATCAGCAAGTTCAAACAGTGTCTGTGCAGCAGAAAGATGTCTATCACAAATGAGCACATTCACTACATCACTTGCCAGGTATTGCACATGCTCAGGTACCATGAGAAAATTTTCCAGGCCTTCTTCAAGATAATTCCTATAAATCTTCTGAGAGCCCATGGTGATTGTCTGGAGAAAACCCTGGCAAACTTCATAGTCCCAGACTGCAAGATCACTGTGTCTGCATACTCCCATGGATATAGTTTACATGATTAAAGTATTTTCTCTTTCACTTCTCTTCAAAGGCAAGAAAACCCATCAGCTAGAGATAGATGTTGAGTTTAAGGGCTTGTAGTTCAGGGTGACAAGTGCTGACTCTGTAGATGAGCAGTTTTCCACAGCCACCAGGAGACACCCAGTTTGTCCTTTGTACTGCCTCCACTAAAATACTCCTTTTCAGGTAGTATCACATCTTCTTTTCATTGTAATCAGGAAAATGAGTTTTAGAAGTCTTAAAATGGAAGAATCCATGATGATGAGGATAAAGATTCATGCCAGGTAATTTTTGTTTTCTCCATCTAATAATCTGAAAGTCCTCATCAGCAGCTGCCTTCAGTGAAGGCCCGAGTTTGAAAATGTTTTGTTTTCATGAATTCCTAATTGTCATCTGTTATGTCCTGCAACTTGTCTTTCAAAGACCTTTGCAAAGCTAACTCAGCTCACCAGCAAAGTGGAAAGGTGAAAAAAATCAGTTGATGCTGCCTAAGACTAGTGAGATTCCTTCTACCATCTCTCTGCAGCTGAGGAAGCTGGGCCACGGCTTTCCCAGCAGTTTTGAAACAATTGGCTTTTTTGTGAGTGTTGGACCTAGAATCTCTTTGCTTGGAATATGATTGCAGATTCTCCAGAATAAATTCAAAGATCACACAAAATTAGCAGGATTTTTTCTGTCATCATTTCCCCAAGGAAAACACTGTTCCTATCCAAATAAAATGAACTTGCAGTTTATTTACTAATCCAAAACTATGGATGTCCTTCATAAAAGGGAATCCTTGAGATATTTTATAGTGTGATTTTTCTGAGTTGTCTTTTTCCAGTGGATATTTTGCAGAGATAAAATTTGCTAACATCTGTAACAATATACAGAGAAAGAGGAAAAGTAACTTTTTCCCACATCATGTATAGTGTACTACCTATAAAAAGAAAAGAAGAAAAGTAGAAAGTACTGCCATGACTTCAATAATCAGAACCTTTCCTTTAGCATCTAAGAAATGACAAGTAAGAAAGTTTTAATATAGGAGAGGATTTTTATTTGCATTTCTTAACAATAAGGGTGGTTTATACTCCACCTGGTGTCTTTTCTCACATCATCTTTTATGGGCTTCTCTCAGTGACAAGTACCTTTGTACAAAGGTTTCCTCCCCCCTCTCCCCCTTCTCTGGTTCTAACTCTCTAGCAGGCTTCAGCATACAAACACAATGGGAGCATTGAAAGGAAGACAGTGGGACACCTCCTTTGATCTTGTGTTCTAATAACTTGTGTATGTTTGTGTCCAAAAACAATGTTCCAAGGCTGTGAGGACTGCTGCTGCCGAAAAGAATACTCATCACAGGGGCAGTGGAATAGTTAAACTGTATTCAGGAGAGCAAAGTACTGGCCAATAACATAAACAGCAGACTGTAAACTCTACTAAAATGCTTTGATGAGTGAAGAGAGCCCCACTCCACAGCTGACAACACAGACTGTTCAAAGCATGGCACTGAGGGTCACCATTAAATCATACAATTCCCTATTACTTTTCATATCCATTCTAGAGGATGCTCACTGCACATGGACAAAAGAAACATGTCTTGCATTAAAGCAAATGGCTGCTGTCAGATGAGCCAGCTGAGCTCCTCCACTCTGCTGCTACTTGCTCAATGTTTTGGGTTTTTTTAAAAACTACAACAAGCTGGATTTCTGTTTTCATTTTTCATTTTGTAACTCACTGGTGCTTTTCTTTCTGAAAAAAAAAGGAAAAATTATTGCTGGAAAAACAACTGGCATGGGAACAAAGTAAGACCAGTCAGACCATACACACAGAGCACACTGCTTGTGTAGAAGTCACTTCTGACAAAGTGGCAACCCACAGCAAGGGGTGGAGGAAGGAGAAAGTTGCTTGATCACTGTCTCATTATTTACAACTCTGGGTTGGTAAAGACTTGTACTGTCACACAACTCTGTAACCTTTGGAAAGAAAATGTAAGAATCAGGATCTGCACCTATCTTTTGTATTTAAGTTCCATCTCTGGAGTATTTTCAGCATATTGGAAAATACAAACTTTGACACCCAGGCCTGATTTCCAATATGATAGCATTAGCAAAACTTTCATGAAATGTGAAAGGCTTGAATTCAATGTGTGGTGGCTCAGCACAGCACTTCTATGTTAGCTTTGCTGGGTTTTTTTTTTTAAAAAAGCATAACGTTTATTGAAGTTCTGTTGCTATAGTAAACATAGTTGATGCTGTGCTTACAAATAAGTAAGTGTAAGAAGTGTTAACTTAATAAATATCTGACAAGGATAAAAAATATTAGTAAAACTATCTTTTAAGCTCTGCATGAATTATAACAATTCCAAAGTGTTTTGGCAAACACTCATAACCATATTGTACTGGAAAAGAAAACTTTACTCCAAAAACTCTGCCTGGACCACCATGTCACTTTACAAATCTGGCTCCATAGTTTGCCACAACTATTTTGTCATTCTAAAATAGACTTGGCTGTAAAAGAATGCCTTCTTTTGAACATTAAGATACAGCAGAATAAGCCATCGGGTTTATCTCCAAGTTGTTTGCACGCCGAGTCATTGGTTACTGCTGATTTTCCCCACAGGTACCCTGTACACACCAAGGAGTGGTGTGGGTACAAAGCCTGTGATGCAGCAGGAATGCAGACACTGACACAGGTGAGGGGCTGAGGCACAGGAACTGCCCTTCTCCATTTCCCTGAGTGTGTTTCTGCCCTGCAGTACCAAGCAGAGCCCAGCTGCCCCTACCCACAGACAGTCTCGGGGATGAATTACCCAAGAGTATAGCAGAAAAGAGCCACACTGTTAACACTTGAGCACAGTCCTGGCTCAGTGCTCAGCCTTTGTGCAGCTTGCCCAGGCTGTTGAATCAGACACAGACTGGTTTCAGGCACAGACCCAGGGAGATGCAGGCACTGAGCAGGAGCAAGGAGCGTGTCAGCAGTGCCAGCACAGCACACGCCGGCTCCAGGTGACACGGGCAGAACCGTGTGCGAGGAATGCCTTGCAAGGAAAACACAATACACTCAAGCAGTTCAGCCATACCGAGGCCACCAGCACAGCACACAGAGCTTGATCTAAATTGTCCTTGCTGTTTACCTATTTTCTCTAAACTTTGCTGTGGAAAACAGCTTTGTTTTCAAAATTTACTTAGTTTTTTTCCCACATGGTGCATCCAAAGGAACCATAACACTGACTCCTATAGATAAGACACTATCTTAAATGATCTTAAAATAATTTTAAGACTTCTACATGGAAACTTCTGAAGGGCTGGAAGATGGACAGATGAAAAATGACCAAGTAAACTCTGAACATTTAATTTATACTTCTCTGCTTTTCATTTACCATTAACTAGCAGTGTAACAACTTTGCTTCTACCAAGTATACTGCACATTGATTTAATTTGTGTGGTCAATACATGGCCTCTTCATTGTACCTCTGCAACATTTTCTTATGCCATTAATGACATAATTATTGCTTTCAGATAGGCTGAATTAGTTTGAATGAAGATAACCCACGGAGATCCACTTTGCTGCTCTGTTCTACTCTCTGTGTCCTTTTACATTGTGCATTTTCAAATACATGACAGAAGCTACAGGAATTCTGGGATTTGCATAAAACTAACAAGCCCTCAATTCTTCTTCTGGCATTCATAATTTTGCCATGGTGGTTTTGAACTAGCGCCAGACCACGTCTGACCACGGCAGCATTTCTGCCAGCGTCCTGCAAAGGCAGGGTGCATCATAGCAGGCTTTCCCTTCTGCCTCTGTTCTGGCAGCCAAAGGGCAGACAAGTGAAAAAACTCAGGCACATAAACCACACACCTTGTTCTTCCTCACAGCCTCCCTTGTAGAAGGCTCTTGCAATATCTTAAGAGAATCGTTCCCTGTAAGGCTCCTTCAGCACCATGAGGCACATACAGGACTGTGGCTGGGTCACTGCAGCTAACACCACATTCACACAATAAGAGAAAAATGTCTTATTTATTCATCCAAATTTAGATTTAAACAAATACAAATTCCTGAACATATACTAGGTAGAATTTATCTTTCCCTCTACAGTCAATGGAGAGAAATGGGTGATTCATGTGACCTATTTTATATGTCTCTATGAAGTTGAAATGAATCATCTTCTAAAAGTACCTATTAGGATATGATTTGTCTCATCTTAATATAGACATTTAAAATAGGTCAGATGAACAGGTTATTCCCCTCCCTTGGCTATAAGGGGAGACTAGGTGACCAGATCAAGTGAAGATATTGTAAATAGCTGAAATTGGGTGAGATGCATTCCACTTAATGCTTATGGAACAAGATTTTAAGGTTCTTCTTCCCCCTGGCCTTGAAGGGAGAGGTGACTTTTCTTGTTTTAAACACAAAAAGAATGTTCCTGCATTCTATGCACTGTAAAACATTGAGAAGATCAGAGGGAACAAAACGCTACTACGCTGAACAAGGCTTAGGTGGGATGTACAGAAGTGTGAGGTCACAGCTCTGTCACTGTACAGAAGACAGTCAATGTGTACATTGCAGTGTGTTAAGCCCATTCTTGTTTGTGTAGTTGTGAGTCTGTGGAATGTTTCAAGGTGTGTTTTCTGTTTCTGCAAGGAGTTAGAATTTCACCACAAAAAGTTTCTTACTGCTCTGGTCTTAGGCTTTGCTCTACTCAGCCCTCTTGTGCAGAAAGATACTGTCTAGAAAAATGCTGTGACCAGATCAGCCATTCCCATCACCTCAAGCAGACACATGCAAGAACAGCTGTGCAATCCCTGCTCCTCTGGTACTCCTAACCAACTGAACAGTGGGAGTACCATAGCTTACACAGGCTCAAGGAAAGGTTGGGCAAACCAGCATAGGGGAAATCCAGTGACAGTTTCTAAATACAGAGAAGTCATTTCAGACTCAAGAATTAACTGAATAACAACTTGTGAGAGACTCAGAGATGACTGAGTGGAAGTATCATGATATGTTAACCCTATTATAATTCTTCCCCAGGCATCTGCTTTTGGTCACTGTTAGAGACCAGTGCCCTGTTCAACAATTCTTGATCTTCATACCACAAAAAATAAAGTGGATCATGAGTGTTTCAGACCAATTGAAGAAGTTCAATTAGTATACTCTGCATGGAAGTGAGGAAGAAAATTCTTGCACTGAGTCCAACTAAGCCACTGAGCTGGTCTGGAGGCTCCATACTGATTTCAAGAGACCCATGAGGTACTATTCAGTCTCTTCATGTCTGAGTAGCTGTACAATAATATCCACATTATTAAAATAAAATCTTGTTTCATAAGACAGTTGCCTCATATGTTCTGAGTATTTCCTACTGAGAGTGGGAAGGCATTAATAAAACTGGATTTAAAATTCTACAAATCAGCATAAATCTCTATGGAAAAAGAATATATTTCAGCTCTTCCCCGCTGTTGGATTATTGTTGAATACCCTATGGTTCTCCACAAATTCTTTTCTGTAGCACAAACCAATGAGACGGATAATAGAACTTTTGTTTATAAATTCTACATTCTCTTTACTATAATGTCTAATATATTAATAGCTCATCTTTCACACAATGGAGTCATACTCAGAATTATGGCACCCTGGAAAATACTTAAGAAGTTTGAGTGTATCAGTCTTAAATCAGGCCAAACAGGACTAGCAACCTAAAGCTGACATAGCCTCTCCCTGGTCATGAAAGAGGAGGTTTAACAGTATTTGGCTGCTGTACTGGTTCCTTGGGCACAGCCCTGGTGCCATCTCCAGCTGATCACAAGGCTCTGAGGGCAGCAGTTCAGCCAGAGTTCAGCCCACCTGCCTGTGCCTTCCTCCCTCTGTCAGCTAGGATGTTACTGCATTAGACTGTGTCAAGAGTTTTACTAAAGTCAAGATGAACAATATCCTCTGCAACATCCACCTGTCTTACAGAAGGCTGCCAGGTTTGCCTGGGATTATTCCTCCCCTTCATAATCAACACTGAGCATTCCCAATCACCTTCTGTCCTAAGCATGCTTGGAAATGGCTTCCAGGGCATTTGTTCCACTGCCTTCCCTGGATCAGGGTGAAGCTGACTGGTCTGTGGCTCTCAGATTCTCCTTTTTGTCCTCCTTGAAGATGTGTGTCACATTTGCTCTGTTTCAGTCCTCAGAAGCCTCTCCCAACAGTGGTGACCTTTCAGTGATAGCAGGAATGTCCTCCCAGGTATCAGCCAGCTCCCCACCAGTGCATCCCCTCAGTTCCCATGGGCTAGTGTACATCCAGCTCCTTTCAACACCCCCTAACCTGACATTTTTTCACTGAGGTGAGTCTTCATTGCTTCAGACTTTCTCATCAAGCTCAAGAACCTGGGACTGCTGGAGGCTGGTTTTACCAGGAGAGAAGGAGCTGAAGGGTTCAGAGCACCTTGGCCTCCTCTGTGTCCTTTGTCACCGAGCCCACCACCTCATTCAGCAGCAGACCCACATTTGACCTGCTAAAACACTTGCAGAAACCCTTTTTGTTGCCCTTGTCATACTTTGCCTAATTAGACACCAGCTGGGTTCTGACTTTTCCAGCCCCAACCCCACATTTGCATGGGTTGCTGGAGTCTAGAATGTGGAACACGCCCAAAGCTTGTCTCCTGAGCCAATCACAAATTCAATGTATCAGCCTCAGAAGTAAACATGGAATGGTCTTTTGTGTACAAACTGGCAGGAAACTGATTTTGCAAGGACCACAAACTATCCCAGCCATCCATAATTTTCACTTTAGCAATTAAAAGAATCCAGATGTGTTTCTCTGCGCTCATTTAAAGAAAATTAGACAAAAGTCAATATTACAAGCAAATATAAGAGTTTCAAACTGCTACAACGGTCCAAGCTGGGGTCAGAGCTGTGGAGAAAGTGGGGTTTCTGCTATGTAGGAAATTCCATAATTCCTTTTTTCATTCTAAATGAGGAAAAAACTCTTTACTTATTTTTGTAAAAATTTTTAAGTGCTTTTTGGGTTTAAACTGATGGTTCTGATTTTTAGGCTTTTCCTATTACGAAAGAGTTTGTCTTCTTAATTTTAAACAATGGGCTAAAAAGTTACTTTAGAAGGTCAAAATGTTCTATTCCAAAAATATAAAGCACTTTTGTTTCAAGTCTATTCAAATATCCTGCTCCAGTACTTTAACACATAGAACATTGTCAAAAGTGAAACATTTATATGGATTGCCATTTTGCAATGAAGAGCAGTTCCACGATAAATTTTCTGACCTGTTCCAATTTGAAATGTGAGAGAATACAGAGGTTATGTTTACAAGTTGTTTTGTATCTTCAATGGTATTACTTACCCCTTTCATCTCCTAAGGGCAAGGAAGACTCAGACAAACATGATCAAATATTCAGGTCCTGGATATAACAAATATAGAATTATATTTATTATTTTATCTTATTTTAAAGATTTAAGATATCATCTGAAAAAAAATAGTTTCTCATTCTGATTAATCTGACTCTTTATTTCCCTAGGTTCATCTACCCAGAGAGTTTAGTGAGGAAGGTACACTTTCATTTCAGAAGCAATCCAGTGTCTCTGTGTCAGTTCTGCTATAAAGGAAGAACATGTATTTCTGCCAGTTTCCTTTACAGCCATACTGCAGGGTGCCTCTGATTACGCTAAACATTTGGGCCAGTTAAAGCCAGTTAGCTTTATTTTATGTGTTTTTACACTGCAGATTTTTACATCTCCTTTGTTAGGGCACCAGGGCTTTTTCACCACACGAGATGCAAAAATTAATAATACTTTGTTTTGCTAATACTGAGTTAACAGTCACAACATACAGCATCCAGCCTGACCCTGGACAAGAACTCTGGGTGCAGCAGATATTCCAAATAGTACAGACATAATCCTATTAAAAAGATAAAATAACATAAGAGAAAACAAAGCAAAAGGAATCTTAAGTATGTATATTCCTCTTTAGGCTTCACAACCGAGCAGTCCCTCTGAAGCCATCACATTTCATTACAGTGGAGCTTTCTGGTCCAACCCTGAGCATAGAAAAAGCAGCTGCATATCCTTGAGTTCTTTCCAGCCTGCATTCGGCATAGATTTTGAGTATACGATGAGCATCTGACCTTTAAAAAAATCTTAAATTCAGAATATATAAAACAGGCTGCTTAGCCATTCTTCTTATTTCTAAAGGAGATTAAATGCAGTTGAAGAAACTACACTGCATTCAGAAACTGGACCCTTTGGAAGAAAGGGTGACATTTTCTCAAAAAGAAAAAGTCCACAGACTAGGACTTTTCAACTGTTTCAGTATAAAAGAGCCAAATATAAAGAGCAGGAAACCATTCTGTACTTTCAGAATAATGTGAAAAAGACAACCCAAGAGAGCTTTAATACCTGAAATGCTCTTAAATCCTAAAGAAAGACTTTTTGTAATACTATATCAAAAGGGGAAAGGGAAATAGCCCAACACAGTGCTTTCCTTTTTTCAGCATGATATGGTTGTGGAAAGTATGTTAATTCCCATATTCTCAAAGGAAAACAAATAGCATAAACAGACAGACAGGAGAGGAAGAGAGCAGTATGTTTAAAATAATAGAGAAACCCACCACTCATTTAAGCTCTTAGCTCTGGGAAGGCTCAGGCTGTGTGTCCAATCACAGGACCTACAGTTTATGTCAAGGCTTGTTTCAGATGCATTCTGCACCAACTCCACCAAACGCAAACACAATTAGAGCATTCAGCATCAGACAGTAGGAGATCCCCTTTGATGTTGGGATAAAATGAGGATATGCATGGTTTTGTCCAAAATGACAACCATCCCAGGTTTACTAATGGGTATCTAATAGAAAAAGAGAACTTTATGATGCTCATTAATTACCAAACTGTCATGTGCTTCTGGCAGAAAGAAAGTAATCCTCTTCTCCAGATTAGACAGTCACCACAAAGGACTTCAAAGAACTTTCAGTCCCCTCCCCTGAGAGCTGCCTTGCATAAACCTCACAGCACTAACCGTGCAAATTAAAAGAAGGGAGCAGTTGACAAACCCTTCCTGATACATGCGCAGTCTATTGCTGTTGGCAGCTCAGACACGAGCCCTTATTCTGCTGGCAGATGTGCACATTCTCTGTACAGAAAATGTGCCCTAAAATTCACACAAAACTTTACAAATTGTCAGTAAACAATGCTTTTCATTCTTGCTTTCAAACCCGGAGATATTTGTGCTGAAGATCCTTTGGCAGCAATAAAAATTACTTTTTAAGGAGATGAAAATGGAGAAGAAATACAGCTGAAAGTCTAGCTCTCAGAAATTTTCCTCAGATGCTGTTCTTAATAAGGAGCAGCTAAAGTATGCCTTTTTCTGGCAATTCGCCACAATGGGTACAGAAGGGCTACAGAAATCATCCAGTATGAGAATGGATGTGTGAGGGAGCACGAAGCACTTACAGTGATTCTCCTGGTTTAAATGGTCAGACATTTATGGAGCTGGAGATTTTGCCTTCAACATAAATTCCTTCCCTTGCTCTTACATTTCTATAAACTCTTTATATGTAACTTTCTTTTTTTTTCCCAAAGATTGAACTACAGACTTCAAAGTAGGCAGCACATTTCACATATTAATGATTGTCACCCAAATGCATGTATTTATGGTTGTTTTCACAAAGGTCTGAAACACTGATAAAGTCAGAATTGTCTCTCAGAAGGAGCAAGGGGACAGGTACTCATGGTGTTTGGATGACATGTGAATTCCAGACCACAGGATTGTGTTCCCCAACATATTTCCCTTTTGTTTCCTTTATTTACTCACGTAGATTCAAATCACTTTACTGACAATGAGCCCCATTATGATTTAGAATCTGAATATCCTTATTCAAAGCATCCCAAGCAGCATTTGGTTAAAGCTGTGTGCCTTGGTCTTACTGGACAGATCAAATATTTAAAAGGTGTCCCACAAATTTTATTTTAAAAAATTAATTTAAATTTTTATTTAAATAAGGTCTTTCTCCAACCAATTAGACAGACGTTTCATAACAATGATTGCCAAAAGCATACTGCTGTCCAAAACAGGACTGGGGTTGTGTTTAATTAGAACATACATGTCATGGGGAAGTAGTGCTGAGTAAGAAATAGTACTAAAATAAATAATCATAGGGATGATCAAAAACTGTTCCTTTGTTCATACCACTTTTCAAACAGCACTTCTTTGGTACATCCTGGTGAACATGTTCCAAACCCTAAACACTTTGAAAGATTCTCTCCTTCCCAAGTAATGTATGTGCTACTTCTCAGTTTGATTTTTAAATAGCAACAACTAACCCAGAAGAAAATAGACTTAATTTTTCTTTCTTTTTTTTTCTTTTTTTTTTTTCTTTTCTTTTTTTTTTTTAATGAGTGATTTAAATCCTTGAAAACTCTAGGGCTGCATCAGAAACATCATGTATGCTGAACACATGACCAACTTTGGTCACAGCTACATATGTAAAATATTAAATGAGCCTGGCTAAAATTTGTTATTCAACCTCTGAACAGCCACAGGTTTTTTTTTTTCTACCCCTTTTTAGAGATTGTCCACTACAGCTGAAAGTCCAATGTTCATCCTCACTTTGTACTTGCAATTCAGCTGATGCAAAAAAACCCCAGGACATAATCTTTGACACAACATCCTCTGTTAAGAACATCCTCCTCCACCTTCTTCCCCAAAGATAGACAAGAGCTGTAGTTTCTTCAGCACAAATTCAAAGCACAGCCATGTACCAGCCTCTCTGAAGAAAACTACCTTTACCCCAGCTGAAACCAGCACAGAAACAGAGTCAGGAGTGAGGCACTCCCAGCTCAGTGTCACAGGCATCCATTTCTGAGGCAAGTTCTCTCCTGGTAGGTAAACAAATGTGATGCATTCACGTTCCTTCCACCTCCAGGCATTCCTCTATGATTTTTGTCACAATAAGACCAAAATGACAGTTAATTCCTGACTGGCTGTATCTCTGGGGACACACCAGCTTCCAGGATATGTCCACAAAAATGTGACTCCATTTGTTGTCTGCTTTCTCTAGTAAGCTTCAATGGAAAACTCTTGTTCCAAAATTCTCTGGTTGGCATCAGACAAACAAGCCATTCTCCTGACTATATGATAATTTCCATTAGTTTTCATTTGGTTAAGTGACAGTTGAAAGAAAAGAAGTCCTGGGAAAATTTTAGAATAGGATGATCCTTGCAGGCAGAAGTTGAATTGGTTTCAACCAAAAATGCAATCACAGAGGAGTTTGTGCTGAATTTTTGAGCTGCATTTTCAAACATGTGAAAGAAGCAGTGAAAGAACAAATGACAGCAGCAAAAAGAAACCCAAGGCAAACAGACAACATGATCTGAGAAGAGATAAGAAAAAGAGTTTTAGGGTAGAGGGCTGGATGGACAAAGGCCTGGGTCTGTGAGTGCTGTTATTAATCCTAGCTATGCCCAAGGAAATAGGGCTTGGTACATATTCTTTGTGACTGAACAGATTTGTCCCAGAGAAACCATTCACTCCATAGTCAACTTCTCCTCCTAAGAGAAACAAGCTAAAGTTGGTGAATCCCTTAGGTCAAAAAGGGATCAGTGATATTAACAATGAGATCTGAAGTGTAAGCACGGAAAATTCGAGTTACTGCTCCTGCTCAGCCAAAGTACAAACTCTGGCATTTTTTCAATTCAATGTTGAACTCAAATGAATGGCTCACAAGACACTCAGAAATGGCAGGGGGGCTTTAGCAGTCACCTAGTCTGATCTAGCACCAATGATGTTTCAAAATGTTTTCCCGTCCAAAAAACGGAATCATTCCAGTCCAG
Organism: Pycnonotus jocosus; assembly: GCA_013400435.1. Classification (NCBI taxonomy): domain Eukaryota; kingdom Metazoa; phylum Chordata; class Aves; order Passeriformes; family Pycnonotidae; genus Pycnonotus; species Pycnonotus jocosus. The sequence goes on along the minus strand of VWYP01008618.1, from coordinate 98,171 downwards.
GGCCAGCCTTTGATACGCTGGAAGCAGCCAGCACGGGGCATAACTGGCCACAGCATCACTGAGATGTACAAGTCAGGAGGGAAGAAAAAGACCCCACTTGAACTGGCAAAGGACACAAGGAAATTTGTATTTTTGGCATATTCAAGTACTCGTAAGGTCTTCCAGGATAAACAGGCAAGGAACCAGTTTATACACACTGAGATGCATCTGGACTTGCAGATCAAGATCAGGGCAGAAAAGAAGCCACAGTCATTCCAGGAGGCTGTGGATTTGCTGATAGAACTTGACCCTTTCCCTTTTCTTCTCAGCAGTGAACTTCACAGGAAGGCAACTGGAGCTGGAAAAGATGCCAGCTGATTGCTGTGAGCTGAGACAGCACAACTGGGAGCCTGGTCTTGGGAAAGCAGAAGTCTGAGATATTTAGAGATGTTTCTGTGCAATTTCTACAGCAATCAATTCAGTTGGTAGAAAAAGAGTAAATGGGAACAACTGAAACATTAAAGGAAGTCATCAAACCTGCTGGCCCTAAAAAGAACTGGCCAAGTCCCCAGGTGACCATAGACACACAGTAGTTTAAACAGTGTAGGAAGCTGATTTGTGAATTTGCCAAAGGTGAAGACTTCAGCATGGGTTGGTTGAGAAAGAGGAACTCTTACAGTGGTCAGCAAACTGTGACTGGGCAGTTTTAGGAGTTCATTCATCCCTTCAAGACATACAGATGCACACACAAGGACTGCTCCTTTTCTAGTCTGTCCATGAGTAAAGTTTGTACAGAGTGAGCCCAGAGTCCAGTGAGGGAGGCTGAGCCTGTAACAGAACCACAAGTGGTGCTTTGGAACAGGTATTGCTCCTGTTCCATAGTACTGTACCTTCTGGCAATAGATTTCAGTTCAGTGGGACATTTCTACCTGAATTTTTAGGTGAACAAATTCTTGATCTGGAGAAACCATGTATTGCTGCCATAGCTTTATAGATCTAACACAAACAGGCTTACATATAGGGATGGCAATAATGCTTTGTCCATTATTACTGTACTGAAAAATCAGCAAATGCTCTCCCAACCAGAGCAACTACCAGGTACAGCCATCCAAACGAAAGTACATAAGACAAAAACCAGATGGCTCCTTGTGCCTCTGTTAACTCCTGTTAATATGCCTGAAAGAACTGGGTCATCAAAAGCATGAGTACACCCAGAATTTATACAACTGACAAAGTTCCCACTTCATTGACTGGAACAATGGATTTGTTCTTTCAATAACAGCCTGCGGGGTGCTGAAATACTTACCTGAGAGGGATGCTGTATTGGAACAGAATGTCACAGTGGAATCATCTGGTAAATGAAGCACTCCACTCCAGCATGCAGCTCTTCAGATAATCATGCTTAATGCTTTTTCCATCACAGAAGAAAATCTCAGTATTTCAAATTGAAATAAAGATGTGGGATATGGAACAATATACAAGTTCCTACTGGGCCTTTTAAGAGACAGAACTACTCTGGCTGAAGCTGTTGCTATTATGAGTCTCCAAGCTGCAAGCTGACAAACATCCATGTTGTGTCTTAGTTTAGTGATCATGAGTTTTTCTAAATGACTGGCAATTATTATTTCATGCAATCTTTTTTTTTTAAAACCATTTATTCATTCTATTATGTGATTACTAAAGAAAGACAGACCTGCAGCAAATATAAGATAAGGTGTCCTTTCACAAAGGAGAGCAGATATCAATTCTGACCCTCTACAAACAAATGTAGAGCAGAAATGTACCTGATTCGCTCATCCCATATCTAAAACAAACACGTCTAGGACACTTGAACAGTTTTGTATCTTTAAGACAAGCATTCACACAGCTCAGACATAAAAATGTTGCTACAAAATGAGGCCTCTATCAAGGAGCTAACACCTCACAATATCTGCTTTACAGTCAAATAATCTCCATTTTCTTCTTATTTTCAAAGCCTTCCCAAAACCTTTAGCCATATGAAGTGACAACAGTGATTCAGAGATACAATTCTTTAGGTCTTGTTTTCATCACGGGAAAAAACCCCTCATGCTAAGCCTAATTAGAGCCTAACACACCCTTTTAAAACATCTCACACTACCCATGCAATGTTCATTTTCCTGCCACAATGCCATCTTGCCCTGCCTGCATTTACTGTATTCCTTAAAAACATCTAGGAATCTTAAAGAATAGCTTATAATTATTCCATATAGCTTCAGCTAACAAAATATAGAGCATGATCTCATCTTTCCATAGAGCATAATGGAAAGAAAGGGAAAACCAGTTGGAGGTAAATGGTAAAAAGGAGTCATTTGTACTAATAAATTGTGCTGTAGGATAATCTCAGTTGGCTGTGCCACAGTCTTACTCAGAAGCAGGTCTAAACAAATTCTGAAGTTGTGTGGAAGACATTGTTGGAGTTGCCCAAGCTAGCTGAGAGCCCAGAATGTGTTAGGGTGAAGGTTCTGTGCTGGATTCAGGTGTACCATGCTCAGGATGAAGCAATGAGCAGATTCACAGCAGCAGTGCTGATTGGAATCCAGGTATTTATCATTAAAGTAGGGCTGTTGAACAAATGGAAAATGTTAACTCATGATCAGATAGCAGATGCTTTCATAACAGAGAGATCTATGGTTTATAAGACTCCTCACATAGGTCACTAAATGGGTGATTGGAAATAAGTTAGTCATGCTTACCTGAAGTGTTAACCACATAAATGCTTTCATAAAATCCCAAATTACCCATTTATCATTGCTGGACCCTTACCAAGCTTGCAGCAAGTATGCAAAGTGCTGATACCCACAAAGCATTCCAGATGAGTCTCTGGTGTACCCAGACAATGACAGCCCATAACTGTGGGACATCATAACTGATCTTGAGAGGATGATCAGAGCAAAAAAACTTATTGGCAGATTATATTTGATGATATAAAGTTAAGAAATTGGGAAAATTGCTCTATTTACTCTGAAGGCTCTTCTGAGGGTGTTTGTATCTTGAAAATAATCCCAATGTTAATGCAGAATTGTGAGTGCATTTGCTATTTTAAAAAATAATCAGTATAATAGCTGTTAAGAAGATTTATCTTATGATCCTGTTGAGGGTCAGAACAGCTTATCTGTTCTTAGAACTGTAAAGATAATATTAAGCATGCAAAGGAGCAGCTATGAATCTAGACAAAGCTGCTCAGTAAATCAAAAGGCTCCCCTGCTATGTTACACTGCACACAAACAGCTTTAGCTCCAGCTCTGCACACACTGACAGCTACTTACATGAATTTTAACACTAGGACACAACATTAGGATGATATTTTCAGAACGGTATTTTTTCTATTCTGATGTCCCCCACTCTCTGGCAGCCTTCTCTGAGTGAAAACTTCTGCACTTGAAAGAGGCAGAGAAGGCAGAAATGCTGGTACATTCTGACAATGAGCACTGAAAGCTGGAGTTTGCACCTTGGGCTGTGGAGGAGCTCAGAACTCCTTGGACAAGAAAGGTCCATGCCGTGGTGTCACTACACACATAAAGCCTAAAGCCAGCTATAGAATAAAACTCCAATTTAACCTGCCTCTTGACATCCCAAGATCCATATAACAAATAAATAGTTAGATACAGAGAACATACACTTCAAATCAGAACTTCTCCTCATACCTTTAAAGCAGGAATATCAAGTTTCAGCTTTCTGAATGTGAGCTGATAACCAAGTTAAGGAATGACACAACCAGCAGCTCAACAACTGCTCAGCTTCTGACCAGCTTCTCTTTTTCTACTCTAGAGTAAACACAATTGACAAGGCCAAATATGTAGAACACAGACACACACAAAAACCCAAACAACAAATCAAAACAAAACTGGTGGCTCCATACCCACAGGGGAGAGCCCAGTCTGTTCTCTTGCAGCCAATGTTGGTTGTGAGAGAAATTCCTGTGAAGGCAACAGATGCTTTCATAACAGTGCTGCACACCATGGGCAGGGAGCTCTGCCAGGCTGGGCAGGGAGGGTGGGCATTATTGGGGTCACTGCTTTTCATGCAGGAAATTAGGGGCTGGCAAGGGGATCCATTGCTCCTTGGAATGAGAATTAAATCAGCCAGAAATCAGCAAGGAGGGACAGGGCAGATGCAGGAAGTTAAGCCTGATGATGTCATTCTAGTGATTTAAGTACAGATTGCAGTATCTAAGACTTTCAAAATAAAAAGTTTATGAACTAAAGTCCTGCAAATAAATTCCAGTATTTTGTGAGCTACAATAAGACAATGAGCCAGGTAAAAGAAAAAAAATCTAACATTCAGACTGCATTGAAATTAAACATTTATTTCAAGTAAACACCTGTATAATAATCCTAGATGATACATGCTTCAAAAAAGACAATTAAAATAAATTAAAATTCAAGAGTAAAATATTTCAGGGTTGAACAATATTAAGGGAACATTCTGTGTTCTGAAAACCATAGTGCATCTTTAAGACTAAAAGCAAACAAAAAATACTGTTTGCTTGATGGGGTTTTTCTCCATGGAGAAACACATTTTGATATCTGCATTTTTGCAGGACCTTGAGTAGCTGTGGGTTTTTCTCTCAGCAAAGCAGAGTTCATCCAGCTGTCTAACGAGGTAAGAGTGAATGCTGTGATGGAGGATTGGCAGGCAGGACAGGATCCTCAGTTTGGTAGTCAAGGAAGAGAAGGCAGAGTGAATGGAAAAGCAATTTAGTTTCAAGGTTTATGAAGAGACAAAGCAAGGAAACTAAAGAAAAGGTCCTAATCTCTTTCTGGTAGGCTTACTGAAGTCTTGTTTTTGCAAGTATATGTAGTTAGATATCATTTGATTTATACAGTGTCATAAACTGTTATTACTCATAAGTTACTGCAGGGCAGGGAGACATCTCTTCAGCTGGGGGATTCCCAGCTGTGTGGGTCAAAGGACATAGGGTCTGGATTGATGATCCTCAGTCCTGTGCAAAGAGGAAAAGCAGGAGATGCAATTGCCATCTCGATTGTAAAGACTGGATCTAGCCCCAGAGAGGAATAGAGCAGTGCACAGAAGCTGAAACTGGAAAACTCCCCAGATTTTTTTTTTCCACTGACCCTAACAACTTCTTTAAAGAAGGGATTTCATCAGCTTGTGCAAGACACTGAAGAGACAGAAAGGGGATAGTTCCTGCAATAGCAGTGATTTGGACATACTGCCAAGTTCCTTGCTATCCAATAATCACAGATTTATTCAATAATCTTGATGGGAAGGAACGCTGGAGGTCATCTAGGCCAAACCTCTGTAACTTTTATATCTGTTCAGAATTTCCTTTGGTGCAACCTGTGAGCACTGCTTCTCAGCCTTTCACCGTGAATCTCCAGGAAGAGTCTCATGAGTATTTAGGGTCTGCAACACTTTGTCAAGCTAATGATTCAGTGTCATGTTTCTAAGAACTGCAAGCTGCTCAGGGAAGAGCAAGGCACGCACAGATTAACTCCATCATCCTTCCTGATTCCAACAAGTGGGAATTTAGGAATGCCGAGTCTGCAACCCAGCAGTGGTGTTTAATTAGGTATAGATTTAATCCTTTCTGGAATCCATTTGGTTTCCACAAAATTCTGTGGTGGAAAGTGCTGCAGTTGACTTATAAATTATGAAAAAGTGCTTTCTTCACTTGAAGTGAAGCAAATTGAGCTCTCCCAGTTTTAGCAATATTTTATTGGCAGCAAGTGAGACTGAGATGCATGGCTTCTCCCAATGATTTATGCAATTTCAGTGGCAATGGATCTCAAGGATGTTTTCAAACTTTAGAGTTCAGAGAAACTGACGGGGTTGCAAATATTGAGATAGCAAATGTTAACACTCTGTGAGAATTTCTCTGCATAATGAAGTTTACCACCAGGACTATCACAATGAAGCTTTTTCCACCAGACTTCTAGTAGTGTAATTTCTCATCTGAAGACCCTCCAAAATAGGCCAGCTCACCCAGGATTTACAGCAATATAGATATCATAATATATTATAGACTGACTGGTAAATCTATATATGTACATAAAGATTGAGTACAACAATGCAAAGAAAAAAAGTTGGAAATAGAGATTTATTTGACCCCTAAAAGACAAGTTCTTGCCCACTTTTAAGATCAAAGGCAAATTGCAAAGTTATTATCAAGAGAAACATAGCTGTATCAGTCCAAACCACTAATCACTTTAAAATCCTCTATGGTTTCTTCTATATTAATGTTGAAAGCAGTGCTGGTCAGAACACTGAAGCCGAAAATTGAAAAACTCTCCTCTTAAAATGATGCTTTTATTTATGCTGACTTTATTGCTATGGTTGCCATCTCTCCAGTGTGATGCCACCATCTGTCCATTGCTTTCCAAGAGTTCAAGTATAGTTATAATAGCAAGTGAAAGAATAATAATTAGACCTTAGTTGAAATACCAGGTGTATTGCCAGCTTAGTATGTTCCAGATAAAAAGAGTCTGTGCTGACTCTTCATGCTGATGCTGAATTGTCTCTTAGCAGCTTTTTCAATTTTTCCTTCTGTAGACTTTCCAATAAGTGCCTTTAAAACTCACTACTGTGATCTATTCCCTCCACTTTTGTTTCAGTGTTGAGTCATTCTATTTAACTCCCTTTGTAGCAGCAAACTGCCCTTTGTATAAACTGAACCTAGTTAAGAATTCTCTTTTGCTGGGAATCCGACTGGAATTCTTGGCAGTACACAGTGTCATACACCATAGCAAGGTGTTTGCTCCAGTATTTCACTCAAAAGCTCTGGGCTTTGTTCTGATTTACACACTTCAGATAAGATCAGAATCAGGCCAACAGTTTCTGCCAAAAGAGCATACAAACTGAAAGGCAGAGAAGATAAAACAGACTCACTCCAAGAGATTCAGAGAATGAAAGTAGCATAAAGCTTTTTAACTTTTTCTGTTTTGGCTGGAAGTGATGCCAGCCGGTGTGGAGCATCCACAGGCCTTGTGAAAGCAGAGAGATCTACAGAGGTATTAGAGAGGAAAGTATAAAGAAAAATGAACTGGAAAAAAATAGAATTAAAACTTTAATATGTCACCCTGCTTCAAAGAAGGTTGCTTTGTTCGTACCGCATGGTGCAATCACACTCAGATTTTTAGAGACCTTAGAACTACCCTCTTTGTAAAGAAACATTAAGAGTCTGGAGGACAGTTCTTTACTGTTGCATCTGTCCTTCTGACATGTATCTTCCCCTTGCTAATTGACCATTAAGGAACTAAAGCAAGAAGCATTCATAGCTTGCAGTGCAGTCTGGTTCCAAACACAGCTGCAAGGTGACTGGAGGCAGTTCCCCTCCCAGTTTGCTCTTGTAGGGACGGGGAACAATGATCTGCAGACAGCACATGGGGCTCCTGCCCTGTTGCATCCTGAACTCAGCAACTCCCATCCTAGAGAATGCCTCCCCTGCCCCATCCAGCTCTGATTTGCTTTTACCCTTCACATGTTCTGTCACAGCATATGGCCAAAAAGGCAGCTTTGTTGCCCTTTGTTATCAGGGCTTGGCCCACCACCAGTTCATAGTGAAAACCTCATGCCCATGTCAAGAATCCATCTCAGTCCAAACTCTGCACTTCTGAGAGAAAGAAAACCAAACATCTGTGCACATTACACAGCAACAGTAAATCATTCCTAAGATCATAAGCTTTGTCTGATATTAAAAGAGAGGAAAATAAAAGGCAGGACTTGGAGCAGCCAACACCTTACAGGTGCTAAAATGTGCCTGGTATTTTAACACGGACCCAAGGTTTTGTTCATAAGTCTGGATGAACCAGACAAAATCAAGCCATGCATGCTACAAAACACTCTGCCAAGAGATAGCACAAGCCAGCTCTCCCCAAACATGTGAAATGCTTTAAGTCAAAAGTGCAGCTGGGCTAATAGTCATTGGGAAAGCAAGCATGAGTCACAGGGTTCAGTAGGCTTTAGCAACTCCTCGTGTCACAGTGCAGACATAATCTCACAATCTCACTCTGCAGTTCCTGGACAGCTGGAGAAGGACTTTGGAGAGAAACATGCTGTGCTTTCCTTCAGAAATCCAGGGCCCTATCCTTTGGCACATCTCTCCAGGCAATGGAAAGGACCACTGGTCTTGGTTCCCAGTGTCAGAGCTGTTGTGTAAAGGTGCTGTGTGTGCACTGCAGGACAAGGGCACTGTGCTGTGACCAGAACACAAACCAGGGTGCACATGAAAGGGTGCACTGCTGCTCCAAATGAAGGCACAACAGAGGCACAGCATCCTACAGAACTGCAGAGCCTGGCTGGGATGCTCTTACCTCCAGGACTGAGGGGTACACGTCAGAATTCTCATGTTCCAGAGAGGGGCACAGATTTCATAGAATAAATAAAAAATTACATCTTATTTAGGTTCATGTGCTGTTACTCCTTACTGTGTCTCAAAATTGTGTTTTACTTCTTTGCTTTCACCAAAAAAATGAAAGCTCTGTGTCTCAAAATAAGTAGATTTACTCCATGGGAGAATGATGGAGAATGTATAGACGTTACTTTTTCCTATACCTCCAGATGGCTTATTTCTCCAGATGCAAAATACATATTGTTTTCAAAGCAACAGGTATTGGATGACATATAGCATGCCAAGTTTCATGAACACCTAAGCATGTTTTAAAAATGAGATTTGGATTACACTCATACATTAAAAGTTGCTCATTAAGTTAAAAGGCTAGTATTTGTTTATTTTTGGTAATTATGTTAATCCTGAAGTATTTTTGTGGCATTAATTGAAACTGATCTCAATAAAATGTTTACTAAACTATAGTACGTTTTTCTGTATGAATCTATTGCCCAGTTTGTTCTTCTAATTTTCACAAAAAGGACTAAAACTTTATAGAGTCTCATTGGTAATCTTAAAGCAACTCTGAATGACACAAGTCATTGATCAGTCACCCTACAGTGGAATAAGCCACTGTCATCTCATACTGCTCATATGTGAATAATTTGTAAGTTTAACTTACAGAGTTTTTAAGTTCAACTCCAGATAAATTTAACTGCTTTTTAGACAAGGTATTGGGTTTGTTTTGGTTTGGTTTTCAAACATAAGCAATGCTCCACTGCCAGAAAACAGGCCCCTGGATACTTGGCCTTCAGTGTGTCCTCCATCAGTTAAGATTTTGATAAACCTACTTTACAGGGGCTAAAATGTTGGATTTTTCCAAACGTGCCTGATATAAATAATCCAAGTGTTTCAGAGAGGAATCCAGAAGTATTTAATCAGGCAAAACTTCCATTGATTTCCATGGGAGTCTTGTCAGAGTAAGAACTGAGTTAAGACTTCAAGACTTGGCACATTATCAATCCCAGCAAATGACGGGCGAGAGCTGATGCCTAACGCATGTTCTAGGGAGGAAACTACTTGGCTCAGGGACCAGATTTAAAACATCACATACTGTAGTGTAAGCCCTGTAAGAAGTGAGAAGAACAAAGCTTAAGTTAGTCTCTAAACACCCAAGTCAGAGTTCAAATACAGTGCAAATATTCTTTACATATCTCAGCACGTCTAGTGGCACGCTTACTGTAAAAGGCAAGAGCAATGGATAAAAGGGAGCGGGTCTTAATGGGAAATGAGTGCCCAGAGGAGGCACCACAATGCACCTTTTTCACAGGCTATTGATGAGTAGACAACAGATGACTGTGGCATGACAAAGTTAGTTAAGAAACAGTATTAAAAAAAGGAACACAGTATTTCATATAGCTATTTTAGAGATTGTTTTTATTCCTGAATTTCTTCAAACAGCAATCTCTTTTTTATCCTGTTTGGCATTGTGGGGGAGCCTGAAATATCACATCCTCACAACCAAAGGCAAAAGCCAAGAAAAAGAGAGATGAAGGGGTTTCCTATACAGCCTCTCCTAAATGCTAACAAACATAACTCTGAATTCGTTCTGCAGATTGTGTTTAACACCGCACCAGCTTGCCTTATAAAGGCAAAATTTTAACATACTTCAATAATAAAAATGAGTGTAACAAATGAAGTAAGCTCTTCAGGAATGGGATTTCCAGCTCACTCACTTTGTCTTATCCATCATGGGTGGCACTTTATTAATGTGCCTGATGTTGCAGATTAGATCAATGGCTGGCAATTAACTGTGGGGCTTTTCTGATCTGCAACAGATTCAGAAACTGCAAAAATTCTCTTCGCAGGAGACACAATACACCCCCTTCTCAAGCTCCTTCATCCAGGATTCTGCTCCAATGGAGGAAAAGGCTACAGGCCATGAAAGCTCAGTTGTTTTGAAGTATTTCCTGGAGATTTAAAAATTCCATCTCTCCTATAACGAATGTCTTACTAGTAGAACATTCAAGCATGACAATTGTGTGCATTAATACAATGCACACAATTAACCTATGCTAACACATAGGCCTGTATTCAGAATATTATGAAGTATATTTAGGACAATACAGAGAGAGACACAGAGGTAGAAACAGATTGCAAAGTACTGCTGACCAGGTGCTGGCAAATGAAAACCAGGTGTTGTCTAGAGTTGTTTCTAGGCAAACATAAAAATCTGAATTGAACTCAAAACAGGAAAGATTTTCTACTTTATTTCTGGTTGATTTGACTGACTTTTTTAGTAAGCATATTGCTTTTTTTTTAGTAAAAAAACCCTTTTTGCACAAGCATTTGCTTTTTAATTGAAACATCTTCCCCCCGCATTTGAGACTTAAATGGTGACCTTAGCAAGAAGGGAGAATTGTATAAAACAATTATATTAATTCTTTTTGAGAAGAAAGTTGACACTGTAATGAGTTTCACAGTGTGTGGACTGGACAAACACATCCAACATATACTAAGATGTATCTTAACCATCAAATCCTATCCCAAGTAAGAAGCTGACTCTGTGCACAGGCGAGTTTTCTTTATTCAGAATTCTTAATTGCACACAGACTCCTCACACATAGCCTGAATGTAACACAGAGTCTCACAAGTCAAGCACTTTAAACAATTGCTTTTCTCTCCCCTTTTTAACCTGGGTAAGTCTATGGGAGAGGAGAACTCACTAGACAAAAATGAGAAGAAAACACTTTCTGACCATGACCAATGTGTACAGTCTGCAACATCCTAGCCTGTGTCAAAAGCTGTGCCAGGTTCAGGTCAGCTATCAGGAGGAATTTTTTCACTGAATGAGTGATTCAGCATTGGAATAGACTGCCCAGGGAAGTGGTGGAGTCACTATGGCTGGAAGTGTTCAAGAAACAACTGGACGTGGCACTTAGTGCTGTGGTTTAGTGGACAAGGTGGTCTTTGGTTAAAGTTTGAACTTGATGACCTTGGAGATCTTTTCCAGCTTTAACGATTCTGTGATATCCACTGAGGTCTAAAGAAACTGCAAAAGCTTAAACAGCTTTCACCAGTTCAATTATAAATTTCATGACCTAAAATGATCTTCAAAATGTATTCATACAGACAGATATAAATTTGAATGCATTATGACATCTCTCCCACTTACAAAGTATATGGCCAGCCCTCATTTTTAACTCTCTAGATCTGGGACAAGATTTTGACAGTTACAAATAGTCTCCACTTGCACATGAAAAATATTCTTCCTCTAATAATGACACAGATTTCACCATTTCTTTCACGGCCTGAAGCTCAGCTGCTTTCACTCAACACAACCCCATGCTTCTGTTTTGTAAGCTTCAACATTGTTTGTCCTGCCCCATCTCACACTGAAACTTTTTGAGGGGAAGAGAATTATCTAGAACATAGGTGTGAAAGAGGACCATGCAAACAGTGAGTAAACACAATTGGGGCAGTGAAAGGCTTCATAATACAGCTAGACAATAACACCTACATTGCATTGGAGGCTCTTTAAGTACTCAGCAACCATGGTGAACATTCCAGCTGAACTCACCCTACCCAGAGGCATCCTGGTGGGGATATTTAGTCAATGTACTGGTTTCCTTTACAGCTAAAAATCTCAGAAGGCAGAGGATAAGTAATAGTGAAATCTAATGATTTCTGCAAGTACCCCATGTGATCCCAGAGCTCCTGTTGGAATTATACACAGTGGCCTCTGGGCACCCAGCACTGAGGCAGCTCAGTTGAACAAGTCTTGGATGTTCTCTAACTTACATCATAGTGTGTCAGCACTAATCTTAGGAAAAAAAGACAATAACTGTGATTTCTGCAATGTTGGGATTGCTACCCTATTGCTACCTCTAATTATTTTTGCACATAAAATGTTGACCCTGAGCTCAAGATTATTCATTCGTAATGAGAGGAATGTTTAATATTCCTTAATTTCAGTTGAGTTTTTCAGACTTAGCTATGTTGGGGCCTAGATATTTGTCTTTCTGAGCCATGCATCACAGCCATGGCAATTCAGATATTACAGATTTAAGCAACACTGCAGGAAAACATCCCTGTTCAAAGACAGCCTTGACTAGGTGGCAGCTCTCCATTCTTTCCACCCCCCAGTCTCATTAAGCTTGCAAGATTGGAGTCTTCTCCTGTGGAGGCTTATTTGTATACATAGTGCTCATGTTCCAGGGAATAAATTATTTCAAGGCCATTCTTTTAGCTAGGAACATTATATGCCAATATTTTCATAACATAGACTTGTAATTCTCCCATAGCTAGACTGAATTGAAAGGCTCTGCCTCCTGACATGAAGCAGATTACAAAGAATGGAACAGGGGTAGGCCTGTCTAAAAATAAATAAATACAATTACAAACATTAAAGTTTCTAGAGGCATTACTCACTCAGCCTCCCTGGATATCACCTGACATAAAAACAGATGTACCAACATAAATGCTTCTTCTGATTTTCTTAGTAAAAATACAGCAGCTGCTGAGGGCAATGGTGCTAAATGCACTACTGGAATTTTTTGTTTGTAGTGGGAGGAACTACTCTGAAATTTAAACACACACTTACAAATATGTGCTCTTCATATAGCTCTGTCAGGGGATGTTACCAGCCCCCTGCTGCTGTCAGCATCTTTTAGTTCCAACAGCTTCTTACTGACACATCCTATCCAAACTTTGCTCTTAATGGTACAGTGGAACATAATGGCAGCTGTATATCAGCTTCCCTTTGTTTAATGTATTTTTTAAGAAACAAACGAACCTGGCCAATCATAAATTTTCTAGTATCTGGTTTCTCCCTATTAAGTTAAATTGAGTACATGAAATAATGATAGGAAAAAAAACAAGAACAAAATTTAAAAAACAAACAAACAAACAAACAAACAAAAAAAAAAAAACACCAAGGAAAAAGCCACATGCATTCAGCTTACAGCTACAATCCTGAAGAAAAATATTCTTAAAAGTATACATATGTGTAAGACTTAAATAATTTGGGGGTTATCATTAATTTTGGCATTCTTCAGTTAGCTTTACAGCACTGCAAAACAGTCTCACCCCATGTGTTTTCCCAAGGACACTGGCCATTTGGTAGAATGGGAACGCAACCTGTTGTGTGCAATAATAATTTTATTAAAATTTTATACGAGAGGCCACAGTCATAGGTGTTCAGTTTCTCAGAGTGAGGTGGGCAGACCCTCATACACCTGCTGGAGTAATGGATCTCAGTGGCTGCTTATGAGAAGCTGGGGGAGAACAGAACCCTGCTCTCTGTCCACGTGCCAGCTAATAGATGTTGAGCACTAAAACCAGATGACTGCATCTCTGCGGCAAGAAAAGGCATCAGATCCCATGCCTGCAGGCAGAATCTTTTTAAAAAATTTATTTATATGAGACTAGAAAAGAAAAAAAGTCTTTCCCTGGCAGTATCACAATTAACAGGAAACAAGGACCAAGAGTAACACAGCCTAAGATGCCAGGAGTGCTGATCCTCCTCCAACTCCTGAATCCATTTAGTCTGTCCCAGAAGGCCCTGCACAGATGAAACTCTTTGATATGTTTTTAACCGCTAGGAGAGCTGCACAGGTGCAGCCCATTTGGAAAGCAGGCGGCTCCCATTTTTCCACCAGGGGCAATGTTACTTTGAAATCATTCCATGAAGTCATTAGACATGAGCTTTTTGTTAGTGTTTTTAAAAGACATAATTTATTGGTTTGGTTTTTGTTGGTGGTTTTTCTTTTTTTTCTTAACTTTCAATAGCTCAAGAACTGCAATGAATTAAAAAGTCATCTCACAAACCTATTAAGGTGAGTCCCAGTCACCAAGTTCCAGCCTGCTTTGTTAAGCAAATTGACTTCAGTCATTGTATTTATTACTAAAAAAGAAAATAAATTAAATAAAAGGCTCCTACATGCAGTATGCATGCTCTTTGCAAATTCTCTGTCTGGAGATTAATCAAACCTCTCTGTTAAGCTGTCCTGATGAAATTGGAAATTAAATACCTCACAATGAGTGTAAGCATTAAAACATTTTAAGGCAGTTTTTAGACATATAGAAAATCTTGACAATGTAATAGAAATTATTACAATTGTGAAATCATTTTTTGTTTGGAAAAACTTCACATGGTAACATAATCATGAAATCTTTCCATTTACTGAAATAAAGTAGGTGCAACAACATGTCTTAAATTATTTTTTAAAATCTATATGCTGCTGTTCTCCACAACGAATACTGGAGATAGTATATCTCACACAAAGAGCAAATAAATTAAAGCCAAATATCTCAGTATTTGTCTACAGGTATTTTGCTGAATACATAATTCCCTCACTGAATCACTAGATGTTGCAACCAAAATAGGCTATTATGACTATTGCATTTGATCTCCTGGGTAACACAGGCAAAAGCACCATTAATTTCTGCATCAAAACCATTCTTTTTGTTTGATCTACAGCAGCTCTTTTTAAAAAGGATACCTAGTCTTAATACAAAGACTTCAAGTGAAGGATAAACCACTGTGTCCCTAGGTAAATCTTACAGTGGTTAATTTACCCTCCTTGTTAAAAATGGGCACATCTCTTCAGTCCTGCATTTGTCTAGCTCCTGCTTCTAAACACAGGACTGTAATACCTTTTTTTTCTGCTTAAAAACCTAGATTAAAGATGTCAGCAGTAATTGTGCAAGTTGATCTGCAATAACATATAGCCTTTGGTGTCAACACTAATCAAGGTTAGGCAACTCCAGCAACATCTAGATACGCAGCAGGAGGCAAAGGTTCAGTTAATTCAGAATTCTCTTACTTTTGTGCTTTTGATGAAATTTTAATTCAGTTTGGGTGCAGGTCTATTTCTTTTACTGTTTGGTGTTCAAGAATATTAAAATGAACATAAAACCCCCCAGACCTGTTGCTATGTTCTCATTGATATGCTGTTATTTACATGCATATATTGATAAAAGAAAACTGAAAGTTACTGTTTGGCTCTGTTTGCAAAACAGAGCAATTGCTATTGTCAGGAGGTGTCACCAACAATGCTTAGACAGCCTGTAGCTTTCACAGCCTAATGGAAGGCATGAAGACAACTGAGAACAGCTGTAAACCAAACTGATGGATCCTGTAAGTAAGCAAAAATTACCTTTTTATATCAGAAATAGATTTAATCTAAAATAATTGTTTTAATGGACAATGTAAATTCCATATATTTCTTAAAGGACTTCAAGTTGGAATACTTTGAACTCCTGCAAACTCTCTTGGTGTGCTCACTTTTCCTTAACCAATCTCTTTAAAATCTAGAAACAGGAGAACTGTTTTGGACAAAGTGTTGCCTTCACAAAATGCAAACAGAATAATCAAAACACTCCATGAGACATTGTTTTGTGGGCTTTGAGAAGAAATCAAGAATGACTGTATAATTAATGTTGAGACATGCATTTAAACAAATAGATTTCAGTTTTGCTTAAGTATGTGAATGATTGCATTTAGTCCCCAAACGTGGCAGAGTAATCCCTCACTGGACAATCTGGAGTGCAGCTGTGGGAGTGTGGAACAAGGAGAAGTTAAGAAGCGTTTGGGGGGCAATTTAGAGGGCATTGGGAAATACATAAGGTTGAGAATCACATCAAAAAACAAGAGTTATTCTTAAGTTTGTCAAAATGTTTGTGGTCTTCCTTAAATTGTAAAACAACAGCACCACCATCATCATTACCAATAAAACCAATAAACTGACACCACACACACAAAAAAAAAAAAACCAAACAAAACAACAAAACCCCAAACCCACAACCTGTATTAGCCTTATTCAGAAAGACAGAATAACCCTGAGTTCTTAGCCTAGCAAGGCATAAAAATACATTTCTTTCTTTACAGCACTCCTGACTTGCTAACCAGAAGGCAAGAAGAACTTTGTCCTCCATACAATGTGGTAATTTCAGCCACACAGATTAGCTGTTGGAGGGGAAGGAGGTATCAGGACTAGCATTAAATATCGTTACACCATTAAACACCATCCAACTCCTTTCCTCATCCAGCCTTCAGTACCTTCCATGCTGCATACTTGAACATATCCTGAACTGAAAAAGTGTCCCCATGTTAATCATATACTTCAAAGCCTTAATCAGCTTTCCTACAAAGCAAAAACACAGTTTTAAACACTCTGTCTCAGTGGGAGTCAAGGTTTGAGTGGAGGGAGGAGAAATGTGGGAAGTAAAAATGGACAAGGTTGAAAGGCATAGGTAAAACTTGTAACTTGGACTTCAAGGGGTGGATAAGCTTAACCAGTGATTTCCTGGTTTTTCTAACACTTGTGTTGATAGTATGTGCACTTCAGAAACCTGGCCCTGGCCCTTAGTTTCACAGAACAGGGGAGAGAATGTGGAACAACAGCTGCACTTCAAAAGCCACATGGCTTTCCGAATGTTTTGTTCCCCTTCACACATTTTTCTGCCAGAAGGGAACATATGGTGCGCTGTTTGGAAATTTCCCTGCCTAAATTTTTGTTTGATTAATTTCATCCAACTACTCCCAGTTACGAGCCCTCATAACACCCCAGACAGTTACACTCCTTCCTTTACATTTATACCCTTCAATTAGCTGTAGATTATGTGCCTTCTTAATCACCATATAGCTAGTCCTTTTCATCTTTTCTTGTCAGCATCTTTCCGTGCTCTTTAATCATGTTTGTGGCTCTTTTCTGATTTCCCTCCAACTTCTTGATATTTTTGTCTGATCTTAAAGGGTCCATACCAGTATTTTCTCTTGCAGGGGTGATGTTACTTCTATATTGGGAATCAATTTCTCTTCAGACTCTTGTACATCATCTGTCTGAGCAGTTTCCTTCTTGCTAAAGAGCCAGTGTCCTTGTTCCCAGCCTGGCCTATGACACTGCATGTCCATGATTTTGCAGCCTTGTGTGTCATCCTGTTACAAGTTCATGTTCAATTTGTGATCCACTTTTACTCTCTAAATGAAAGATGGCAACGCAGGGAACCTGCAGGAATCAGGATGCCCTTGGGTACAGACCTTTCTTCTGCAAGCAAGGAATTCCCACACTGGAAGAACTTGATGGTGCATGGGCTGAACACAGTACACGTGTAGGATGTGGTTGGCCCTTAACCTCACACATGCTGTTTAACTGGGGGTCCAAATCATGGTTTAGGTAGGCAGGAAGCCAGCTTGACCCATCCACAACTCCAATGAACTAATGGTGTGCAGTCTCCTTGTGTTCTGTTTGAATCTCATAATTTATACATTTTAAACAGTTAGTTTTTCTTCCCCCTCAGTAAATGGGTAACAGGAAACAGACAAAGCTCCTTAACTCTTCTTTAATCTTCCTCACTAGTGAAGTGAAAATCAAACAATAATTGTCTGGATGATCTCATTATTGTCAACAAAACTGAAACCTTGAAGTCCACATACACTGAAATGCTGATACATTAAACAAAAAAGGGAACTGTGCTTACATGTTGTTCAATAAATAAATAAGAGCTATAGAGAGATCCATGATGAATGAGCACCCTGGGAGGGCTTCAGCTTGTCAGAATTATACAGTGACATTAATCACAGCATAACAGGATTGCTGCAGGCTTCCAGTGTAAAGACCTCATTATATCTTCAAAACAAAACAAAGCAAAAATCCCCACAATTTCTGAGTCCCTCAAAATGGAAAATTAACTAATGGACTTTCTTCATTGGAATACAAAACTCAAAATAAACTGTCCTTCATCAAGTAAAGACTCACACAAGCAGTGGAAGCGTGTCAGTCCATTTGCAGCATCCAACCAGGCTGTTCCCACAGCACTGGTGATCACTGGGCTTGTGTATCAGCATGGCAAAGTGTTCTTCAAGGGCTCTCAGCCCCCTCAGCTAAGATAAACTGTGTAATTATAGTGCTGCAACCTCCCAGGTAAAACAAGTGATATTTGCAAAGCAGGAGGTTTGCCTCACCAGGAGATCCAAGTGTCGTGTCAGCAATGCATCCAGGGGAGTCCCACCTCTGCAGCACTCAGAGAGAGGCTGGAGGGAAAACTTCTACAGCACTCACTTGGGTCCAGAGGAATTCAAAGCCACAGGGACCAGAAAGCATCAAAGGGTTGGAATTCGCTTGGATTATTATGTTTTTAATCTAAGAAATGTATTAGTGGGACCTCAGAGTGCTGCCCATATTATGAGTTATGATTCACTAAATTAATCTCCTTCAAATATTATATATATATACGTGTATACTTGCCAAATGCAAGCACTTTAACAGATCTTTTCTAAGACAGTCACAGACAGTTTTTTTCTTTTGGCCAAAGTAAAAAACACTCCAGCCTTTGTTTAGCAAGTTACTTTGTCGGGAGATAGAAAACTAGGGGATAAAATCTTAATGTTTAAGGTCATATATTCAGATCTACCCAAATCCCAGAAATCAGAAATATGAAGTAATAATAAAAGAATGTTCTAAGTGTTGAAGATTTTTTGTGCTTTAGGTTTCTATAACATCCTGTGAAACATTTTGAGTGATTTCTAATTCTGTCCTAACCAGTTTGCTTACTTCAGTTGAGTTTATTTTGGGATTTTTGCTAATGGAATTTCCACAACACTGAGCAGACACTGTTAATTGCCACTATTTTAGGTTCAAAGAAATATCACCCACACTACACATTTTGTGTGTTATTTTGGGTTATTAAGACTGTGTTAAAAAATACAAAGCTATATTTCTGCAAAGAGAGCTTAATTATACAAATAAGTAAATGGATTTTCAGGTATTCACTACATTTGGTGTTGAGCTGTTTTTAATGTCAAGTATGTACTTAAGGATCTAGTGGGAGTAGAGTAGTACTGAAAAATCTGGTCCCAGTTATGGATGCTGAGAACATAAAAATCCTACCCCAGTAAAGACAAAGCCTTAAATGTCATTGATCTTTTTCTTTCCCATTGAGCTCTAATCCTGCATCAGCAGAACAAAGAGTTAGTACTGCATGGTTGGGAAGTTAAATTTTCCTCCACACCTGCAGGTCATTCCTCCTGGGCTCTCTCCATTGATAGCCAAAAAGTTATTTGCTTGAAAAACTAATCATGTGGTGCAGCTGAGCTCCTTCATTTCCAGAAGAAAGGCATCTGAAGTTAGACTCTGTTTCACAAGGAATTCATGAGAGAGCTGGGTTGAATCAGTGGGATCAGCCTGCAGACTCAGGGCCATGACTTTGTTACTGTTTGTTTAGTCTAATTAAAAACACAGAATCACTTGGGCTGGAAGAAACCTCTAAGACCACTGAGTCCAACTGCCAATCCAGCACTGCCAAATCCACCTCTAAACCATACCATTGAGTGTCTCATCTACATGTCTTTTAAATACTTCCAGGGATGGTGACTCCACCACTTCCCTGGGTAGCTCATTCTGTGCTTGACAACCCTTTTTGGAAAGAAATTTTTCCCAATATCCAAACTAAACTTCTTCTGGTGCAATTTGAGACAATTTTCTTGTCTCAAATTATTGGGAAAATAAGCTGACATCCAGCTCACTACAGCCTCCTTTCAGGACTGGTATCTCAGGTAAAATTTTCATACTTCCAAGAAAATTATAACATGCTGCAATTTGAAAGCTTCGGATGAAAAGTGTCATATAAATGCAAAGTGCTAAGAACACAGTAGGAGATTTGCATTTAAGAGAGAAAAAAATAGACTGATTCAAGAAGCATTTCTAGTGAGAAACAAGGTAACAATTTCTTAGAAGTCACCATTTAATGTAGAATGAATTGAAGAAAACTCCTTTATAGTCATTGACAGCAAGTGATCAGCAGAGGACATAATGTCCTCTTATCAAAGTCTCCTTTGCAAGGAAGGACAAATTTATTAAACAAGACAGACAGACAGGAAGAGCCATAGATAGTGCTCACATCTCTGAGTCAAAGACATTTGAAATACTAAATCCCTTTCTAGTCTCTCCACCCACAGGTGGTTTTTCCCACAATAAAATGCATGGAGGCTGGGGAAGGGAACAAGAAAGGGACAGAAACTCTGCCAGCCCTTTGGAAAACACAGAGAATCCCTCCTCCGTACCCAAACAAGTGGTACAGAAGGAACACTCTGTGACTTACAGCCCAGTTCCTCACTTTGATTAATAAAACATGGGGAGAAGCAGGAACTGCAGAGAATTCCATAAAGCAGTAAACAGCAATTTAGTGGTGCTAGTATAGCAGCTACTACCCCACCCCCAGCATAGACTCAGATTTCAGTAAAACCAGCACTGTTTCAAGTCCACTGTTCCCTGAAGTCCCATTAAACTTTTCTGTGTGCTGGGTGAGTCCCAGTTCCTTGGATTTTCACATTAGACTACACACTGCAAGAACTGTGGCCTGTGCTGTTTCACATTCAGTCACTTGTTTCTTGCTGCTAAACCCACATCACAGAAGCTACAGCAATGCATCCCCAGGTCCTTTTGAAGCCATGGCCCTGACCATGTCCTTGAAACATGGTTTGCTAACATTTATTCAACTTTGTGCAGTGCTGTTAGAAAAGCATTTATGGTTAGGGACTACTCTCTCAGAATAAAGAGATATTTATGGCTCAGAATAAGAAAAATAATCATGGACCCAATGATTATCTGAGTAATTTCTGGAACTACTTCCACAGATAGGAAGGGCAAAAACAATCTTCAGAAGGTGAGGGGGGGAAAAAAAACACCCTCTCCTTCCCTTGGAATTTTAGAAATCTGACTACCAAAAAAAAAAAATCTCCAAAGAGCAAGTGAAGATCCAAGATTCAGCTTCTTCTTGTCTCTCTTGGGACCTCACTGCAGCAAAGCCATTCTCTCCCCTCAGCGATCCCAAGCAGCCCAAGCATGTGGAGGGAGAAATGGAAGTGGTGATCCCCCACCTCCTCAGGGCTGGACTGGTGCCCAGCCTTCCACACTTGGGGGAAGAGCCCTCAGCCTCTGCAGCCCCTGCCATTGATTTCACACCCAGAATCAACTTCATTTCTCCCATGGCAGGGAGGCAGCCTCAGAAGAAATTCATCTTTTCTAGAAACCACAAACCTAATCCTAGCTGTTAGTAAAATAATCTCTGTCCCACCCCATCATAGTCATCTCAACAGAGGTGACATATTTATTCCACGGACTAATATATTTATTCCAAGGATGTTTCTTTCAGCTCCTCAGCTGTGTGAAGAATTCACCCTTCATGTATGTGATACCAGTGGTGTTATGAAACACATACCTTCTGACTTATTTTCTTTTCAGCTTTAGAAAGTCTCCACAGAGCAAAACAGACTATTTTGCCTTCTTTCTTTCCCTGCCGAAAGGGTTAACCAATTGACAATATGTCTGTATTGGAGAATATATTACCAGATGGACTGACTATCTCCCAATGATAAAATAATTTCAGTTTATCTGTTCTCCAGCAGTTCATGAAAATAAAATTCTTTACTTAAAATATCAGAAGAAACAAACTGCAAACTAGCCAAGAAAGGCTTACTGTTAAAACTAAGCTTGATAAACTCAGGATCCTTTCAATTGCCAAGGATTATACCAGCTACAGTCCATCATTTTCTGAACAATAATGTTATGAATTTCTTCTGCAAGGCACCTCAACAACATTGACCTTCTACAGTGTTTGCAAATAGAGTGCCCTAAAAACACACGGGAGTAAGGTATTTACTCATTATAAATGGAAATTTCCCCTTTAATTTGTGAATGGAGTCCCTCTGAGCCCAAACATGCATTGACCTGCAGCTCTATCTCTAAAGCTGCCCTCATTCCACGTCTCCAGGCAGAGCATTCCAGGAAATTCAGGCAGCCCCCAGCCCCACCCCAACCCCTACTCCCAGCAGAGCTGAGTGTGAGAACATTCACACTCGTGATGGAGCTTCCTGGCTGAGCAGAATTTAGTGGAATTCTGAAGGTCTTCTGTCCCCAAACCCTAATCCTAACCTGTGATCCCAGAGTGGGTAATCTTAAAGGGCTGATTTTGTATAAAGCTGGATGGACCATTGCCAGTACTCAGTTAATCAAAAAATGTTCTCCACAATCTACTAAAGAATGAAAAGGAGAAATAGGACTCCTTCTTCTAAGACATCACTACGGAAATCCCTGCTAAGGTTGATGGTGCCTTACTTAGGTAAAGACTGTAAAAACAGATTTTGACATCATATAATTCAAGAAATGTTACTTTTCATCCGTTTTTGCCAAAAATCTCATGTGTTTCCATATTTGTCTTGGATGAATAGATATTTGCCAGCATTCTCTAAAGAGGTTATTTCCCAAAATAGCAACTAATCCAAAAGACCTTTTCCTGAAAGGAACAGAACAGACAATATCCAGACTAAACTGTGCCATAACTATTGGCAATATGTGAATCAATAGATGAATCTGCTGCATGCACATCACTTCCAGCATTACATGCCAATAAGAAACTTGATCACATAGAACAAAATTTTCTTTGGAAAGAATAGAAGGATTGATGTTGTAATACACTTTATAAAACAAATGAAGGGTTTTTTAAAGGATCTGAAAGTCTGCACCATCTCCCAAGTTCCCAAATCTTTCCTGTAAAATAAATACACAGTCATACTGCTCATATGTCTCATTTTGTTTTTTATATGAGCAGCTATTAGAGTTAGGTAAAAATAATAATAACGTAGATTATTTCTAGATGCAATGGAAAGATGTTTGCAGGCTCCTTACTTTTTTTTCTTCTCCAATCTACATATTTTAGTTTCTTGCTTCAATTAGGTTAATAGTTACGATCATCCAAACATTCAAGTAATAAAGGTCTTGTATATGAAGGAAACTCTCTCTGTATTTGGAAGTATGACAACCTCATCAATCAGAAAATGGAGATAATAAACATCTTTGAAGAGTGTTTTAGAAGTTAGTGAATTATTTACAAATATAAATTTGAACTCCTGATCTTAAGGCTCTCATGTTACTCTAATTACACTGCAATTGGAGCTCCCTGTGTATACAAATATGTTTGGAGTGCATATAAATAAAATTACTTAAAATTGTTTCTGCATTCTTCCTGCCAAAAAAAAAAAAAATTAAAATACAAGGTCTATTATATGGATCAGTAGTTAAGAATACTCAGCTACAATAGTTAAATGTTGCCCAAGAATAAATTTTGCTTTTGTTCCTTACAGCATCTCAATCAAAGCTCTAGTAACCATTTAGCATTGCTTAAATATATTTCCATGTCTTCATTTTTCCTTCAGTACAGCCAAACCAGTGTTCAAACACACACATCTTCAAAGATTATCCCTCTCTTACCGTTAAATACACAAATCAGCACTCAGGCAGGTTTGGCAGAGTGGTTACTGCAAAATGGGGCCAGTAATGGAATTTAGATGTCTTTCCTGGGAGAAATATTGCCAAAAACTGAATTCAGGTTATGTAGGTCTAAGAGGTACAATGGGTTTATCAAAATAAATTCCCTGTGCCTGTTATTGGTGCAGCAGAACTGAGGTGTCCAGGGCCCCACCTGGTACCCTGGCCTTTTACTGATATGCAAAAGGAAAAATAGAAGAGAAGCAGGAATAAGCAGGAATAAGCAAGCTTTGGACTGAGTCTGAAGCACTCAGAGAATCATGGTAAGTAAGGCCAGAAAAAACTTCAAAAAGGTATTTAGTGCAGAGCACTAAACCTTACTCCCAGAGCACCCTCAATTATACTCTTGTTATTTCTGGCAGATGTTTATCTAAAGATGTCCAAAATGAAGCTTCAGCACCTCCCTGTGCATTAGCATTTTTTTAATCTTAACTATTTCAGACTTTTTTTTAAAAAAAACATTAAGCCAGAAGTCGTTTGACACAAGATAAGCTCATTATTTCCTTTCCTGTGCCTCACAGATGTGGAGAATAGATTATTCTATTCTTCTTTTCACAGCTTTTGCACACTTGCATACTTGTCTTCTATCAGTCTTCTTTAAATAGAGAATCCTATTTCATTCAATCATTCCTCCAAAATCATGCTTGCAACATCTCTCCGTATTCACCTTCCTTTTCTCTGGATTCTTTCCAATTTGTTCACACCTGCACAACTCTCCAGCCAAAGCCAAATGCATGATGACAAGGGCAGAAAGAATGAGCAATTTCTAATGCAATATAATCTTATGTGAGACAAACATTGTCCTGACTCTTTTGCAGTTTGTGAGCTACTGCAGCCCTCTCATACAGCTGTAATAAGTACTATCCAGTTGATTGTTTCCATCCATTACCTGCACAGTATTTTGGGTGACAGTCTGACAGAAGGACACTTTTTCTGAGAGAGGAAAATGTGGACATTTTTTCAGTCTGCGAACTCATTTTGGATTCTAACACTCTATTCCCACCTCCTTGCAGACACTCAGCACTGTATAGACAAAACACATACTTTTTTTTTTATCTATACTCATTGATAACACCATTGAACCATAGTGGATGTCTAATAGATATTTGCAGAATCCCAATCGACATTTTGAGAGGAACTGTCAGTGATTCCTCTTCAAGTACCATTTTCCAGGTGATTTTGCACTCACCTTAGAGCTCCCTCCTGTGACTTCTGCAGCAAAGGCAACTGGTAAAGAAAGAGGACATCTTTGATGCAGCTGTGATAGTTCTCACACAGCTGCTAGAAAGTGTTTTGGAAGAGCCACAAACACCTATTTCTAATCAATTTTTAATGTTTCCTGCTTTCTAGAGTAACCTATCTGCCTCTGTGAAGTTATTAATCATTCCTCTTCCTCATTAGGTACTTCTTCCTATTAAAAATAAGACATGGTTTATTGTTCTCATATTTAGTTATGAAACATATTCACTCTGCTTGTTGGTGGGACTTTAGCATAAAAATAATAATGGATAAACAACAAATGGGGACAACAGTGAAACATTTTGAAAATGGATCTTCCTTTAGCTAACTGATTGGTGTGCTCCCACTCAAGGCTATGGAACCTGGACATGTCCTTGTGGGCCAGACTTCATGGAGTCAGTTGCACTCACACTTGTGGGGTTTTTATCCAGCTGTGAGGCTTTAGGGCCAACTTAGAACTGAAGTTCCTAACTGAACACATTGTTTTGCATGATACCAACAGGCCCTAAAAAAATTCAAATTAAAATACTGAAAGTATTCAGTTGAGTAATTACAATTCTTATGACAAAAGACACACCCCTCTCCTCCTGTCTCGTCTTTTTCTTTCCAGTATGGGAATTCTTTAAACAATAAGCACCATAGAAATCCAGGCCTGCCTGCTGTGCTTTTCCTTGAAAATGAAAAGATAAGTGGCAAACCAGTTGATTTGAGACATCTGAGAGATCTTACATGTAAAAAGCCTATTAACTGAGTTGGGAATTCTTGCCTGCCAAAATTGAGTCTGCCTCTATATTTGTACTTGCTTAGCAAAACACCACTGCAGTTGCCAAGTTCTGGCCTACTTAATGTGTGAGGTATTGTGTAAATTCTTTAATAGCTGATTTTGGTTACAGGCTCATGGCTATTAAAACACGATGCAGAGGAGGGAGGTCATGGAACTGCTCAAAACTTGCTGAGTATGCCAGGGTTCGGGGTGGGAAGACCTGGTGGCAAATTTGAGACAGCTAAGGCTTGTGGATTCAGGTAGGTGCCCACTCAATGAAGGGTGCAGCTCCAGGGAGCTCAGGGCAGCTGTGCCAGTCCAACACCTGGAATAAACCAGCCAGACCTCTCTCCTTGCACCTCTCCTTCTTTTCCAGTGCCTGGGTACAGGAGCAGCTGCCTGCAGAACAGGGGCTCCCAGGGGCAAGAGGAGGAACATCTGCTCCCTCCAAGTAAATACCAGCAGCCTGGAGTGCAATAACTGATCACCACAATGTATGCCAAATGCAGATGTTAAATAAGCTCTGTGCACCAAACAGCCTCACAGAGTCCTGACTATATGGGAGTGCTCCAATGGTAACAGAAATATAAATTCATTTCACTGGGAGGGCTTGGAGAAACCCTCTTTGTTAGCAATCCACACCTACTCTCCCTTTCATTTAAAGCTGACAAAAAACTCCCACGATCCAAAAATGCCTGCAACAAAACCATGAAAGATAGTGCTTCAAAGTCCTGATATTTCTAAGGCAAAAGACAAGCCAGAGCAATTCTTCCTTAAACAGAAGGGGAAAAAATGAAGAAAACAGACATAAACCCTTCTCCTCCCTCCTTTTGCTGGTCCCCTTTAAACAGACTGTACCCTCCCCCTACAAAAGGGAAAAAAAAAAAGAGTTGTTTAAACAAACAACAGATGCTGGTCTAAACTAACTGCATGGTAAGTGCATACTAAAGACATATGCTGTCTCCTACCTAGCCATATGTCCTTCCCACACACATACTTTAGTTCCAGCTTTGGTGCAGCTTTAGACAAACAGAACAAGGGTGCATGGAGAAGTTGTACTCTAGCAAGTTTTCAGAAAATCCCCTAGGATTTGTTTAATCGATGACAGAACCTAAAAAGTAAACAGCACAAATAAAATGCTCCAGAAAGCAGAAATTACCCGTAACAGTTAAAGAAATTTGTAAGCATAGGCTGCATCTCTGAGGAAGTGGTGACATTATTGTTGCCTTTAAATGTTAGAATAAAGCATTATATTATCAAAAAATATTATCAAGACCATTGAAGAATTTATTACAAAAGACTCTTCTTTTAATTAATAGTAACTTGGTATGTTTGCCTTAAAAACCAGACTCTTAGATTTCCCTTAGAAAGTATTGAATTCTACTTTGTTCCCCCTGGATTCCAAATGTAGTGCTCCTTCCCAGATGATAAAGTCATATGTTGTCAAACATATAGCTTAACTGTACCAGAACCATCAGAGCTGGGAAACAGGGCTTGGAAAACATCAGCAGTTACACTTTGGCACAGAAAGCTGTTGCTTCTAAGCGTATGCTTGGAGGATTAAGAAAAGATCAAGAGGTAAAAGATCACAGATCTGGCCAGCTGTTAGCATCTGACTCCAAAATGTGGCCTCACCCATCCTCTACTCCGATTTTGCAGAGAAACTGCAGCAAGTCTGCAAGCTAAAACTCACTGTGGCTTGATGGATTTAAGTGTTTCCCTCTTTGCATAACTGAATTAAACCTGTTAACATGAAAATTATTTTTAAATGTCATGCAAACTTCACCGTATTTTCTCCACTATTAATTCACATATTGGGTAACTTCAAATAATTGTTTCCTATTCCATCCTGTAATTTCCCCTTATTCAAACACTCAATTCACACACTGAAATAGTTTTGAGGTGCTGGGTCCAGGGCATCCTTAGAAGTTCTGTGTCAACATCCTGATATTGCTACTCCTCTGCTGTATTGCGGGTCTTTCTGCAGGCTGGGGCACTGTTCTAGGAAGCCCCTCTCCAGCAAATAGTATTTTTAATAGAAAGGATGCAAGAATGTAGTCAGTCAGCAAGCTCAATGACAAACTGTTATCTCATAGCTGTACTTTACGGATTAAATTTTGTCAGGTCTTTCCTTGATTCTTTCTCTTTCCCTCCTCATCCCCTCACCCCAGTACCAACTACCAATAGAAGACACACAGTCTTCAAAACACACAACAAAGTATGGAGCTTTTATATGGTTAAGGTTTTGGTTAAGTTAAAAAGAAGTAAATAAATTGTACTTTTGTAAGTACACAAATAATTCAAAACATTTAGATTCCCCTTACATCTTCATATACAATGCCTTTGATCTGAGTTTATTCAGTTCCACAGGATATGTCTGCACTTTTCTGTTACATGCATGGGCTGGCTCAGACTTCCTCTTTGCTTCTCTATGAAAAGCCAGAGAAGACACCACCTATTTTCACTTCCAGAGACGAGCAGTGTGCTTGTTCTAACCCATAAAACTCCAAATACTTTGCCTGAAAGAAATCACACTCTTATGGTTTAATGCCTAATTACAAAAGCTTGTGAGACAGGTACTTTCTATGGACAGATGGGTGGATAGATAATGGGATTTTAGTGTATCTTCACCAATACATCCACCAATGCCTGGAGGAACTCTTGTCACCAAGAAAATTGCTAGAGGAGAAATATCTTCTCAAAATCTATTAAGAAAAAATTCTGGAATATACTTTCTCCTACAAAAGATAAGTCGTGCATGAAGGTAATTTCTCGAAGCTTTTACAGACAGTGTTTTAAGGGAATTTGCATGAAAATTCATTAAAGTTTTACAGTCACACAACTAAGACAGTAGTACCAAGCCCAGGCTAATAAAACATTCATTCCCACCACAGTCAGGCTCTCAGCACTCAAGTAGCCAAGCTAGGTTTCTGTTTCACCTTTGGTTTGTAAGCACTCGGATTCTTTGAAATGCAAAGTCTTATCTCTAGTAAAACAATGGCTCCTGAAAGAACAAAGGTTGCATCTCACATTTCTGTGTATGAAACCCTGCTCATAAACCACCTGCTTTGCCTATCCATCCCCTTTGTGCTCTCAGCTGCAGCCTGCCAGCAGCCAGGTTTCTGTAAACTCCCGTTTGTCAGCAGGAACTGAGCAGCTTCCTCTGCCTGCACCACTGCTGACACCCTTCAGAAGGAAATTTCCTGGGGTGACACAGCAATAGTTGGGGACCAGTAAAGTCCCTTTGTTTGCTTCAGGGGAACCAGTGATTCCTTAGCCAAAGGCAGGTTTCAAATCAGTTCAAAAGCCATTTTAGACTCACCCAAAAACCCTTATGTCTGGAGAATCATCATTCTTCAGCAGCTAGACCAGGAATGCATGCCAATAAACCAGCCATGTGATATCCTTTCAAGTGGGTATGCTTTATGGCACCTCTGATGTCAGGAGCAGTGCAGTTTGCAAGTGGATGAGTATAAACTTTACATTGGGGGTAATTCAGTGTTTACTTCCAGATAGCAAGTTAGCCTAAGGAAACAAGGGTTGGCATAATACATAAGTGGAATGTGACACAGGGGGAAAAAAAAGAGCTTGATTGGGTGAATTGTCACAAATCCAAATCTTCATCCAAGGTTTAGTGTCCCACTTGATAACGCCACTGCCCAACCTCCCTCTGTTTTCCAGTCATTAACATTCCAGTGCTCCATGCTAATTGAAAGTCATCATTACCTTTGGGTCTCACAACAAGAACAAAAGGTAACTGCTGAGTTAACAAAAGACTTCATGTTTTATATCCTTCCATTCTATACTTCTGCACTGGCTGCACAGTGCACAAGAGAGGATATTATTGTCCAGCTGATCTGTGTATGTAATGATTATCTGTCACTGCATTGTGAAAACCAGCAGTACCTCCTGTAAAACACTTAAATACAGGAGCCTTGACTTGCAGACTTCAGAATGAAGTACTCGAACCTGAGCTGAGTCCTCAAAAATCATCAAATAAAAAGTTGTTATTAGTGCTGAGATTTCAGATTTTGTCTTACTGAGCAAGAGCTGAGTGAACTTTCTTATTCAGTAATTACAGGTAAATAAAGAAGAGATCATCCATAGTCCCTAAAATGCTTGCATAAATGCCCATATGGAAATGAAAAGTTGAATGATTAGAAAGAAAAAAATACCAGAAAGTTGTTAGGAGCCTTGATTCTACCATTAGTAGTTTCATAGTCTCTATTGACTGTCAGGTAAAAAAAACCAACACACATGGATTGAAGAAACCAGATGGCTCTGAAGATGAAAGCAGAACTAACAGCTCAGGGTAATTTTTACTATGTCCATTAGAGATCTTCTGAAGGTGAACAAGAGGAGGAAAGCAAGCTGGTCCAAATGTAGGACACCATATCAAAGTCATCCGAAATAATGACATTGCTGTAGAGAAGCATAATTCTGGACATTCTCATGCTTTCATTTCTTATCTGTTCCTTTGAACCCTCATATGTATGCCTCTACTCCTAAGAGAGGTCCTGAGAGCAATTCTGATATTCATGTCACTTGCTGTCATTCTAGAATAATAATAACTCTTCTTAGGGATTTGGTGAAGGTTTGGGACACTGGAGTCTTAAGACAGACCTAGGGCCTCCAGAAATGTCACAGATAAAGCATTCTGTCTTATCTTCAGTAGTGTTCAGCATATTGACTTTTTTTTTTTAACTTCTTCTGCAGGCCTCATGGTCTCACTTTCAGAAATTAAATCCCCAGTGGAGCCATACTGAGGACAAAAAATCCAGCTTAGTTTCCAAACTGCATGCCACATCCCATGCAAACAAAAAGATCAGAACATCATAGGAAGATTTTCTTTGGTGCTCCTGCTTTGGTTGATTTGCATCTGGCCCTTGTAAAGTAGAAGACAATCTGTGACCTTGCACAAGTACCAAAGATTTTTATTTAAGCATCTCTTTTAAAAGCACTTTATAAATAGTTAGCTTTGTACACCACTCCCACGAGGAAGTTTCCACAGGGAGGTTTCCACTCCTCAGAGCATCTGAGCAGCCTCAGCCCCCCAGTGCCAGTGCTGGTGGCTTAGGTGTGGATGGAAACCACTCACACTGCCATGGAGCTTCCTCTGAGACATTTCACTCTTTGCCAGGAAAACAGATGCTCGTGTTTTTATGCTTATGTTTAAAAAGTTCTTTCAAGTTTTGCCTTCAGTGACAAAGTTAAAAACAGAGAAAAAACGTTTCTTCCTGTTTTAAAAATAACACAAAAAGCTGAAATTTCTTTTGAAGAGAGTAGTCCAGGAATCAGAGAACCAGTGAACAAAGAGTCTACATTTTCATCAGAAGACACCAAAGGAAATTTCTGCTTCCTAGAGTAGCACATCAAACATTTTGTAGGGTCATTCCAGCCATCCTGGAAGCCCTTCACTCTCAACAATATTTCTGAAATGAATAATATGAATATCAATAAAAAATACATAATTCTTTCCTGTTGATGGCAAAAGATAGAGTTTATCAGTCAGGCCCACTCAGCTTGTCTGCAAAAGAATAATATATTCTCACATTTGTTCTTATACTTGTTCTGTAAACAGACAATGACACAGCAGAACAGCAGTTGTTGGCTATTACAGCTTCTTTAAGAATAAAAGTACATAATATAGGACACCAGACGGGTCATCTAGAAATAAACTTCTTTCTCTTTAGAACATCTTATTTGCTCTTTACTATCAGCCAGTTGTTACCAATAGAGTAAGGATCCTCTTCCTTTCTCCCTGTCATATACACATAATATATATAGGAAAACAAATATGGATCTATACAAACACACAGAGTCTGAATAAATGTAAATGATTTGGGTACCCAATCATCTCTTGTATTTTTCAGAAATCATCCACCAGGGCAGACAGGAGCAAAGGACTGACTCTGGAACATCAGCATTTCATTTTAATATATCACACAATCAAAATCAAACCTCAAAAGAAGAAACAGTTTTCATATGAACATTTGAAATGGAATCAGAATCTCCTCTTGACAATATTTGGAGAACAAAACAGAAAGTTATGAAGAAATCAGATGAGGAAATTAGCTGCACCTTCTCCAGATACTTCTGGCACACTTAAACATCAAAAGAAATATCCAGAGACTATGAAGAGCAATGCACTGATCATATTTTCTTATTTAAAAAATCAAATCAATTTCTATTTTTCAAGAAAGGAAAAAAAAAACCCTACCAAACTTACACAGATATTTGGCCTCAAATGCTAGGGTTTTTTGAAAATTGAAAGACTTCTCTGTCTTCTGATGTTATCCTCACTGTAGGAGTGTCATTCAATGTAAATTTTTCTCAGGTTAGATTTCAATTCAGTTACTTTAATTGACAAATTTAATCACAAACAACTTTGCACACATGTGATTGAATCATGTATACAGTAGAATAAATATGCAGGATGCATTCCAAATGTGTTGGCTCTGGTCCAGAAGCCAATGACTGAAGCAAATTTGGATTACCCACATGCTTTAAATTAAGCACTTGCTTAAGTGTCTGGAGAATTGAAACCATAATTTTTTACTTTTCTCTCCACAAAGACTTTATAATATTGTCCTGGGATATTTAAAAATAAAGAAAGTATGAAGAACAGTGATGTTAATACAGTTACACAGAAATCAGACAGTGAGAACAAGGGAAAAAAGTGAACTCTGTCACTTGAGTATTTGAACTCTTTCTATTGTAGAAATCTACAGACTGTGAAAATCTTGACTGATAAGTTTGTATTCAATCATGGATTAAGGAAATAGATTTTTCAGGATCTTACTATAGAGCCAAGAGACTGAAAGAAGCCTATATGCTACCTCTCTAAGAGAATCTTACAGCGTTATGTTTCAAACCAAGCTAAATAAAATATTCATCATTATTTGCCAAAGAATGTTTTATTCCCTCATAGTTCTGCTTTCTTTTTCCCCCTCTTACTTTCCCCTTGTGTCTGAGGAGTTACAGCTCTATTTGGTATATTCTCATATGTACAATGCAGCACTATACATGACAGTAATTAAATAAAAATAAAGAGTAAGCAAACATTACTGCAAAAAGGCAGAACCAAAACCAAAGCTGCAATGATATTAGAGCTGAAAAAAAATACTACTTCCAATTCCCTTGCAATGATACAACAATTCCCCAGCAACAATATAGCAGAGAAACTGGGCAATAGCTGTGAAAATACAACAATTACAAAAATGTCTTTCTTTACATATGCTAAATGTATGAAAAAATCCCCCTGATGCCTCCCTCTGTTAGCATCTCTAGTCAGCTCTGGTTTTTCTCCAGATAGGTCTGCATGCTTTTTTTGTATGTAAAAATCAAAGAAAGTTATGATTCTAATTTAGTAATCTGGTAGAATTTGGGTTGATCTGGTCTACTTTATCTTCAAGGAGTTTAAGGGTTTGATGCACTGATCTGGCTCCAAATGTAGACACAAATGTCTGAAACAATTTACCGACACAGTTACTTTTTAAAGAAATGAATAGTTGCTCCCATTCTAAAACAATTATTTAGATAGTTCTCCTTCATCTTTTATTTCTCTACATGTGGAATTTAACCTCTTTTGCACACAATGCCGAGCAGCATGACTAACTGATATAATGTATAGGAAATGACTTGTGGAGCTAAAGCAAACAGTTGATGTGCTTACAAGATAAGTGTCAGCTTGCGGAAATAGCAAATAACAATGACACAATTCCCTCCTCTCAAAGTATGTGCACAGTGCAAAGACCTGCTGCTAATTTCCACCCAGCAAGGGGGGATGCCATTGGCCTTTTGTTTCACAGAGAAGCCAGTGATGTCATTTGGCTTTGTGCTGCAGAGGCTGCTGCCTATCGGCCTGCAAGAAGATTTTTTTCCCAGCTAAAAGTAGCACTCTGCTGGGCAGAATTAAATAATTCCACATGAATCATTCCTCCAGGCTATTATTTTGTGTGTATGTATCAGAATCCATGGCTGAATGAAGTATTCTATGGAGTAAAATATCATTGGAATCAATATGGGGTTTGCACTCTTTGGACTAATTCTCTGGTTCCTTTACCAGTAAATGCCCTTATTAGGCATGGAAAAAGATGCCTTAGGTTTTACTTTTTAAAGCAGTCCCAGGAATCTTGATAGTCCAATTTGCTTTATACGAGAATTTTAGATCAAAATATGCTTTTCATCAAAACATAAGAGCATCACTTCCAACAGAACAAAATTAGGCCTAGACAAAAATGTTTTCCTAACTTTTATTTTTCTTTTCATTTGAAAGCGATTTATTTTAACACTTCCTGCGAGGCAGCAAAGTGCAGACTTTGTAGCAAAGTCAAGGACAGAAAGGAAAGGCAAGGCTTTTTCTGTGTTAGCATTTGTTCTTTTTTAAAGGGGATCAGCATAAACTTTACTCACATCGGCTTTTTCTATTCCCAGAATTTCCAGTTCAGCTTTCATGGAGGCTGTCAGAGGGTTCCCCATTTCCAGGGAACAACAATGAAATACAGTAATTGGATGTGGCAGTGCTACTCCGTGAGTTTATCCCAACTTGTCACTGCTGGCTACTGTTTCCCCTCATTAATTCCATCACACTGGCTGGTGGCCACTGGTTTGACATGCCCTGTCTGAGCAGAAATTACTGTTCTCCTCTCAGTGGCCAGCCCCTCATTCCTGACACACTTGGGCAGTTCTGCTGCCATCAGCAGGATTGCTCATCTGCATCGGAGCTGGCAGGACCCGCCTGAGGAGCCTTTAATAAGCCAACATGAAATCAGGGAGTGTGTGGTAACTGAGCTCATGTCATTAGTCTGCACTCTCAGCTCTGTACAGGGCAATAGCATGTGTGGAACTCCCTATAGCCAAAAAATTGCATCCAGCCAACAAGGATCACAAACAGAAGAGTTGTCACGGAAAGGTGACAAGCACGTGGCCAAGAGAAGAAAAAGATTGACCAAAAATGTGCAGATGAATTCATGCTAATTCCTACCATGCTGTTGGCTTACTGAATAGCAAGATACTTTGAAATTTACCCTCAGAAGTTTTATTGGGAGAAATCAACTTAGATGGCAGATCTGAAGAAATGCAGATCAGCAGAAATCAGGACAAAACCATTCAGGACTATCAGATTTTAAAGCCTATTAACATCCACTTGCTCAAACAGTCCTGGAACAGCACTAGTTCACATAGCCTCATATAAAAATAACCCCAGAAGCAGGATTGTCTTAAAACATCACCTTACACATCACTCTTAGACAAAAAGGAGGGCAGCATGGTTGAGAACCACCCCTAAAGTGCAACAGGCTTTGGGGTGCAGTGTGTTTGACTTACAGTTTTACCTTCAGATTGTTATCAAATATCATTGAGAAAACTGGTATCAAGCATAACTGGTCATAATTTATACATATATAAACACATGTAAACATGGATGTGTTAAATATTAAGGATAATTAGGAACTTCAGATAGTATTGTATGCATATGGATATTGTTTGATAAAATAAATTTTTAAATTCTCTTTTAAAAAACCCTGAAAATTTAATTTACCATCTTAAAAAAACAAGAATTTTTCTGGACATTCAAATTATAATGATTGTTTTCAATGATGAGATCTGTTAAGCTTTGATTATCAATTTAAAGAATGTTTGAGCATGTGTGGTTAGTTCACAGATTCTTCTGGTTCTTTAAATGAACAATATGTTGATCTTTGCTCTGCAATGTAAATGATCATATTTTTGTACAGTTTTTTGTATTCACCTCTAGAGGAAACTGCAATTCAATGATGGGTGAAACAGTGAGTCCTGTGTGGACTATAAATCACCTAAAAAGCAATGAGCTGCAAAAGGGTTACAGTTACTTGAAAACAGAAACTTAAGGGAGGAGATTTTTTCATCCCCTCCTTGGGTCTGTTGTTAGCACCTTTCTCTGGTTTTGAACCTGTAGGAAATATTGTATTTCCAGAACAGATTATGTTCCTTTTCTTCTCTGTATTTCATCTTTTTTTCAAAACTGTCACCTTAAAAGTATATATAAAACCCAAATATTAGCAGATTTCTGTCCAGCTGAGATTGTCAGTCATCTCAAAATAAGCCCTTTAGTGGGAACCACAAGTCCAATGTTATCCACAGAAGTCTGCTTCTGCTGATAACCTGCTGCCTGCCTTTGCAGGGAATCCACTCCCTTTGACATCCCACGTTCTAGCAATCTGCAAACCATCGAGGCTGCAAGGATTCTTCAGGGCTGAAGGAAAGTCTGCAAGCCATTTTCCTAACCTGGTGAGCCAGGTCACTAAGACAATAAAAGAAAAAATGAAAGAAACTAAAATAAATAGCTTTTGACATCCAGTGCCATAAAAGTAAAATAGTTTAAAACTTGGCATCCTATAGAAGTTAGCTAATTATAGTGGCGCCATTCGTGATGATATAATTAACTGTATGTCTGCATTTCTATTATAAACTCCTATTTTCAGAGGTTTATGATACAGCTTTAAAAATTTGCTCTGGCCAGAGACTTGGCATGCTAAATTTCACCCTGGAAGCAACTTTTTTCCTTCCAAAACTGAAGAAGAAAAACCTGCTGGGTTTTCACAGTATTTTTTTCTTTTTTGTTGTTGTTGGGTTTTGTTTTAAAGTTTATAATAAGGTAATAAAATTAACCACACTGAAATAGTGCCCTTTATGTGCTCAAGGACTTCGGGGTTTTAAAACACAAATTTTGACCTATGTTGTGTTATTTAGTGATAAAAGCCCTGCCCACAGCTCATTTCTGGAAATGCTACTGTGCTGCACGAAGTCTAGGCCAGGGACATGTCCAAAAATTACACACTTCTAACAAGGACCTGCTGTTCGAACAACTCCTGCACTTAAAACATCCTGACATCTCCTCATTCCCAACTGGCTCTTCTTTTCCTCCTGAAAGCTGTGTGGCTGCCAAAAAGCTGATCTTACAGGACTGGAATTGAGGTCCCTTTCTCTCATTCAGCAAACTGTGCAGTGATTCCTTATGGAAAGGGAAGAAATACCCTGCAACATGCAATAAACACAGGTTCCCTGGAAGTGGGCAGGTCAAACCAAAACACACAGTTCTTAGAGCTGTCTGCAGAACAGGGAAGTTTTCAGGCACAGGTTATTGGGACAGTCCATCTCTGGGCTGATGAACTGCTCTGAAGTGGGGTGGTTCTGTGAATGACTTTGGGGTGGTCGTTTGGTGACTCTTCCAATGTACACATTATCTCCCTGAGGTAAACACACTGAAACTGAGCTGTTATGGAATGAAAATCTACAGAGATATACAGAAATTTGGTGTTTACCCTGAGATGAATAATCAGAGAATTTACCATGATTAAAGGAAACATGACTGAGATTTGCAGAATTATAGCTAAGGAATAAAATACTCTATACATCTGCTTCACAGTATTTATTGAAAACCACGGGGGTTTTGGGGGTTTTTTTAGCATCTACTTAAAATTTAAATTGGTTTTGTTTACTTATGTACACTTCTAACAGAACCCCTTAGGTCAAAAATTGGCCTCATCACTAAAATTCTAATTGTCATCAGTGTACCAGAAATTTTCATGTGATCTAGGGAAAGTAGTTTCCTTCCACTGTTGCCACTTTGGAATGTTCTGTTCTTCTGACTCTGCTGCTTTCCTTCAGCCTGGAGGAGATACTGTTTGTTCCTTTGACCCTTCCAGAATTCCTTATCCAGATTTGTTTAGAGCCAAAGTATTTGGAAATCAAAAGGAGAGTTTTAATTTCCTTATCAGTCAGACTGGTGGACTCTTTGTCCCAATAGTACACAAAAAGGTAGCTTCTTCCTATCTCTATTGAGCTGGTTATTCTTCCCTCAGAATTCTGTCTTTTGGGACATTGCTTTTAATCCAAAAGAATATGAAAAGACGCTTTGTTTCCTTTGCAACAAAACAGTGAAGCACTATTTTTCCCCATCTTGCTTTTCCCCCTAACACCACAACCCCACTTTGTTTAGACGGTGTCTCTGCAGCCTTTGTCTGCATAACTATGTTACACAGCTAAAAGTTTCCTTCACAGAAAATACCCTTCAAATACTTTCCAGATTAAAAATTATACCGGCTCTCTCCAGGAGGCCAAACATCATTTTTGAAATGCCACATGTACATTCTGTATGAACTCCAGTGGTGGTGGTCCCTCTAGTGTGTCTCTCTGCTCTGTATCTCAGATCTTATGAAAAAAAGGAAAAGCCACCCCTATAGCACGAAAACACAGAAAACACAAGAAGTCTGGAACTAACACCATGCATATTTCATCCTTGACTAGAAAAGCTAAGGAGTAAATAAATAAGAAAACAATTTACATTATATCTTACTGCTTATAGTAACTATAATACAGCTGAGAGCATGTTCCTAAGAGCAAACCATGCTTAAACATTTGGAAAATTTAGTGTGGCTAGAACCCAGGTATCTGGTGACAGCATTCATGATGGAGTTGTTAGAATTCATAAACACACAAGTGCAGCCAAAGCTCTGACTACACTGGGGACTCTTGCCAAGGCATAGAAGTTTTCCTTCCCTTGCTGGTAAGGTTATGGAGGGAATATAAACTGTGTGTTTGTACACGAATCATTGTGATTCCTCAGGATACTGAGGGGGCCCATGCCAGAGCTTTTCTCTCTCAGGCTACCAAGAGTGCACATCCTTCCCAAGCCAGTCTCTGCAGTTCACATGCTGGGCACAGCCTGAAACACTCCCCACCACGCTGGCACAGCACACCTTTCTAGACAGTACAACACAGGCATCTGACAGTACAGCACATGGCCCAGATATCCAAAAAAAGTTAAGGGATGTGCTGCCCTATGAGGTCATGGTCAAGTCCACAATGCAGATTTAATGTGTGGATGCTCCAGGTGTGGAAGGCCTGCACAGTCACAGGTATTCCCTGGCAGTGTCTGTGCTTGAGGCACACCTGCTGCAGTGCTTCCAGCACCCAGGAGAGACCCAGACCTGGCTGAGTGCCAGGGAGATTTAGCAAACACAAATGACCAAAAGAACTTCAATGCAAACTCTCCTCACAGTTATTGAGGACATAAGCACCAACTGCTTCCCTGTCCGTGTATGCCAAGAGATCCATAAATGAGGGTGATGGAGGATTAGATCCTGTTCTTAATTAAGCAATGTATCTTGGAGTAGTTCCTCTGAAGTGAATGTAGTTATACTGCATTTATTTCAGTGTAAATGAAATCAGAATCTGACTATTTGCAATGCAGCACAGTAAAAGACTAAATTAAGTCTTCAGTAAGCACCAAGCCTCCTAGAATTATTTCAGTGACTATTTAACCTGTAACTGACCCAGCCAAGTAGTATATTTCAGACATTAATGCAAACACATAACAAGCAACAAAAACCAGCCAACAGTAAAAATCTGTAGGGAAGAGAACTATCTCCTCCTTTGTCTGAATTATTTCTCTTTTGCTGTGATTTTATCTTCACTGCATACTATTTTTGAAAAAACATTTTGTAAACCATGTACTATAAAATGGAACAGATGAAAGGGTGTTTATATGAATTGTATTTGCATTTCTGCATCAGTTTAATATGTAATTCCAAGCTTACCAAAACTACTGATAATTATATTTTAAATACAATTAGCATTTAAACAGAGATGCCCAGGAATATTTTCACAATATATTTTCAGATGAAAATGCCAATACATTAAAAATTCAAAAGCCCAAAAATCAAATCTGGTCAAACAAGAAGGGAAAACAGAAGACAGGTAAGGAAATGAGAAGAACACGTCTTCAAAAGAGAAAATTCCCTTTTTCATTCAGATTTTCAAAAAGGGAGATTAAACTGACTTTATAACATTGAAAGTCTTCAAATGAAACTGGAATGTCTCAATAGACTCAATCCAAATTTCTGGGAGATTTTACATTTGAATAATATTTAAATTAGCTTTTCATCTAGGAAAAATATTAAATCTTGAAAATTCTCCCGAGTTAGGGCAATCATAGTGTGCCCAGCAATACTGCTAATCAGCTGCTCAGAACATCAATGTCACCTTGCATTGCAGCACCAGCAGTGGTCCATGCCTAAAGGGTTTTCTCAATACTTGAACAATAGCTGGAATGTTTGGGTAGGATTTCTTTTTTAAAGATAACAGGGTGGGGTTTTTTTAAAGAAAGATGATATTTTCCCCTGAATTTTTTGCAAATCTAGACCTGCCTTTTAATTTAAAATATTTTAATTGAAAATATCACTATGATGTCATCCTAATCTAGAACTTTCATCCTTTTTCTATGCCTCAGAAATTTTAGTAATTGTTCTAGTTAAAAGAATATAATGATTAGATTAATCTTAGCAAAGTGGTTTCATTTTCTGGAGTGAGATTTTATTAAGTAACCTTCAAAGCTAATATAGGCATGAAATCAATAAAATTAGGTAATTTTAAATTTACATGTTTCTTTCTGAACGAGACTCTAACATAAAATATCAGAATGGTACTTAAATGAATAACCAAGATACTTCCTATGGAGATTTGAGAACACAGAAGATTTTTCAGGTTTTCCATTCTGAGAAAACTCTTATTTATTGCAAGCCCGTTTGAAAAGACACTTATTTCCCACAGGATGTAAAAATGAGTCTAATTTGCCTTGAGAAAGGGCCTGTGATAAGCTGTTCTTCCCTGTGACCACTGGTGCTGCCCTGCCCCAGTACTGTTAAATCCTTGGTGTGGGGAGATGTCAGGGTGTCTCTTCAGGGAAGTCAATAATTAGGTATTGGGGGTTTTTTCCTGAGCCTTTATTTCCATCTCCAATGAAAAGAAATAAGGAAATAACAAATTCTATAACTCTTTAAAACCCAGTGGCTTGGCTGCAGCGGGCATTACCTGCAGGCATTACCTTCTCACGCTTTAATTTAACAGCCACTCCATTTGATTTACATAATACTCAGCTAAAATGACAAGCAGAGCTTAGCAGTGCTGCCTGCAGCCTTCCAGCCCAGGCTGGCCCGAGTGCCTTTGCAGGCACACCCAGGGACCAGGGCAGCAGCTGCTCGAAAGTGTCACCTCTGCTGCCAGGGGACACCCACGCGGGGCCGGGCAGGGCAGGGCCCGGCTGGGGCAGGGACACATCACCCTCCAGCTGGGCTTGGGCTTAGCCTGTGCCTCTCTGCAGGAAAAACACCCTGATTGCTGTGCCTGGGTGTCACCGGGGCAGCAGCAGCC
This sequence comes from Pycnonotus jocosus, assembly GCA_013400435.1. Lineage (NCBI taxonomy): Eukaryota > Metazoa > Chordata > Aves > Passeriformes > Pycnonotidae > Pycnonotus > Pycnonotus jocosus. Next base: position 57,364 of record VWYP01008618.1, on the reverse strand, counting down.
TCTGGGAGCCTTTGTGGGGTGGTGATGCCAAGGATACTCTTCATCTTTTCTTTTATATACCTTTTATATACCTTCTATGTAACCTCAATGTTCTAGGCATGCATACCCGTAATTCCTTAAGTCTGATAACTCAGCATAGTCCTAGTATTCTCTTAGGCCAGGAGACCAAAGATCCTAAAGGCCTCATAATCAGGAGGCCAGAAAGCCCTGAGCTATCTTGGGAAACCAAGGCCCTCTCTAGAATATATCCTATAAACTGGAGATCTCGCCCATCCAGGGGGCAATTCCTCAGATGGGGAATATCAGGCCATCCCTCCAGGCCTCTCATTGGGGCATCCTTGTTAGATATGCTAATTTGTAAGGTCTACAAATTGTATAGGTGATCTATGGTGTGTGTGCATTGCAGCACATCCCACCTTGGGAAATGATGCACCATAAAGATCCTTATTAAATACTGACATAAACCCCCCTTATCCCTTAACTGTGTCTGCCTCTCAATTTTTAAAAGCCAGGGAAAGGCATCAGTGACATAAAAGACGTGAGGGCAGTGCCGCTTGCAGCCTCCTGGGGACCTGCCCTGCAGGGACCCTGCCAGTCCCAGCCCCACACACACATGGTGCTGAGACTGCTGTCGTGCTCCCATGCACAGCCTGCTCTTCCTCCCTGGTGGCCATCTGCCACGGAAAGCAGCATTTGACACTAAAAAGATGTCATCTTGTCATCACGTCATCCCTGCAAGGCGGGTTCAGGCACCCAGCCTAGGCACAGGTCACAGGGGCAAACATTAGGAGCATAAATTTGCTACTCACTCAGAGAACAGAGGGGTGTGTGCAGTTCAGAGCACCTAAATGTGAGGCCTGAAGCAGCACAACACACAAAAGGAGCAGTTTGCCTCCCTACACCCTGTTCTTTTCAACCTGTGCAGTGTTTAAACTGCAAAGCTGGCTACTTTTAGAAACAAATGCTGAACTGAAAAGCTGACATTACATTATGGGCATTTAAGCTCGTAATCAGTGTTAGATAGTTGCATAGGCCTGGAACAAGGATATACAGATTAGTTTTCTTTGTATCATTACAAACACTTTAATTTTTTGCCACAGCATTTATTTTCAACCACAATTTTTATGGCTTCATTCTAAAAAAACCATAGTGCACTCTGGAGAGCATATGATAAGCTCCCAAATCAACATTCACTAATTTAGAAATTAAAACTTATTTAAGAACCAGCACTTAGAGTATTATTGAGATTCTGTTCTTATTTCATACTACTTCAGCATCATGGCTTGGCAAAAGGATCTAGTCAGTTCAGTAGAATCAGTATAATGATTCCAATATTAACAAAAATGAGCAACAGGGAATATGATTTAGAGGTAGTACCTGTCAATTTTGAAAGACCATCTTTTGGCTTATGTGCACTCCTGCTGTGTGTACGTGAGAAGGAGCTTCTTTCATGTATTTCCAGATCAGTTAGATCTCCCAATACAGCTCCAAGATAATGAGCCCAAGTCTGCTCTGACTGCTGTCTCACAGACAGGACAGGACATCTCCCTGCATGCCATGGACTTGCTGGAGAATCCTCAGCTCTCAGGGGACAAACAGAAAAGTAGTCAGAGCAAACAGCTTTACCTACAGGCCTACAGCTAAGGCTGTAGTATATTAATGGTTGCCACAGAAAATACGAAACTGATTATCTGCCATGAAATGAGAGGGCTGATTCTCCCCAGCTGTACACACTCCTGGCAGTGTAAAGAATCTGCCTCTTGCCTTTGCTCTCTGATCACACAAGGAAAATCTGCCTTACCTCTCTCTTCATCCTCTTCACAACCATGACTGAGATTGGGTATATGATCAAGGCAAAAGGGGACGAACAGATTTATCACCTGGCTGACCTTGGCCATACTGCCAGACATCAATAAGACTGCACAAACAGGAGAGTACTGTGCTCACTTCATCGATAAACAAATCACTTCTAGCAGCTACTAGTATTTCTAGCAGGTAAAATTTTGTCCAGAGAAATCCTATTAAATATACTCCCAATAGCACACAACTGACTAAGCCAATAGGGTTTTATAAGAATAGACAGATAATCTGTTCCTTTTAGTGGCTGTAATGGGAAATGTTCACTTCTTGGAACTATCTTCGAGCATTCTAATGCAGGTTTTTGTAAAATTCTCCTCAGCTTTGCTGAGGATTTAGACTATTGTAACTATGTCAAAATTTTTTCCATCAATGTCAAAACTTAAAATCCAACATCTGTCACTTAGTACTTTTAATGGTTGTGTTAGCCAGTATCTGACATTTTGGTCCAGTGTATATTGTACCACTGAGATTCTGGCACAGATTTCAGGTTACATTGTTTGATTGCATCACACGAATCACAGCAATGACAAAACAGACGTGTATATGAAGTTTTAAAAATTTGTCTTAGCTATTTTTAAAAGTTTTCATTCACCAACACAATTTCAACCTTCCCCTCCAATCTGCATAGATCCAGATCATGTATAGCTTTTAGTTAGAAGTTTGGAAATGCAAAACCCACCCAACCCAACCAAGATCATTGCAAAACCCAACCATGTCTTGCCTTGCTTATGAGGAATGAGTGTTCCCTACTTAAAGGCAACTTTTGTTAGGCATACACTTCAAGTTTATCAGAGACAAGTAATAATAAATAGTCAAATATTAGACTCTGGTTTGCTTAAATGGTTCATAATGGGTAAAGGAAGAAAAAGTAACAGTTTAATATATATTCTACCATTAGTTATACGGATGCAAAGCTGAAGAAGCTCCGGCAAAATCAGCAGAGATCTCCAGATACAAAGCCATGGCTGACAACTGCATTTGGCTCAGCTGCTTACAAAGCTCAGCAGTGGCTATCATCCTCATTCAGTCACACCAGCACAGTGAGCAGCACTTTGGAAAGAAGAGGATAACTCCTTAGTGGCACATCTGTTAGGTATAGATGGCATTCATCTGAGAGGCTTTGCCAATGGATGACATGCCAAGTCCTTTATGCTAAAAGGCTTGTGCTTGATGTTAATCATTCGCTCTCTGCCAGTTAACATGTTTATCCTTCTAGGAAATACTTTGATCTATACTGGCACTTGAAATATAGCAACCAATTCTACTAGACTGGAAATGAACAAACAAGATCTTGTGTGAATTGCCAAATGGCACAGCAAAATGCAGGATGCACATTACAAAGGGTTGCTTAGCAACTAGAAAAGGCCATGCACTCCATTTCACTATTTTGGTTTGAAATAGAAAATAAATGGCCTTATAATTGTTTGAAATACAGGGAGAACTAGAACATAATACTGCTCTGGAGAAATCTGTTTGTGAGGAGTGTGTGTCATGGGAGACAGGGAGACTCTGAACTCAACATTCAATAGGTAAGTGAAGGAGAAACTGCCTTTCAGATATTTTGCCTTAAAATGTAAATGTAATGGTAGTTTAAGTTCAGTGCATGTAGTCTGCTATTCAACCAGGATTTAAAACAATTGTTTATTTTTACCTTTCATCTTCAAATGTTAAGAGGGTTAGGGTTTTTTGCAAAGAACACTATTAGCTCATCCTCCATTTGCATGCAAGGAAGTGGAAGTTTAGAGCAGTTGGTACTTTACCCATGCAAGTTGCCAAACTATGACTACATCACAGGCATCCTGAATCTAAGCAGTCTTAAAAAAACAAACCAACTTCTGCATAACATATCCTCCTTCCTCCCTCTTACACAGCTTGGCAGCTGGTCTTAAAAAACCAGATATAAATAATTGCCTAGCAATAGTTCATCTTCATATAGGAAAAAGAGTCTAAAAACTCCAAGCCTCTCATACTTTGAAGCAGCTACTGTCTTTATTTTCCAATACAAGAAACTGAGAGATTAAAGTGATTCTTGAAAATCACATGGGAAATCTCTTGGGATTTGAGAGCAAAGTGTGGACACCTGACATTTCTCTTAGTGGTATAGTTGTCTCCTCTGCCACCAGTATTCTTTTTACACAGGGATCTAAAGCAGGTAGAAGCACCCCCTGATATTTCTTGGCCATTAAAACCCCCTCGCAAGCACTGTCTCTGTGTTAGCTCCCAGCCCAGGCAGTCCAGGTGCTGAAGGCAGCAGCCCAGTCCCCTCTGCCGCTGCAGGAACCTGCCTAACTCGGTGGGAGTGGAGCAGGAAGAGCTCCGGGGCTCAGACCTCTGTGGCAGCGTGGTACAGCAGGGTGAGCAGAGCACAAAGGGGCAGCCCCTGTCAGGAGGTGTCAGCTCCTTAATCTATGTAACGTGTAAGCTGCAGCCGACAGCCCTCTGCACAATACCCCGTGTGTCCGCCGAAAATGGCATTGCCCATAATTGCATTGTTTGCTTAGAAGGGACCCGAGATCCGGATCAAGTTCAACAAGATCTGTGTCATTCTAGTTAGTGCTGTTTTTCAAGCACACCCCTTCAGTGAACAGAAAGCCCTCTGAATCCATGACCAGACTTTCAGGGCCAGATAACTGACTGTTTCGGTTTCTTTCAAGTTGTATCGCAGTAGACACGCACAGTATCCTGGATACTGGACAGATTTAAAAGTGGGAAGAAAAGGTTCCAGCACACTGGCTTTAAAAGAGAGAACAAAGTAAGTGAGGATCAGAGGGAGGAAGGCGATCGCTATGACACTAAGACAATTAATCACTGCCAGATGTTAAGGGTCACACAGCACTGCATGCTGGGAAGAGCAGCAGGGGTTCTTGGACAGGGAATAGAGGGAAAAAATAACCTGTCATGTCAGTGAACTAGTCAGGGGTTTAGGGTTCCTGTCGTTTAACTATTAGTGTGCTCTTAATAAAATGACAATGCATTGAAGAAGGGGAGGAAGATAGGGGAGTTGGCAGAAAAGAGGGAGTGACAGCTTAATAATCCCTGTCTGTCAAAAGCACTAAAAATACCATCCCAAATTCAATGTTCTTACTTTTGTAATGAACGCGCCAGGGTTCCTGTTTGATTAATAGAACACTTGTTGACTGACAAGGACAAATGTGCACATGGTCTGAACACAGCCCTGTGCATAAATAATTTAAATTGCACCATGGCCAGAGCTCAGCTTGCACTGAGGGTTCTGTAATAAACCCCTACGTTTCAGCAGTTTGTAACTTGGCCCTAAAAGAAAAGCTCAGAAATCTTGAGCCTAAAGTTGGACCGAGAAGGCTTCCTGGTCTCTTTGAAGTATGAAAAAGAAACCAATCCCCTCTGGAAATCACAGACATTTGTTGGTGTAGTGATGGTGGTGTCTCTATTGGCTCCAGTTGTACGTCTCTCACATCACAGCAAAAGGAAGATGGCTTTGCACTGAATGATGCAAACAAATTTGTGTTCACGCTAATTCCCACTTATCCCCATTAACAGCAAAGCTAATGACAGTGGTATATATACACTATAAAAAATGGGGGAATGCTTGCTTGGATCTTCAGGAATAATTTTCAAAGAGAAGAGTTTAGACTGTTTTGTAAATGGACACTTAGTTGCAAATATTTCCTGCATGCTTTTGGCAGATGAATTTCATTTAGCAAAGCTGTTATCTGATAATACCCTTACCCACAAAAAAATCTGCTTTTACCTCAAAAAGGAACTTTTTCCACCAAAAATTGGCACATCCTTCTGTTCTTAAAAATTGCTTAAGAGCTTGTATATTTATGGTGTAATTATTTCTCACCCCTGATTGAGAAACACACAAACCTAACGGAAGGAACAATTACAACACTTGTAGATGTACAGAGTATCTCAGGTAAGACCAAACTTCAAAATTTTTATCAATCCTGTACAGGATTGACTGAATTCCCATATATCATACCAGTCAGAATTAATTTCTCTCAACATTTTACTCACCTGATATGAACATGCAAACATTTGGCTGTTTTGCCATTTTTTTCCTTTTCAAATCAGAATAGTTCTTAAAGTCATTTTTCAAGCAATAAAATAGCTATGCTTGTTCAAACAGTTCATCACAATATCATCAGAACAGAACAATAACCAAACTGAATATATCATTGGATTAAAAAGTATAACAGAATTTCCCCAAAGAATACACATACTTTGTCAAATACTTGCTCTTTGTTTTCAATTTGTTGGATCTTGTAATCTATCAGATTATTTTGGTGGCCTGAATTTGAACCCAGAGAAGTGCTGCCAAGCACATTCAACTTTCTTAGTGCCATAAAAAACTGAGATGTCTTTGGTATGCCTTAGGAAGGTTTTGACTTTGCAGAATCAGGCTCTCAAGGCTTAGTAAAAATAAGCATTAGTTTGTTGAATTTTTCTGAATATTTTTTCCCAGATATTGGTTGGGGTTTTTTTTGCAATTTATATACATTACATTCTATAAATATAGAAAAGTGCTTATTTGCCCTCTTCCATATTCGATAATATTAAGAACTACATAGGTAGGCCTGAAAATGTAATAATTTTTGATTTAGTAAATATCCTCCAATCATCATAAGAAGTCATCTTTTATTGATTTCATTGACAGGCTAATTGGAGTTTCAAGTTGTTCTTACAAATCTCCATAGATTAGGCAAGGCTTTATAGCAACCTCTGTGTTGCAGTAAAATGGTATAAGGAAAAGGGGTGCACAGTAGCAACTTTTGCAATTTGTTGAAATGACATAGTCGAGATTTTTGATTCCTCTTCCTAGAATTGCCAGTGAAGTACTTCAGGCAACATTTGGCTTGTGCTTCAGTTGCCCCCTTTGTACAACTGTACTGAGCCTTCCCCAGCCTTGTTAATCATATCCCCATTCCAGTATTAATGGACACAGAAAGGAGAGTCGACAGAGAACTTGTGTAACCAGCAACACACAGCATGTGACTGCAGCAAGCACATCCTTCCTTAAAAACCTGCTAAAGCTGCACTCTGCAGAAGGCAAACATGGTTTTACACACCTGTCTGCACAGCAGAGCTCTCACTGGGTAACCACTGAAGGTAGTGTACGAGTTTGAGTGATGCCACACATTATGAGGTAACTTAGAACAATACTGCAGAGCATTAATGTCTCCTATCTACATTGATAGATCACAGCAGACAGAGCAGCTATGCTGCACAGCACAGAAACAAGCCCAGGAACTTGCTGTTTAAGCTCTCCACCCCTCAGTTTAGTTTCCTCGTACTTTTTTTTTTTTTTTTTCAGTTTATTGGAGTCAGAAACACAACAGATGGTTGCTGATACTTTGTAAGGCTTCTTTTTCCTGGTGTCCCATGATGCTGTGTCACTGCAAGGATGCTTCAAGGTGCAATGAGGGTTGAGATGCTTTGAGAGATGAAGAAGCCACCTGAGGTATTGATGCACTGTCTGAATAAAAGTAAATGAGCACAACTAGTTACACAACTACAAGGCCCTTCCTTGCAGCATCTTCAACAAATAGTTTTACCTTGTGGGACTGTTTTTCAAAAAGCTAAAAAAGGTTAAAGTAAAATAAATGCTTTATAAATCCCAGACAGCTTTTGGGTATTTAATTTATCTCAAGAATTTCCAGCTTATAAGGAAAGAATGACTGAAGGTGACTAGATGGACAACACAACACATTGCCACAGCAACCCTGTCCTGATGTTCCATCAGTTTGGACTGTATTAACCACTTCATCATCCTCAGACATCTGGCAAATGACCAATATACTTTTCTCTCCATGTTTTTATGGATATAACAGCTTGAACAAGATTAAAAGTAAAATTTGCACCTTATAGAGATACATATAATAGCCTGCATAATTTCACATGGGTTATGTTAGGAGGGCATTCTCATACATGAAACTTCCTTTGCTCCACAGCATTTTCACGCTTGAGTCTGTTTCATACTTTAGATTGTTCCCCTAAATGGCATACCATGAGATACTGCTACACATTCTCCTGGATCAGTCATACAATTACACATGTTTGTTCCACATGTGCCTACCAAAAATATCCAGAGCCTCCATATAGCTTCCTTCTTTAAAGTAAATAGCAAGGAATAGACCGTTTTATTCCTCTCCAAAACTTTAGTCCCAGTAGACAAAAAAAGTTATAGTGCATGTGAAAAGCATTGGCAACAAAAAAAGCACAAAAGCTTTTTTGCTGTTTAGCTTTTGTCATTTAAGCTGTCAAACAAATAAAAACAGACTGGCTAGCAGCCAACTTGAATTGTAGTTAAATAAATTTCTATTACACTTATTCACTTTGGAAAATGCGAAATAATTGATCAAAAGCAAAAAAGCTCCCAGAATCTATTTTTAATTTAAAGCTTATTTGTTAACAATCTACAACAAGCTACTTGTTCTGCTCTTCTAGGCAGAACAAGTCATCATTTTAATTTGTGACAATAAATAAGCCTATTTTTTTCTAAATGTGGGAAAAGTTTAAAAACTGATTTGAACAAAACATACCTCTTCTCTTCCAAAAGCAATGATGTGCATTTTAATTCTTGTTTGAAAGTATACAAATAGGCAGATATAATTCTACCTACAGAACTATTCATTGTCAACTGCCCACTTATTTGCAGGCTGTATTCTCATAACAGTATCATAGGATTGATTATTCAGCTATCAAGCACACAGGTGAGCTGTTTATTTTAAGAACATTTCATTAACCCAGAGGGGTCTTGTTCTGAATGAAATGGCTTCATTTTACTTTGTGCATTGTGGTAGAATATACACCTAAATTATCAATAATATTTAACCTCCAGCCTAAACTAGAGTAATGTGGCTGACAGGAGGAGAGCTGACTTTTAAACCCAGCCAGAGTGTTTTCTGACAGAGTTTCAACTGAACAACACACATGCAGACAATTAGGCAGGTTTTAGAGGCTGGCCAAAGCTAGGGAAGAGCTGGAAACGTGTTCCTTAGTGTTTCTCATTAGGGACTGACTGACTGGGAGGATTCCATGGGAGAAAGGCTGGTTCACGGCTGCCCTTTCATCTCACAGACCTGTGCATAATGTGCCCCAGACTCTGGGAGTGTGGGTTGGGTGGGGTAAGGGGAGGCTCAAGTGGAAGTTGATTTTCCCAGTGTATGATTCTGGGCCAGAGAAGGTGGCTGGGGGCAGCAGTGCAGTTCCTGGTGCTGCTGCTGCGGGCAGGGCTTTGCCCCACATAACCCCCTCGGAACACAAAGAAGGTTACGGCACTTCTCAGCCAGGCTGCTTGGGGAGATTTCTAAATTCCATTACAAGAAATGTAGGCTTCCTCCCCTCACAAAAAAAAACAAAACAAAACAAAACAAAAAAAAAAAGTCTAAACCACAACCCAATCTGATAACACTGCTTTATTCACTACAATTCAGTGGTTTCTCATCAATCTCTTCAAGTACATCTACATCTGCACCTCCCTGAGCATTGGAAAGGATTTGCATTTGAAGTACAATTTACTTCAGCAGTATGCATGGAATAATTGATATCCTGTTACTTTTCCAAATGCTTTAATAAGAGTTCAATGTGTGTTAGTTTGTGCATGTTCTCAAACATCTGTGTGGTATTCAGATAAAACCCAGATATATTGATAAGATGGTCCAAAAGGAAGCACTAAATGCGTAAATACGGTGTGTCTACCATGACCTGATATGTTGATTTCTTCATACTTTTCACATACTCTCTTGAATTTTGCTGTTAAGCCAGGATTTCTCAGTCAGGGAAGCAAACCCAACTCCAACATCCAATTTCCGTGCAGTCCTTCTAAACCGCAAACTAGTACAATTTATAGAGGAGAATATCTGCTATGACACATTTTCTCAAAGGGAATATTTACTGGAGAATCCATCACCCTAATGACATCTTTTTTAACCTCTATGTTTTAAACGTTTTGCTACAAGTATGTCTATTCACATGAATTAGTAGAGCCTGCATCAGTCAGTAGTAGACCACCACATGTGGTTTTGTACAGAGAAAGCACCTCAGATCTCATGAAAAGAGTATGCAGAGTTTGAATCTGTTTTATATATGTGCAGATTATTCCAGAAACATTTTTCTCTTTTTTACAGTAAACTTTGACCTCTCAAAGATGCACTCTGTGAGCACCTTTGCACATGATGCTGAAGCAGAAAAATAAGTGAGATTCTTACTTTTCTTTTGCTCCCGTTTAATCTGATGACCCTCCTGTACTCTAGTGGTCCCAGAGAAACCCCAAACTATCTTTTATTGTTCTCCATGGCCACATTTTATTTCTCAACTATTTATTGCTCAGCTACACCTAATTGCCTTCAGTGTTGCCTCTTGGAGAAGGAATGACTATCAGGCTCTTCAGATTGCTCTTCCCAATGCTGCTACGAATGATATAGTTACAACTCTCCCAGTACTTATTTTCTTACAGTTAAAACATCTGGAGCCAGTTACTAACACGAGAATCACAAAAGGAGGAAAGTTTCTAGCCTTTGTGGTTTCTGAGAAAAGTCACTCAAACATGCCCTACAAGCCCACAAACCAGAAAATAAAGTTGTAATTTTATTTAATTTAAGTATCATTAATTTTTAATGCTTGGGAATGACAATAGCATTTGGCTGCTCCTCTCATCTCAGTGTGACCCTGATGGCCTGACTCCTATAATGGAGAGACAATGGGGTGTTTGGTCAGGGAAGGAGCATTTTCCTGTGCCAGGGAGGATGCTCAGAGCAAGGACACTGCTGACCAGCTTGTGGCCATGCTGGAGAAGGAAAGAGCAGTGCCACCCTGCCCATGAGCAAGTGTGACTTGAAGTGTTTATTTCCCACTGTAATATACCTATTGTTCCTACTCTCTAAGGCACTCGCCCAAATGCTTACATGTACAATAATTAAACAATAAAATAGTGGTACAAAAGCAAAATTTATCTGCTGTCCCAGATTCACATGGTTTTAGACTTTGCTCAGAGATAAATTATGTTTTTATAACACATGAAGATTTCCAAGTAGTACACAACTACTTGTTTGTGAATTAATTTTACATTTTAAAGATACTTATACATTTACAATTTGGAGTTAAAGATGTCTAAAGAGATGTGTTAGAGAAAACTTTTAAGAGACTACAAGCCATTTTAATTTATGTGCAAGAATATACCTGATAGAAGAGGAGCTCTTGGAAAGCTTTGGAAACCTTTAATGTGAAGCCCTTGTCTTTCCCATTTTTGAAATCTTACTCACCGGAGTAAAATAACTGCCAACTGATCCTTTCAATCTGACAGGCTGTAACTTTCTGAGCCTGCCTTGGTCACAGAGGGCCAAGAAAAGCTGCCTTACATTGTCCTTCCCCTCTTGTTCCTCTGTTTCTCAACTTTTTCATCTTTCTTGTGAATTTAGAGAGCTTCCCACTTCTAAACTCTCAAGCTTTCAAAGCGTGACACATGAGTTTAACACACCTTGTTAACTTAATATTTCACAGAAAAGACTTTTCTTTGGAAATATTCTAGGTCAGCCTTTCCACTGCTATGAGAAGTAATTTTTCTAAGGTCTTGATACATACAAGTACCAAGTATCCTCAAATTGGGAGATCAGAATTAGACCCTTTATGGTTTCCCACTGGAAGCTGATAAAAAAAAAAATCAGAAGAGAAATTTTGGTCCACTACCATCAATGGGAATTGTGAAGAGTCACAAAGGAGAAAATATTCCTAAAACAGAGATGGAAATAGAGAAGGAAAAGCATGAAAGGGCTTCCAGTCATGCAGAGGATGTTGCTCCCTTGTGAACACACTCTGACGTTTTCTTCTTAACAATGAACAAAAGCTATTTTCTCTAAGAAGAGGACAGGAAAAGGCTCAGGCTAAAGCTGGGTCAGGACTGGTTAGCATGGAGTTTCTGTGTCATTGGTTAGAGAATTAAAGTCCAGTTAAAAATCTCTCTTGCCTGTCCCCAGCCTTTGTTCTCCCTCTGAAGTCCATCTTGTCCCTCCAAAATGTTTCTTGCTGCGTGTCAGTCTTCTATGAATTTCCCTGTCCCAGTCAGCTCTCTATCCAGCCCTGCTTTTATCCACACATCCCTAGAGCTGTGCTGCTTTTCCTTTCCAAACTTCCAGTTGTAAATTGTCCCCCCCTGAAACTGGACCATTTAGGAAGGAGCAGATGAGAATTTGATTTATAAACATTTTTTCCAGCAGTAAATAATAAACCTTTATCTGAATGGATCTTGGTTCCTGCCACAGTTGATGTCCCTCCTTTGAAGCACTACTAGCACCTCTGCACCACACAACTTTTCATATATTTGGGATTTTGGGAGGGGGCGTTAATTTTTTAAATTTTTTTTCATTAACTTCTTCCTTTCAAACCTAGTAGTTGAAAAGAATTAAGGAAACACATAGCTTTTTCCAGCTGAAGTAAAATACAGAGATTTCAAAGACCTGACCTACACTCACTGTTTCCTAGTGCCTCCAGCCAAGAGGAGAAATCCCAGGCCATTATTGCCTCTGATCCAGCCTGGGGTGGGAGAGCACAGAAATGTCCCCCTCAGGGCAGAGTACTGGGCTGTGCATTCCCACCCAGGGGCAGAGCACACAGCACTCAGGCAGTCACACTCGTGCACCAAACAGAACCAGCCTTGCAGCAGATACTGCTGGCACTTCACACCCCTTTCTAAAGGTGTTCTGATGGCATCTGGTAGCATAAAAGCTTTTTATAAGGTGTACTTACTTTTATTCTAGATAAAAAAAAATCCAAAATAACAAATCAAAACCTACAAAACTTTGAAAATAATTAGCAAAATATTAAAGCTGAACAAATATTTAGAAATAATTAAATCAAATGTCTATATTAAAAAAAAAATCTCTCAAAGCTGAGATATATTTATCCTTTAGTGAGCTCTAACAAATAATGGAACACTGTAGCCACAGGTAAAGGTAATACAGTCAGAATTTACAAAAATGAAAGTTAAGCACAGGCTAATACTAAGATGCAGACTTTGCTGGCTTGATGACTGAACAATATTGTTTCAGGAACAGTGAACCACAGAGCTCTCCCTTCTTGTAATGTTTTTACACTTGACGTGTATGAGGACAGAAAAACTCAGTTGTAAACTGGAGAGAAAGCCAGAACTTTCAAAACTAGAGAAATCTGAAGATGTTCAGGACAAGATTTTAAAATAAACAACAGAAAAAGCAGTTTTTTCCAGAAGAATGCTTCCTCCCCCTCTTTCTGTCCCACTCTCCTCTGCCTCCAGCAGAGCCAGCACCAGATGTTTCAGAAACCACACACTGGGCAGATACACAGGATCAGCTGTCCCTTCTTCCAAAAAGGTCTCATCCAAAGGGAAAAATTTAGACAACCTAGTTCAAAGAGCACAGCAGTAGCAGCAAGTAGCAAGCCTTCCATTTTAAATAGCTCTTACCTTTGCAAATAGAAATTTTAATGGAATAATTTGTAAATTTCAAATCCAGAAAATTGGACCACAACAGTAGAATAGTATACAAGATATTTTTGTGATAAACACATTAAGCTAAAACAGTTCATAAGTATGTAATCTATGAACATGAATAATGAAGACTATTTTCTCAGAATTAAAAAAAAACCTAACACAAAATAAAGTCCTGGCATAACATTTTATAGATTTAAGAAAAAAGTGAAACACTTCTGCAGCAAAACAGAAGAGTTTCACAATAATCCAGGAAACTTCTTTTCCTATATGCAAATGCTTTTTAAAATGCAAATTTAATTTCCTCAAATATATGTAATGGCAAATATAAATTTTAAAAATAAAGTATTTATTCAGGATTAATATTAACACTTAATAGAATGGATTTAGATATTGAAATCAAAATGAATAATTAAAAATGGGTTTGTTCCAAAATAAGATGTGTTGGTTAAAGACATATCTCCTTCTATGTGTAAATGTAACAGGCAGTATTTTTTTTCTCTGACTTTGACTGTTCTTTTACTTCTAAAAGCAGCAACTGTAAAAGATTCCTAGTGACAAGTGCTAGGGTCACAAGCAAGGCTGGGGAGCAGAGGAGAGCAGTGCCCAGGATAGCAATTAGGAGGGGCTGGGGGAGCTCTGAGGGTTTGCAGCCCCTACATCCCCTCTCCGACTGCAGAGTGTAAAACACCTCTTGGGTTGCTTTAAAGCATGCAGACAGCCAGTCCTGCCCTGCCTGGCCCGGGATCAAAGGACTGGAAAGGTGGCTCTGTGCCACTGCTCCCCCTGGCTCTGCTCAGCTTCACGAAGGCCAACCTCAGCACAGCTGAGAATCCATCCCAGCACGTTAATCATGGCTTGGGTGGAATTGCTGTCATACTGAAGTTTTCATTTCCTCCACCTTTTAAAGCCTGGCTTGTTCAAAGGAAGACAAGACTTCAACTTTGCAACGAAGCACCTCAGATTGGAAATGTCCTTCAGTTTGCAATTCTAGAAAGCAAGTGAAATTTGTGGAAGTCGAGCATTTATTATGTAGAAAATATTCACGAGTGGAATTATTTCAGATTTCCCTTGAAACAAAGCACTGTGAAAGACAGTCCTAATCAAGCTGCTAAAAGCATTTTCGTATTAAGAAAAATGTACTGCAGTTAATATCAAATTTGATTTGCCAAAAGTGCAGGAAATTGAGTTAGGTGTTCACTCTGTCTGGTGCCAGTGGGGCTTCTGGCAGTACAGACTGGCACCAGAGCCTTGGGGGTTTCTTTGTCCTCTTCTTTGCCTTCACATGGAGAGAGACAAAGAAAAGAAATTACAGTCATTTCAATGTGGTGAAAAAAAGTCACAAGAAGAATTGTACATTTACAATGCACAAGTGTAGATATGGTATTGGCCAAATTTCTTACACAGAATCAAATGCATTTCACCACAGTAGAGATATAATTCAAGCCTTTACTGCAGTCCTGCTGCAGTATCAAGTTCAAGAGAATTATAAGTCTTTTTTTAATAATTATATTTAAACAGTGTACAGAGCAGAGACATACCACAGCTCTGGTACTATCAGAGCCACAACTCCGCATATTCTAGAAAATTCAAGACTCACTGGAAACAGATGGATGTTTATAACATTTATAATTGAGATCAACATAGCATTGTTTTGTTCCAGAAGTTGTTCCTAGAAGTTAGTCAGAGGCTACTATCTCCCATGGACAGGCTGGATTGAGATTACTGTACACACTGGGATGTGAGGGACCAAAAAATGCATATGAGGTCACAAAGACCAAGGAGACAAATGAAAACTCCCTGTACAATGATAAAATATTTCTAACTAGAAAAAGTTTGCCGGATTATGGAAATATATTCTTTCTGAATACTTTTTCCCCTTCAAATCCTAGCCATCTTTAAAAGCCAGGTGACAGCTCTCACAAGAGAAATTTTTCTTCTTCTCTCCTGTGATTTGATTTAGATCTCCTTTCCAGTGACAGACTGCCAGGTTGTGTAAAGCCCAGAGATCTCTACAGCAGGCAGTCCACTAATGACTCAGAGTTTGTGTAAGATACAGAGAGAGGTATATACAGAGAGCAAGGAGAGAAAGAACAGAAGAAGAAGGAATTGAGCATCCATCTCATTCGCCCATCAGACGGGCTCCCCAAGCTCTCAGGCTCAAGCTCTGCTGGGCCAGTGGGAGGCAGAATTATTCCTGCTGGGCTCCAGGCACCCCCAGTTGGTCAGTGCAGATTTTCTACTGCCACTCCATCAATAAGTCACTATAAACTGCAGCTATTAAAAAAATGTAGTAAGGTTTTCAGTGCTTTGTTTGAATGGCTTATATTTTTTGTCTGCAAAGTTTGAAAACTTTTCTTTTTAATAGGATGTTTCTTTTTTTCTCCTCAATATCAGTTGCAAAACTGCCAAAGTCATAGTCACATGTCAAAACCCTGACACCTACTTTTAATGATTTTCATTTCCATTCCAACCGTCTCATCCACTTAACTTCCTCATTGCTTGGCTTCTGCTCCAGCATTCACATCTACATTTTATCAGTGTTCTGTGGCTTTCAATGGAATAACTCCACGGTCACTCGCATACTGTAATGCAACCACTATCTTCATTATGTTGACTTTACTCCTTCAGCAGCAGTCAAAACAAAAAGGCAGTTAAATTTTCTTTATTTTGGATTATGGCTTTCCACTTCAAAATAATTTACCTTGGTTCAAATCATGTATAGAACTTAAAAATAAAATAGTCCAGTTAATGGATTTATCAAAGAATCAGGAACTCTCACAGTGTGGACATTTTGAGAAAAATACTTTCATGACATTCAGCTGAGTTGAACAGTCATAATTAATTTAAGTCTACTGTGCCAAAGAAACATTACTGCTTCAGAGGGGATGTTTGCAATGGAGGATGAGTTATTGACTCAACAGACCTAACAGTCCTAACAGAGCTTGACCCACATTTAGCCTGCACTACACACAGCCAAAAACAATGAAGTCTCCTCCGGCAGTTCTCACAGTATCTAACTACTTCTGAGGGAAGAGCTTCCCATTCCACTGTGTTAGTAAAATACAAACCACTAATTAATATCTTGTATTCATGATTATAATTAGTAATAGTTGTTGGCATCTAGGAGGCTTAACCAAGACTTGGATCCCACTGCAGTGCTTTAGGAACATCCCGGAACAGGCAGCTCTGCCTTGCGTGACTCAGTTTACAAACTAGGCACACATGGGCAAATGAAATTAGATCCTCTTGCCCAAGTTCACTCAGCTGAAACACAGAGCTAAGGAAGGGAAAGTGACCGCCACAATGGAACAGGGAAAAAAAATTCTTGTAGATACTTTTACCCACTCTTGGGAATAAGTTTAACTTCAGGCCTCAGACCCAAGTAATCACTTCAGGGATTTTTATGATTATGGGAATTGCTTGCCCTTAGATTTTAAAGTAGGTAAACGTCGCAATAGAACACGAAAGGAAGAGGCAGGGCGAGGCCCAAGGTCAGCAGGAATGTTCTCTCTTCTCCTTTATTTCAAATTTGACTCCAATATATACAAGTGTAGAGAATGACAAGAGATTGGTCAAAGGTGTCACCACCTCTTCAATCTCTTTGGTGAACATCACCATCACTCAAGAAACTTCTCCTAGAGGAGAAAATATGTAAACATCTTATTATTTACATAAAAAGTGTGAGAACTCTGCTCCAAATTTTATAAACATCAGAAGGCATATGAAAACATTAGAAGGCAAAGTAAAACATGTAAAACCAAGGGCAACAGGTAAACACAATCTTTATTTTCTTTGCTAAAAACAAAGACAGTTTTCAGCGCTCCTTGAAGTAGGAAGGGGAAAAGTAGATTAAAAATTTGTGTTTATTTTGTTAAAGGATGTATGAACTCTTCTTTTGGATCTTTCAGGTCATTAGGACTGTGTGTTTCTGGAGAAAAAGTCTTTTTTCTGATGTTTCATACAAAGTGTAGCTTTGGTCAATATGATTCAGAATAAGGAAAGACACTGCACTTCTTTATAGGAATGATGATATTACCATTGAACTCTTGTTACGTATATAGGTACAGCTAAGAACAAAGGGCACACAAAACCAGAATCAAGAGCAACTGTTTCTTACAGACTATTGTGAGTTTTAACATCCCAACTAGGGAGCTAGCAAACAAGTTAATTCCTTAGTTATAAGAGCAGATCACTGCCTTGAGAGCTGAAAGGACTAACTTTTTTTTTTCCTGAAAATCAACCTTCTTATGTGGAAACTGACTGCTGTAACCATATTCCCCTAGGAAAACATATCCTCACAGCAGTCAGAAATAGGGGTTTATGTATGATATTTTGAAACACTTAGAAATATGTCCACAGGACATCAGAAACATAGAACAGGTGAGATGGGTGCTGAAGAGAGCCGGGGATGTACAGAAAAGCCATATTATCTTGCACATAAAAGTCATGATCTCACAATTTCAGAAATATTTTTAACACAAAAAGTGTATGCAGGTATGTGTACACAGAAGACGATGAACTTATGGAAAGTTGTGGAAGTCTAAATTAGCTTGGGTTAATCTCAGAGGTCACCCAAGAGACACAAAAATATTTTATAAAAAGTCTCAGCTAGAGTAAAGATCCCAAAGTTCCCATCACAAAGAGAGGGAACATTTCTTATGTAAAGAAGATACTTCTGAAAGTATCTCAAAGAGGTGACAGGTGGGCAAACATGGTGGAGCCTAAAGAGCAAGGAGGAGACACAAGTGACACCAGCCGAAGAGAGAAGAAAGAAAAGATCTCAAATCCTTGATATACTTTTGTGGCTCTGCCTTCCTTTTCACAAAAAGGTATTTCTTCACAGTGAGAGGTTTAAATAATTCTTTCAGAAATTCCACCTGGTCCTAAGGAGCTTGCTCCCTTGAAAACTCTCAAAGGCTGGCTATTTTTAATTTTCTTTTAGCTATTTCCATTTTTATCATTTTTATCTGCCTTCTGGATAGGAACATGTACTCGGCACAATCTGTCTTGTCTTCCTACAAACTCTGAGTCTTGGAACCACCTTGTCTTCTACTCTGGGCAGATTTACCAAGGGACAGTGAAAACTCACCAACAGAGGATGGATGGTAGCAGAACTAAAGTGAAATCTCCCATAACTCAAGCTAACTCAATGATCTACCATGCATTTCACTCATCCAGGAAATATTGTTGTCACATGGTCCCTGAGGTCCAGTAGTAATAAAGAATGTGTAAGAGAACTTTTATAAATGCTATAATACCTTTGCTTCCCCCCCCACCCTTGCCTTGGGAGACATGCTCCCAATGGCTAAAGACAGGAAAGATGACTCCTAACTGGAAGCTGCTGCTGGATCCTGTAGCTTTGCCCATTGTTTATTAGGGAGATGGGAACTGCGGCATCATACTGGCCATGGAATTCATCCAAGTAAATCCAAAGAAGAGTGAAGGCAGTAAAGAATACAGAATTAACTAATTTTTTTGCTTCCATTTCAATATTCCACATGCAACAGAATGACATGGTTACTTTTACAGTTGTTTTTAAATGCTGAGTTTTCCATTCCCCAAACCTGATTTCTTTTTACTCATTTAGCTTCATGTTAGTTTTTAACCATGCACTGTTTGTCAACTCCTACAACCTTACCCATGGTAAAAATTGAAGAGGTCCTCCTAGTATCTGATCTATCTATTGAGAAGAAAACAAAAATTATTGCAGGGCTGCTCTGGAGTAGATTTTTAAAAGAACAAATTTTGTTTTAGCACAGTTTTAGAGTGAGGCCTGGTTTGAAAAAGGGACTTCCATGAAGAATTATGAGGAGAATAAAAGCTAATAAATTGGCTGACAAACAAATGTTTGAGTTTAAACTTGGTAACTGTTCATTTTTCCTAGAACTGTACTAAAGGTCAAATGCAGATGAATATAATATGGGATTCATTTTAAAAATCATATCTATTTAATATATAGAGTAATAAAAAAAGACAAGTCACATCTTTACCTCTCCAACAGAGTAAATAATCTTCACACACTCCTTTTTTCAGAGGCTGACAGAAAGTCACCATATGGGTCATAATGGAAACAGTATCTTCCACCTCTTTGTACCTGAGCAAATGACCTCCTTTCAAGATGAATTTTCCAGAAAGCAGGTAATTGAATTACTTGAGTGCTGATCCACTTCAAAGGTTGTTCTTTATAGGGAGTATAATCAGATTCTGATGCTTTGATCAAGGGAATCTATGAACCTGTTACTCGATCACAAACTCTACTATTTTCCATGAAGAGATAACTAATCAATTACAGAAATACATCTGCTCTGAGTAATGTTATTGATGACTTGACAGAAGGAATGTATAATTCAAAGAGCAAAACCCTTGGGAAAGCTGGCACTGACTGTGGACCAAGGAATTCAAATGAGACAGAGGGTGGCCAGCCTAGAGGTAAGCTGCTAATGATTAATTGGGAGTATCTCCTCTGGCTTCATTTGAAATGGAAGATGGCAGTGAAAGGAAGGGTCTGCTTCTCAAAGCTGGTTAGAATATGGTCTGTCAAACAGAAATATGGTCTGTCAGATCCTGCCACCTTCTTCTCTGAGCAAGCCTGCTCAGCTTCACAGCAAAACCTGATTTTTCCAGCTATACCTGGCTAAGGAAGAACTGATTCTCTTCCAGAGAAGTCTATCCAAAGACAGGGTTCACTCACCTGTCTTGTATGCCACACACAAACCTGTGTGAAAAATTAAGACTAATCCATATTTTTAAAAACACAATGTAATAGTTCATGACTAATTGTACTTGACTGTAGTCAAAACAAAATTCAACTGTAATAATTACACCCATGTGCTAAAGACTTTCACTGTTGTACTATGTGAGCATCTCAGAGCATCTTTACAATTCAGGCATACAGGAAATAAGTGTCATTAACTAAATCCAAGTAATTAAATACATCCTTGTTGAGTAGAGTGCCTTACAACTCCTGACTGAGTTATCCCCAGACCCACAGGTGCCCTCCTCTTGTTCATGAGCAGTGAGTTTCACCAGAAAAACCCCACATATTTACAAGCACAAAACTCCCCGACACCACAACCTTAAAGTGCTCTTCGAACAATAAAATCAACTTAAGGCCAACATAGGAAAGAATCTGAGGGGAATGTCTGGAGAGCTTAAGAGTACCAAAACAAAGCACTGCAAACAAAGTCATCTTTGCAACCTTATCTACCTTAAGTAATTCAAAGATCAAAATATTTGTCAAGCAAAAACTAATTCTTTTCTATATTCATTTAAAATATAAGCAGTTTAGTTTCTTTTTTTCTTCTTCTTCTTCACTATACTCAGCTGAATTTGATCAAACTTCAAGATTATATTTCATTTCTTTGCTTTTGCTCAGTGCTTTGATGGCCAGTCACAAGCTGACTTTATGCACTGCAAGCAGGACAAGAGCTGACTGGGAAGAGATGAAGGTAGCTCTTAGAAAACAATCTCCTCCCATTTTGGCCTTGAATTGTAAGCATTCACAGAAGACAGAAGAATAAAGTGTCTGAGATCTGGACAAAATTTTGCTGAATCACTCAGGTGAGCAGCTCAGCCAAATCTGAGAACCTCCTGATGTGAAAGGCTGCAAATCTTTAGTGGAGGGCAACCCTCACAAGGTGTGGTTACAGCAGCTGAAATTCAGTGACAATAATAACTGTCCACAGGCTTTTAAAGCAATCCAGGCATGCATGTGCACATCTTATTCTTTCTCGCATTTTCATCTATGTGAAGCTGTTTATTTTATTGCCTTTTATTACCTTCAAAGATGAAGGAAATATGTACTCCATGCACAGAATTAACAAAATTAAGAAAAGGGAGGGGAAGCACAAGTCATTTGAATTCAGGTTTTATGCAGCATGCCAAAATAGGGTGAAGATAAAAGTGATAGCAGTGCACTGAATGAATTGTAGGGTTTGTTTTTATCTTTCTTATTGAACAGATTCCTGCAGTTTACTTTTTTGAGCATCTTACAGCATCTTTGGATTAACCAACAAAGAAATTCCTTCTGCACACAGCATGTGGTCAAATGAAGATTCTGTTCAAAGTGACATGAAATCAGAAATATTGGCTATATAACAGGTATTGTCTTTTTCTATACCTCTGTTCTTCATTGTCAGTAGTCTCCATAACTGAAGAGAGACACTCACAAAGAAGTAAGAAATGTTCAAAGTGGGCAACAGATGCTTTATTAGAAGGCAAACCTTTCTCTTTTCTCTATTCATTTTATCCTAACACCAGCAGGTTTCCAAGGGGGAGAAAAAGCAGCTTTGAACTTTTTTTTTTCCTTCCAACTGCTGTATTTTTTTAAAAAAGGCCCTAATTTCAAATGCTTTAGTGAAGTCTGACTTAGTGCTCTTATGCTACAAAACATTTAATGCTTTAATAGTAGGATCACTATGAGTTCCCCTTTATATTTGCATTCTTTTCTGATTATTAATTGGACAGACAAGTCCTAGTTATTGGTACTTCAGAATTCTGCTCCTCCAGGACCCAAACAATGCTCATCTTGGGTGGTAGGGAGCTATGGGAGACCTTTGACCCAAATAGCCTGGGAACAGTTCATGGATTCATTCCAGTGTCCTGTACGAAAACTGTTTTCACCTCCACATGCATACGGAACTTGTGATGTTACCACCTTAAAAGGAGTTACTACACTAGTGAGGAGTCAGGCCAACCTCCTAATAGAAGTCAGTTGGAGTTTTGCTCAGACACTGAACACCAAAATGAACCCAAAGGAAAGCAGCAGCCAGACCCAAAGCAGGGGTAAACCAGGCTCGTTGCACAGAAACCCATCTGCATCCTGCCTTGGAGGTCCAAAGGCCAACATGGCCAACAAAGCAGCATCCCTGGAGCCCTGCTCACAGAAACATTTCATCACACTGTGCTCAAACTTGGAGCTGCTCACTGTAGTTATAGCATGAAAAAATAGCAGGACTAGCACATTCTTATATTCCATGTCAATGAACAGAGATGAATAGGCATAAATAGGGCTTAATGCCTATTTATGAGACAGTGTAGGAGTCGTGGGGGCTGCGTATACATCAGCATCGGGTGCATTCTCTCCATGGCAGCACATTAGCTGCCACTCAACACAAAAGTTTTGTTTAGACCAGCAAGAGTACCAAAGTAGTAGTGGACTAACCAGGACTCAGGGACATGAAAAGAGATGAGATGTTAGTAAAAGACTAAGCAGTGGGCAGGGAGAGTTACTAGACTGTAATTTTGTGTAGCACATCACATTTGATGACACTGTAAAACTGCATGGTAAATAAACGTTTTATTTAATTAATACTCAGTCAATTTATGTATTCTGTTCAATTGCTGATCAACAACTAAACCTCAGATATTGTTCTCCATCTGAATAGCTTAATACATTCAAGAACATCAAAATAGGATGTTCCTGAGCTCTGATTCTAAGATTAATGGACTCTACAGGGAACCAGAAGCAATGAGAAACCAGTCTGAGAAACCAGTGAGCTGCATATCTTGGGAATCTAGGGGGATTCAGTGATTCTGAAGTCTGGCTGCTGTCTTATTTTAGCTCCTAACCTGTACCTCAAAGGGTAATGATCTGTTCAAATGCTCTTGGGCATCTATTCTTTTCATTCCTTGTTTTCTTTTTTCAGAGAAATGGACAAAGCAACTCTTGGTGATTTTTTTAATGTGTTTTAGGTAAGAACACAGTTAGAGACCAGCCTTTCCGACATGATATTTAACATTCCCTCACTTTCCAAAAGCACAGCTAGTCAGAAGTTTTAATTACAAACTACAGTTTCAGCTACCACCTTCTGCTTGGAGAAGATTTGTAAAATAATCACCTGAAGGAGGTGCATGAAAGAAAGAAAATTGTTTCTAGAATGGGACCATGCATTTTGCTACTGAAAAAATATATGTATTGGAAGGTATCCTTCCAAAGAAAGCAAATGAACTTATAAAATTAAAGTCAGGAAAGTAGGATTACATGAGGAAAACAATAATGGGGAGAAGGTCAAGAAAGATTCAGAGAGTACATTACCAAAGAATAAAGCTATTGTGTAGATGAACTGGATTAAATTAACCTCCAACACTAGGGCTCATTCAGAATAGAGAGCAAAAAGTAATAATTTTAAAAGAGTGGAAGTGACCTAAGTGTGCAGAAATTGCAGACATTACTTTATAAAATAGGATATTGTGGCTTGTATCTAAATATGTGAGCACAATCCAAGGTTCTGCTAAACACTGAGCTTTGACCCTGTTTGTATGGCCAGGCTTTGCTCAAGAGGGAGCACAAGGCAGTTGTCAGAGGAGGAGGCTGTTGCAGTCTCAGTCTGTTCTGAACGTTAAGTCCTGTGTGCTTTCTAGTCCCCTCATCTCTACATTTCTACTGAAGCAAGATTTATTTAGAAAGGATTCTTATTAGACCAGATTGTCATAACTGGAGGGGAAAAAAAAAAGGGGACATTTTTAGTCACCTGTCACCAGTAGGTTCAGAAATTAGTTGTTCTTATGACAGTATCAAAGCAAGCTTGACAAAATATAGCAGTAGCTGTTGTTGGATCAGTGGTCAGTGCTGTTCCTGCCCAAAGGGCAGAGCAAAGAAACTTCAGGTAGCCACAGATACATTAAGGGAGAGCTGGGGAGGAAAGAGAATATGATATAAAGTAGTCATTATGCAATGCACTGTGAAACAGTGAAATTGCTGAACTGCTCTACTAGCTCAGTAATTCCTCCTGCTGAAAAGGAAATAACATGGAATAAATTTTAGAAAGCAAGTCTTGAATGACAACAAAGAAGGAAAATGGTCAAGCTGCAAGATAAGCATACAGCAAGGAGAAAAACTAATTTAGCTGGAATCTGAGAAAAAAAAAATCCATTATGGCCAATAAATTAACTCCTAGATCTAGTAAATGGAATGGTTTTGTTTGTTTGGGGTTTTTGTTTGGGTTCTGTTTTGTAAGCCAACTTCAGACAGACCAGCATTTGCCTAGTCTATTATTGTTTACTCACATAAAAGAAGCTACAAAATCTGTAATATATGGAAGTGATAGGGACTTTATGTTAAAGCCCAGTTACAAGCATTCTGCTTCCTGAATTGCTGTGCTTTAGCACTGAGTGAGTTTCCAAAAGGCACACACAGGGCAAGAATTTACTCAGACAATAGGACTGTTCTCTTCGGAATTCATCCTTCCCTCGAAGCCTCCCAGTTACAGAATGTTTCTGTTCTCATCTCTAAATGCATGGGCAAAAGCCACTGGCATATACAGAAAGAGAGAAGGGACACAGACTACTACAGATATGATGACTGATGAAGTTCAGCCCCCAGGCAGCTACTTTATACTGGCAGATGTCCTCTCAGGATTGCCATGGCTACTGTACAACCTCTGACAGCTTTATCCGAAGGCTTTGGAAAGGTTTGGAAGCACTCAAGTAGTAAAGCATTAGCCCTGAAATGCTAAAACTTCCAGTGAAATAACATTTGAAGAAGGACAGAGGCATTTTCATCTGGTATCCACTGCTGAGAGCAACCTTTTTGCTTGGTGCTGAGGTCTAAGATCCTGAGAAAGATAGGCCCTTGCACTTACATGATCATCACCTATATCAAACAACTCAAACAAAAAAGAACATCTCTCATGTAAATCTCTTCAGGAAATGAATAGAAAGACCTGAAAAGGTTAAAGGCTACAGCGTTTAGGGCTTTTATTCATACCAATGAAAAAAAAGGAGACCGTGTTCAAAAGTTTTATTCTTAGGCGTTTTCAACAATTCCCTTTAAAAAAAATCCTACTTTTATGAGAACACTCTCACTTTATTCAGAAGGCTCACAAATAGTTTCTTTTTCTTTCCCTCTATGTATGCCTCTGTGTGTCTGAGAATAACAGCAAGAGTGTAAATCTTTCACTTGCTCTTTATGTACTCCCTTACAACAAATACCATCTGAAGAGTCAGGGGAGTCCATTTAAGCTCTGTTATGTTTCAGATTTAAACATCCCCCGACATCCCCTCTCAATTAGATTGTCACTTTGAGTATTAGAATAATTGTTATAAGATACTCAGCACAGGCTGCTCTATGTATTTTTAAATATACAACAAAACCCCACGCACATTTGTGTGTGTGTATATCACACTTGCATGTATATTCCATGTAAATACATATGAAAACCTGATCAAATAGTCCAGACAACTTTTCAGGAACACACATGGAGAAGTTGCTCATTTTTGTGGATTCCTCTTTTCCTGACAATATTTGCACTTTAGCATCCTTGCTACTACGAGTGCCTTTTGATCTCTACAACCTGGCACCACAAGATTTGCCCTCTCTATGTTGTGAGAACTTAAAAAGGATTGTTTAAGGAGGGCAGCTTCTGTGTAATTGCACATTGACCATACTTAGAACGATTATGGCTTTCCTGACATCAGAATGATGGGTTATTAGCAGTATTTTAAGGTTTCTATGCTGGGAACATTGCAATTCACCTCTGGATAGCCAAAAGAGTTGAGTCTACAGCAGAGATGAGGGAAAAGGTGATTCATTTCTGCATCACTTAAATCAAGACTACTGCTTATGGGATTTATGCAGTGGTGAAATGCTCACTCCCTTCTCTATGCTACACTTTCTTTCTTTGTATTATACCAATATAGATTCAGAGTCTTTCCTGTACTGAGGACTCAGTGACAGGAATATGTCAGAAATCACAACACAAATGTCATCCAGGAAATAATAATGATCCTGTCATTATGATAAACCCTTCTAAGAAAAAGCATTGCCATTACAAATGTTGGTCTTGCTTGTTCTTCTCCTCTTTCTAATATTTCAGTCCTTCTACTAAAGCTGAAATTTTACTGAAAATGTAAAAATGAAAGATCTTTTTGTCTTACTTCCTTTAAATTTTGGTTATCAGCAAGCTGTCTGTGAAGTAGTATTTCCAGAAACCACGCAATAGTCTGGACTTCTAAAAATTACTTTTATTATTAAGATGAGGCCCAAAATTTGAAATTTTTACATACTTTCTCCATAATACCTCAGATAACATACTGACGTGCGTGACACATGATATATTACCTTCACAGCATACAATTACTGGTATCAATATTCCAAATGCTATTTAGCCAGTCTCCATGCTCAAAGATAAATCATCCAAATTATGCACAACTTCACTGTGTGAACTACTACATACATAGGTGATTTCAGCCTGCCATGTTTTCAAAATGAAAAAAAAAAGTTTAAATTCCTTTGTAGTACTCTAATGAATAAACATTATTCTTCTTATCCCAGACCTGAGTATTCTTCACTAATTAATTTCCATAACATTTGAATTGGAAGGAATCAGAATTCAGAAAAAAGATCAGTATCAATTGACTGATGAGTTTTTACCTATTCTCTTCAACATAACTCAAAGAGAACTTTTGATCACTACCAAATTTCTAAAGGGAATATGATTTCAATGTTAAGACTAATGAGACTAGTTTAATCTCATCCCTACAAACAAATCAGCTTAAGCCTAATGAAATCTTATTTTTGTACATTAATGTACAAAGGAAACAGTTCAGGGTAAACAGACTTGTAGTATACATTGTTTAGAGACTATTGACTTTTGAATTAGCCTGCTTTTCAAACACTTCACGTCAAAAATATAGTCAAAATGCAAATGCAGCATAAACGGCTCTATAATAAATGCTCATTCAACATTTATTCTTTCTCAAATCATCTTTTAAAGCTCTTTCATGCTAATGTCTAGAAGATGTGACATTAGAAAAATTGCTTTGACATGCTAAGGGGCTCCAAGATTAACAAAAAGAGAAAGAACAAGATAAAGCTTTCAAAAGACCTATTTCAGAGGAATTATTACTTCCTTTGAAAGTCTTCCAAGGTTGCAGTGCATTTAAGCTTGTTGGCATACATGTAAATGAAGGACTACAAAAGTATTGCACTAAATACAACTTGAATTAAACCTTCAGGCTAATGTTAAGGAATAAGGATAAAGGCCAGATCCTAGGCTGGTAACAACTCATTTAAATTAAAGTTCTTTATTTGAGGATGTGAGGGAGAATTCTTTTTTTTAAAAAATCAATACAAGAATTTATAAATGTAATTCCCATGTAAAATGGCAGAGACTGATGAAGCTTCCTGGTCAAGCAAGTGGCATTCTAAAGGGGTATATTAATGTCCTGTGAGCCATGCTGCAAAATAGAAACGGTCTGAACCAGCAACTTACTCACCTGACATAAAAAAAAATCCCACCCACCACCAAAAATTCTTGATTCCATAACTAGAAGACAATGGGGATGTAGCTATCATGAAAAACATTATTTTGACTTGTAAGCACCAAGCTGAGATTTAATTCTCTTGTCCTTTGAGACCCAAAGGAATGGTAAGTGCAGTTTCAACTTTAAGTTTTGGTGGGAAAACTTCACAGAGAGAAATTAGATTGAATAGTTAATTTAAAAAATCATATCTCAGAAATATCTGGAAATATGTAAAGTGAATGCAGTTGCAAAACCCAGTGAGGGTTATTTAAGCACCTCCCAGTTTGTTACCTTCCATTCATAACCTCATGCTTCTCGGCAGCACAGTAGCTGCATGATAAATTTCCAATTACTCGTAATGATGGTTTCATGGCTCCTTTTTCCATAATGCTTTGGCTTGATATAAAGCAAACTTGGTTTATGTTTAATGGTGCATGCAACGCATTCAAGAAAGCATCAAAGGCACATTTAATCGTTACTTTGCTAGTGATATTCTTAACCTGTTACACAAAGCCATACCTATTCCCGCCCATGGATTATGTCCTTGTCTCTCATTACCTTCCAGCATCACAGACCTTCCATGCTGGCTGTACTTGTCAGCCCCTGAAGAGAGCCACTTGCTCCAGTGGTGACATTGTGTGTTTCTGCTCTCCTTGTCTTGATTCTCTCTCACTCCCTTGTTTAATTCTCCTTCATGAAAGGTATTGCTTCCCAGAGTAATAAAAACATAACCAGGATGGATGAAAAAAATATTCTTCCTTGTCTGGCCTATCTGGTCCTCTGTGGGGTTATTCACCAAAATCTATACCCTAGTGAAAAACACAGTGATGTATTAAAATGCATTTACAGTGAAATTCCAGCCAGGTGTCTGGCTCTATATGAGTGAGCCAATTCCTACGTAATATCTCCATTAAATGATAAACCACATTTACAAGTACATTTGCAGATGTGTTTCCTCATAACTGGCAGTTTGTGCTATCACAGCTTTGATGGCAGATAAAGTACTGCCTCAAAAGAATCACAGCAACAAAAGTTGTAGGGGACAGGGCTACAAGACATCCTTCTCAGAAGCATCACCATTTTCTCTAAGCAGACTACTTTGGAAAAAATAGTCTAATAGCATTTAAAATTTACATGAATATTAATAAGAATTTCAGATCAACAACACGCGGCCAAATAGTTCATGATGTGTCTGCAAGAAAATATGGTTTAAGAGAAACAGTTAGTGAAGAACACCATCTATATACATTTTCTCTTTCTGAAGTATTTCAAAAGTATATGCCACTTACACATGAGAGTCACATGCAAAATCTCTCCGGTTAGCACCTGCACTTTCTACAGCTACAAAGTCATAACCCCACTACAAACTTGATGGCATGAAACCTGAATTTGGGTAGCTTTTGGGTCCATGTAGAGCACCAAGCAAGCACAATAGTGTTTACTTAATTCTTCACCTAACTTAAGCTGCTAGGAGATGTCAGTGCACATATCTAATTGATGTGCCCAATTAAAAAAATAAAATACTTCTATCTCCAGTATTATAATGAAATTCACACTTTGAAATGCTGGTCATTGAAAGTGTCATTGTAGCTTAAGAATGGGCTAATTCTTTGCTACAAGATGATGTATTCATATTGCCTTGTAGTTACCTTAAAACAGGCACGGTCATATACAAACAACAAAAAGAGAACAAAAACATCTTCCTCATTTTAGCCTTACACTTTTTAATTCCCCACAGAAACATCACATGATATAATTAGGGAATTTTAGATGCAATTCTACAGATCCCTTTTTCTTGGCTCCCTTTCTCTCAAGGGAAGGAAGGAAAGGTTCCTGAGATGAATGTAAGGCTGTCAGCACTTGCTTTGGTTGCACTTATATTCCACCTGAACACTGAACCATAAAAAAAATGAAGCTCTTTGATGCAGACTTCCATTCATCTGCCTGTAACACAAAATGTCTGGAGCAAAACATCTTCTAACCTGCTACTTTCCTATACGGGTAGTTCACCTGAGACTGCTGAGCAGGGAATTGAAAGAGATCATCTCCATAAAAATCTGCTTTGGATAGTAACTTTGATAGGCCCAAAAAATTTTGTAATAGAAGATTTTAATAAAAAGTGGCCTTCTTATTCCTCAGATTTCATGCATAATGATTAAATCACAAGGAAACACCTCAGAATACAACGTTACACTATTCACTCAGCCCACAGATGCAGAAACAACTTTTGTTGATACAGATAATAAATTAAAGTGGCTGATTGATGCACACTATGGTGAGTGGACAGGGCAATGGCACTGGAAAAGGGAACAAAATGCAGTGTAATTCAAATTTTCAGTAATCCACCAGCTGCATGTCAGTGTTTCCAACAAAGCTGCTGCCGTTCAGGTGTAAACCCCCCTGGAGTGGAAATGCTGCAAAAAAGTGACCTCCTGCCTCCTCTATTGTGTGATCTCTTCCCACACTGCATTCACTTTGCCAGACTGGTATTCCAGAAGCTCCCAATAGAAAAGTAGTCCATTTGCATTAGCTTGATCAGGCCCTTACATTATCAAGCTAACTCCACACATCTTTGGGAGAGCTCCCAAAGTCAGCTGGCCATGCAGTAACATCTGCATTAGATGCCATTAGCTTTGAGTGTACACCCAGAGCTCAACTGGATCTCCATAAACTGCTCTTTGCCTTGTTTTCCCTTACACTTTTCCAAAAGGCCTCAGTCATGCATTAAATATTTCAGTCCAAGATGAAAATACAAGGACAAAAGCTCAGTCTTCCTACCCAACTGGAGTCTGCAGGCAGATGCAAAGATATCTATAGCTCAAACAGAATTTATGAGCTGTACACACTTAGATACTAGAAGTTATCAAAGCCTAAATTAATTCTGGCCATGACTCTTGCTGCATACTTTCAAGCCAACACATTTTTCCTGCAATTACCATTAAAAGCAGCACTATGACAGGCATATTTTTATATGCTACCGATACACGTAATTAACACCATTGTCACTGGCCATTCTACTCACAACTTCAGCACATTATGCTTCTGGGCTTAGCCCCTGGGCCACAAACTCTCCTGTGCTCTTGGGAGCCACGTGTTCCTAATTACATTTCCACATGCCAACAAATTCTTGCGGCTATTACAGGTCATCAGGAGGCATTTTTTCCACACACATAGCTGTGTTATTCTTTCCTAAATCAAACAGTCCAACAGAGATCTGGTATGGTTCAGCTATCCTTTACATGCCGCTGAGAAATGCCTTGGAAATCAGGACAGGGTGCTCAAATTTTAAGGATCATTGCCCTTGCAGGAATACAATGCCTCTGAGGATCACTATCCTTGCAGGAAAATAATTCTGCTTAGTCTGAAATTGTACTTATCTCCAGCAAAATTAAATGCAATTATTTATTTACAAACAAAACAACCATTTGCAATCCACTCTCATCACCACTAAAAAACGGGAAAGACAAGCTGAAGGAGACAAAAAATATAATGCTGAACTAAGAAAATAAAGAAAACTTGCCCTCCCTACATCCAGCTGATAAGTTCACAGGTGCTTACACACTGCCTCAATCAGGGATTTGGATTTTTGGTTTTAGAGAAGGATGCTGGCTTTCATAACTATTATGAAGCCCTCATAACTATTTAGGGGACTACAAAATGTGAGGAGACTTCATTAAATTTCAACACCTTTCTTATATTTCCCTGCAAATATAATTAATTGTACAGGAAACTTCTTCTATTAGAAGGGTCTTGATCCTCTCTCCTTGGATTATCTACTCCCTTCACAGCTGCTGTGGCAAAAGATATTACGTGAGAAGAATTAACCCACAGAAAAATAAGACACTTTCTCATCAGGTAAAGCAGCATAAAAAACACAGTGTGATAAATTTCCATATGTTTACCTGAATATTTCACATATGTTTGAAAACCAGCAACCAAACTTCACCAAAAAAACAGACAGGTAACTAATATATATTTCAATATTTAATATCAACTGGGATGAAATATAAGAACTTTTGGTAGAGTAATGGGCTTGAGATGATTGACCTCAGTTCAACTCCAAAGGGAAATAATAACAACATTCAAGAGGACAACTAAGCAAATATAATTACTGCAGCAAAACCTGATGGGCATAACAAAATTCAGATGCACCATCCATATACACAATGAAGGGTCAAATCTACTATTTGTTACCATTTCTGGGAAGAGACAGACTCCATATTACAACTCCACCAAGTCTCAGAATTAGGACAGAGTCTCCTCACGTCTTGCCATCTTACCATAAACATTATCCTACAGCCCCACACAGCTGCAATAGGAACAGCAGCTCCATTGGAGGAAGCCATAAAACTTTCAAATAATGAATTCAGGCTATGCCTGAAACATGCTCATGTTGGCTTTAGGACTATGGAAAACTCTGTACACACCAAACACATGCCTTTTTCTCTGTTTCAGTTTAGCAAGAGTTGATGTGTCTGTAAACTTTAACATGTATCCTCAAAGAATGTTTGCAATTATCAACTATACTGTGATACTCTGATCTGCAAATTATTTGACTGTAAAAGAAAGGTTTACTTTCATGATATTAAGGTAGAAATACCCCAGAAAAATGCTTGAGAAAAATCAATCTTTTAAACAGAAAGCAATTCAAATCTGGGGCAGGGGGTGGAACTGAAAAAGGCACTCTGCACTATGATTAGAGAAGTTAGTCTTTTACTCTTCTAAATTCTATTTCTCAGATACACAAACAAGATTATGGGGGACCAATGTCTAGATGCTTGGTACCAAAAAATTCCATAATCATGTCTTTACTTGTAAGATTGATGCATACAGTGCTTTCATCTGTGGGTGCTACCTATTTTTCCTAATTAGCAGTTTGAAAGAGAATGCCAGAGTTTTGTAATGCAGAGGGAATGCTTTTTTCTCATCTCAGTCTGTTCCAAATGTCCTGTCGACTAGCAGGAATCTTTGAAGTTGTTCTGTGACTCTATCCCTTGAATCACAATCATGTCTAAATGCTCTTACTCATGCTTCTTACATTTGGCTTCTATTTTCTCTGCTTCCTGAAGCAGGCAGTTATTTGTCCATTATAAAATATTCTATGTCCATCCCTCACAACAGTCACAGAAAAACTAAAACCTGAGAGTTCCTTATTTAAAATACAATTAGACTGCACATGGTATGAAACCTCCTTTTATCCATAAAGAAGCAGCAGAATCAATTGAGTGGGCTGCACCCTTCTGATTTGGAAGCAGAAGCCCAGGCCTCCTTCCATGGGACCCCAAGCAGAAGCAATTCCTGGTCTCTCAAAAGCTCTACTGCACCTCATGTATAGAATCACAGAACATTCCAGCCTAGAAGGGACATCAACAGACCATTTCTCCAGTGCTGCAATGTCTCTCTAGAGAGACAGCACCTCTGTTAGACTTTCTTGCTGATAGAAGTAAATATGGTTTAGACTAGGGAAAGGTGAGGCTATTTAGAAGCAGCAACACTATTCTAAATGCAGAGCTTTCCCCTTCCATCGGCCAATATTCATCAGGCTTCAATGCTGGCTGTTCATTTAGAGCAGAAGTTGCAATGGCTGCGGAAGGAAGGATCAGTCTCTCAGAGCTATGCAAAACAAAGTGAACTCACCTGTCCCTCTTGGTGGACAGGTGTATCAACCACAAGAACTGTACAGCTGACAAACTCAAAAAAACCTTTTCTGTCATTAGATCTTTGCTAGAGCAGATTAGAGAACATTTTATTCACCTTTCCTCTTAGAGTCACAAATAAGTAGTGGCAAAAATTCAGCCTGATGCACTGTGTGCCAGAAAATTTTCCACCCATACGCTCTGACTGGCAGGTACCAGAAGCTCTGGTAAATACTCTCAATGGCCCACCTCATAACACCATTTAGACAGATTTCCTGTGCCTTAGCATGTTATATTTTCTGACAACCAGCACATAATTCTCATTTTCTAGTAAAATTTTAAATAAGGCTTTTGCCTACTTCAAATATTTTTCTGACTAAAACTTCTTCCTCAGGCAACTGTTGTATTTTAGCCCCTACTAAAAATATTGTACAACCCTTAGGAATTGAAATCTGCTTTACTGTTTAAGGCTTGGAACTTAAAGCTGTTACTGGGCACAACAATTAAACTCCACACAGTTTATAGCCCTGGCTAGAGCTGTTTATACTATTTTGTCACTAAGACAAAATGAACCAGGCAGAAAAGCATAAACTACTTCGGCCCTAGAATGGGCAGAGTTATGCACTGGTATCTTATTTGCCCAAATTATCATTTTGTCTTTTTACAAACCATGCAGGGCTATAAATCAACAAGCAGTATAAAATCCTGGCTCTGACCTGTCCTCACTAGAGTAACAACTTTATTTTAAAGAATTATTGGAATCTGGTTTACATACTTTGCATGTGAGGAAGAACAAACCAAACACATATTGAAATTTACATGCTATAAAAAATATATTTGAATAACATTTTCTAACAGTTTTTGAATATAAAACAGGATGTTATCAGCTCAGCAAGGCAAAAACAGATAGTGAAAAAACAGAGAAAACTGAAGCTTCCATTGCTAACAAGGGAAATTGATAACAAATAAAATTTTTATTGTGCCTGTAAATCTTTAAAGTCACAAATTAAATTTCAGTGTCACAATAAAATCTTAAGAATCTTGTAATTAGAGGTATTACATTGTAATAGCTATTTTTTCGCCCTGCAACTACTATTTCTACAGACAATATTCTCTTAAAGTGAAACCTATCATATCTAGCATGTAACTCTCCTGGAACAAGGGGAACTCCATTTGTTGAGAAACACTCAGACTTGTCACAAAGCACTACCATGCACCCTTCAACCTTGTAAACAAACATTCTGCCTTCATTCTGCACCACTTATGGTATAATTAAACAGCTCTTGTCTCTTGTCCAAACATCCACTGAAAGACTTCAAACAGCAAGAGAGTAAATTGACCCTGAGAGAGGGACAAGGTGCAATAACAGAAGAATAAAATCTTCTCCCTTCCTTGTGACAGCCCAGAAGTTCCTACATTCTGCTCCTGCAGTACTATATAATGATTAATGCCCCAGCTTAATTGACTGTGTCTTGCAAGAGTGAAAAAAAATTTCACCCAAGAGTGTTCTTAGTATAGTGGGAAATCATCTCTGGGCCTCAATCTCAGGAAAGCAGTCTTTTTCATCCTGCAGTTCTGGTGCTTGGTCCCTTACTACCATTCTTTCACATGAATCAAACCCCAAAATGTTTCTCCATAGATGCTCCAGAAACTGGAACAAAATATCCTTTATTTGTAGATGCATCTCTGTAAAGACAGATAAAGATGCCACTTCCATGTTTCACTCCAGCTGCAGGAGCATCACCTCATTCATGCTGTGCTGCAGGTTCCACGTGCCAACTGCTCCAGGCAGAGTTAGCAGATGTTGGAGAGAATCATCAGAGTTTGGCCCATGGTTTCCTTCAGGTTACAGTGACATCCCACAGTGTACAGTGGTGCTATCTGAAAACCTCAGGCACAAAGCACACTAGCAAACTTGCAAAGCAGCATCAATATGCTTTCTATCACATGCTGCTGGATAAAACATAAGCAAATTAATCTGATGATTTATCCCCACCTAGATAAACACTTGGATGTACAGAGTGGAAGCTTTCAGTGTTCTTAAATATCATAATAGCATGGGAAACAAAGATAAAGCTCTGGCTCTCAGTGGTGCTGATCCTTTGTCACATAAGCAATAGTCTCAGAATTTAAGTCCTAACAACTTTTATCTTAGAAAGTGTAATTACCAACTAACCATGGTCATGGACCACTGGCACACTAGAATTCTTTGACCAGCCAATAGTTCATGTGACAAAGGAAGGATGTGGTGTCTAAGACAGTCATTGTTAGGTAAAGATTTATGGGTATTTTTATTAAGCTCTTAATTTGCGAAAGCTTGACACAAGCAAAATGTCATTAGAAATTCAGAGCATTCATCTGAAATATGTGATGTAGACAAAAGATACTATAGCAATGGGTCAAGTCAAAATCCTACCAAGACAGGAGCTCTGTGATGGCAGCAAAATCAAGGCTATTTCTTGATCATGCCTGAGAAAAAGTAAATTTTGGCATAATTTCCTTAATTCATAAACACGCTTATCCAATTATGAGTTCAAATCCTTTTCCTATAAAATCATGTGGTCTGGGGGTGTATTGTCTTCCTTCTTAATTCTATACTGTACCTACAGCTTTGATATTTCATGTGGCTCTATTTTTACAGGATTCCAAAGCAAAGACCTGCTTTAAAATTGTATGATCCTTCAGAAAACCTCACTGACTTTCCTTTTTCAGGAGAGCAGCCACTGTGGCCATTCATTCTATTTTAAAAATATTTTGACATCAGTTATGGGGACATTCCTTTAAATACTTCAACCATAACACATTTGTGGTCCAGTTACACCTTACTCATTTTGATCCTTCATCCATGTTGATAAGGATTTAATCATGAGAGTAATCCTCCTGATTTATTTGAATGACCTTGATTAACTGGACCCTAAATTTCTAAATATTTTCATCTAGATCTCTTTAGTTTACAGTAAAGTGCCATAACTTGATATTATCTGAATTTCCACTTGAACTGTGATTCCATTTCAAACATAGTATTCGTTTTTCTTAATTTTTTTTGATGTGCCAGTGTAAAAGGAAGCTTTAAAACAGCAAAAAGATGGTAAGTAAAGTGAAACAAAAACTTGCTCATCTAGGGTAATACACTGGAGAGTCCAAAAATGTGTGAACAGAACAAAATAAGCAACAAGCAGTACTTTAAGACTGAAAAATTTAATAACCTAGAAGAAAATCAAGTGAGAGAAGAACAAAAGTAAAAGCATTTTGTTGTAAAGTTTACCAAAAATAGAAAGATGTTGTATAACTTAGGAAGGATTTCTGAACAGCTAAAGCTTGTGAGGAGATGCTTTTTCCTGTGCATATTTTGCTGGCAGTTACCATTTCTGAGAAAATAAACCACTAATAAGAGAGTTTAAAAATTCAAGCAATGTGTGTCAAATGCAGAGTGCCATTGGGAGGATCTGGTGCACAAGGTTACTCTTGATTTAAATAACACTGGTATTGGTACTGTAGTGGGTACTCCATATAACATGTTAAGCCAAACTGGCATTCATCGACCCTTCATTTTTGTAAGCAAGATTGAATGAAAGCCAAATTGCACAAAATGACAACAGGAATCAGGTTAGTTAATGCAGTGCATAAGCCAAAGATGTTTATGTAATTTTGTTATGTAAATGTCAATATCTGAAAAGCATTAGCTAATGATAACTACAGCATAGTGGTATTTCTATTCATACTACAGGATTATTCACAGTACTTCAAATAACAGCTGAAAAAGCTCATTTAGTACAAGCTATTCAAGAGCTGTACTTTTGAATCCTAAACCTCCAGACATATAGCACTGGAAAGAGACAAAGTATTTTTCCTTAGAACATTATAGTAATGAACAGCTATTTGTATGTCAGTATGGAATTATGTTTATCTTATATGTGGGCACAGTACAGAAAAATAACTCATTTCCATGAGAATAAAATAGTACTAAACATATCATATCTATATCAGCAGCCGTTGATCTGAATCTCCTTAATTGTCATGCTAATTTAAGCCTCAAAACACAGTCCTCCCTTACAGTAATTCTGTGAAGCAAACAGAGAATCTTAGCCACAAAAAATGAAGTGATGATTATCTTTTTCACTCAAGAGAATAAGTTTAATAACTTCCCTGTCCTTGCCTTTTGTGAATAAAAATAACAATCATCACTAGTTATAAGTAAAATATCCTAATTTCCTACCATGCCTATAAGCAAAGGGATAAAATAATGAGAAAGCAAAACAGACACTTCTGTGGTAAGAAGATAGAAGACAATCCACAATCCCATACAGTAGCTCAGCTGATAAATGACTATCATACTATAGTCCTTTGAGTAATTTTCTTTAGGATGACAAAGTGCTGCTGCTGAATTCACAAAAAAAGGTAGTTTGTCCATCGAATGCAGATATACAATTTAAAATGACAGTATAAGCTCAGCATAAAGGTCTGTGAATACTATTTGCAGTGAAGCTTTGTAGAGATTTGAATTTCTAGTTTCAGCAAATGAAGTGATTGCAAATAATAGCAGCTTTTCTAGCATATAGCATGTGCTTGGGTCTTTGAATTAATTGCTTTGCTTTTGTGAAGGCTGTGAGGCACAGTGAGTGGTATAACCAAGAAAGCCAAATGTTCAGAAAGGGAGGAGGGAGGCAGTCAAATTACTAGCCACAAATCTCTCTTACACCATGCAGGAACAGACAGTGGGATGTACAGTTAAGTTAAAAGGTGATAAGAAAAGGAGATAAGGTAAAAAATGCACTGCATCATTTAGAAAAGAACTGTGGGGTGGCTGCACCGCAAACAGAAGGTACGTAAGCAGGCATCTCCTTTGTCAGCAAGGCTGAGCTTACATAATTATTTAGCCTTTTCCTTGTTCCCACTCCATATTCATTTCCTACCTAATGTTGCTGAGAAAGAGAGGTAGACAAGAAATTCTAGAATTCTAATAACACAAAGGCCTCAGCTGCTTGTTTAATTTCACTTGATTTTTGTGACAGTCACCGCATGCACTTACCCTAAATCAAATACTCCTGCTGTGCACAGTGCCAGTACTTACAAGATCAAAGCCTTACAATAGATGATGCAAGTTAGTAAACTTTTAAAATATTAAAATTGAAATGGGACACATTTTTAGCAATCTCATAATTTCAAAAGTAAGCTTTCTGTGTACCATCTCCATCCACAAACACTCCCCTCACTCATGCATTGATATATTTCAGGTCTTCCTTTACGTTGTGTTATGTCAGTGTTGCTAAGGCTAAAATCTGATGGTAAAACATAAATACTATAGGATTATGGTTGTTCATCCCATTTGAAATGAGAGACTTCTTACACACATTGTCAAGTGTATTTCAGGACATATTTGCTGGATGTTCCACAGTAGCTGTGGGAGCTCCCATTCCTGAAGCTGAGTGAGTAAGGTCCAGCCAATACACTGTTCCTGCTCAGCTTGAATTATTTTATACTTTGCCATTAATTTTGCTTTGCTGTATCATGCTATGGGACAGGCTTATTTAAATATTTATTTAGTTTGAGTTCAACTCCAGGACTCTTGTGGGTTCCTTCCAGCTTAGGATATTCTATGATTTTACCTCCAAATTTGCCATGCAAAGTGTGCACAGACAAGCAGCAGCTCCTAGAAATGTGACACAGATGCACAAAGAAGGGAGAGATCATGTCTGGCAGTGTTCTCCCAAAACACCAGTGGGGGAAAAGGCCTCCCAATGCAGACACATGTATCTTAAACAACAAGTTAGTTGTGTTGCATGGCTGGAATGTAAGTGTTTTTCATTTTATTCTATTTTTTAAGTCCATGAAACATACCTGAGTTTTCTATTGAAAATTTTGAATAGTCTTTGATTAAAGTGTGAAAATCAATTGTAGGCATGAAGAGACACCCTTCACAGGAATGGGAAACTAGACATTTGGTCAGTAGCCGATTTAATAAAACAGCAGTAATATAGTGGAACCAAAAGGAACTGACATAACTAATCTCTTAATCCTGTCTTCTTCTTCTTCTATCCATTTGTGTATAGAATAAAGGGGGTTGACAATAAGCCATAAAATGCATATGTTGCCCAGCAGGGTTTCCATTTTGGCCTGTTTTATATGCTATGGAATTGAGATTCTCATCTTTTAATCTGAAAGTGGCCAAACCATTCTACTTATTTCATACAAGCTGTAGTCCTTCTAGCACAGATCCCTGTTGATATATGAAAAAAAGGAAAGTAAACTGAGAGTCCAAAATAAAGAAACAGGTGGAAATAAAGAAAGAAAATATGCTGAACCATCTCAGGTGGAAAGAAAGACAGAATGCTGAACTGCCTCAAACAGCAACTCACAAAGGCAGACCCCTCTGCATTAGTACCTGTACAAGAAATAGGCACAGCTACATGGATAAATCTGGAATACTTTTCAAATCAGCGAAAAATCTTTTAAGGTTTGCTGATAGTATAAATTTAGATCAGTTAATTCTTGAATATTTTATGCAGGATATTTTATAAATACTATATAGAAATAGTCTTGCCTACTTGGTTAGAAATGAGTACAGTCTTAATAAAACTCAAGCATCTGCTTCTCTTTCTGATTTTATCTCTAAATTATTATTTTTATTATCATCACTGTGTCATCACTGTACTAACTGAAGCTTAATTTTCATTAACTACCAAGTTTATCCCCTTTTCCTTTAAAAGGGTTGCTCCATGGAATAATTTTGCTCAGCTGATTATCACTTGCTGTTGCTTGAATCTTAGAAACATTGGTTCCTGTAAGCCAGAACAACACAAAAGCAAACTAGCTGTGACACTGACCTTATCTTTAGTTCTGCAAACACCTCGGCAGGTGGTTCACATAACTAATCTACAATTAGTCATCCCGATTCAGGAGTATTTCCTACTGTCTTTTAAAAAGTACTAATTCAACTTATCAGTGGCAGATTGTTATTTTTGATACAGTTGCAGAAGAGGTAAGCAGCTCTCAAACTGAAAACAATTACTCACTTTTCCTCCAGTTAAATTCTTGAGTTTCTTGCACCAATATTTGCTGACTGAGCTCAGCAGACATTTGGTCAGTAGTACTCTAAACATGCAGACCCATTTCCTGAGAAAGTTCTTTCCCTTGGAATCCTCCTTTTTTTCCCCTCTTCTTTTCTACAATAATTGTCACAGAAATAGCAGTAGTTTTGTGTGACAATTTGATGTCTATGAAATACAAAACAACTAGCAGTTCTCAGTAAAACAGGAATCTACTTTTCATACAAAAATATATTTGCTATTATAATCTTGCCATTATAATCTCTAGGTTCTGCTGTTGTTGTCAACAAAGAGGAAATAGTTTCAGCAGAATTAAATGTGATTTTAGTTTGCTAGAAGAAGAGTTAGTTCTGGTCTGAAAATAAGAGTATATATGTATAAAAATGGCATTACTTAAAGAAAAAACAAAACAACAATAACAACAAACAAACAAACAACCCTCCACAAAAACAAAAACAAAAAACCACACCAAACCTGTTCTGTCACAGAGACTACAAGGAACTCTGGAATTCTACTTTAATTCCAAGAACTCATTTTAGCCTGCAAAAATATGCTCACACAACTCTCTTTTTATGCATCCAGCAAATAGCACTGCTACTAATTTTTCTCCTTGCAATAGTACAAATATAATGAGTTTACACAACTGCTTCTGTAAGCACCAAAAGGTTGGACTTCAATGATCCTTGTGGGTCTTTTCCAAGTCAGGTTTTCTATGATTGTATGTACACATGTGAGCAAAAGTACATGATAAGAACATATTAACTTCTCTCTTTTCCAAATCCACAGAGATAACCATGAGCGTGACACTGACAAAAAAAAACCAAACCAACAAACTGAAAATATCACAATTGTTTCAGATCTTCAGCTAATACAAGACAGCTCCATTCATTTAAAAGACTATCATAAAGATAAAATAATTAATATCATCTATAGAGCTGTGTAACTCTGTATAGAGTTATACAGCTGATGGGATGTTTTATTGCTTTGCCAAAATCTGTTTAATTTTCATTTCAACTCCCTTTATCAAATTGTTGTTCTGCTCATGAAATTATTCTCCACTCAAGAACTGCAAAAGTCACCAATGATTTGGGTCATTCCATCACCAGACACCTTAAAAAACACTTATTCAGTGAGAGCTAGATATGTAATGACTATTGACATTCATAAGAATCCCATCCTGATGATACAGAGCATTTTTGAGCAGCTCTAGAATACATAGCACTGTCTGATTAAATTGGTATTTGCAGTAATATCTTCAAAAAAGGATTATATTTGTGCCACAGTTTAAAGAAAATGTATATTCTAAACTCCCAGAGATTACCCAGAAATCATGCACTAGACAATTCAAGCTTTAAACCCATGCATACTTATTAATAATCAAGCCAATCTCATTTTGATCCATGGTTGTTACTTGGCAGGAGGAAACAGCTTACAGCTACTCAAAAGTAGAACTGAAGTTCAAAACCAGAGGCCCATGGAAAGGCCTTTAATTACACGTACAGTGTTCTTACTTCTTCTTTCACTATCTTCAAATATTGTAACAATCAGCAAAAAGAAAAAGAATTCTTTGATACAGCAGCACAGAGGAAATATATTCAGAAGAAGGAAGAGGAAGGCAAGTCACTATGAGAACAGAAGAAACTATTTCAAAAAGATTATAAAAAAGAAATCCTCGGGTTTATGCTTTGAAACATGTTAAAATTTTGTGAGACTCAGAAGACTATGATAACATGAGACTCAAATTATTCATAATTAAAAAGTTTTCCCCAAATAAAACATTTTTAAAACTGTTAAAAAGTAACAATACACAGTTTCAAAATCTTCATACGCCTTGAAAAATATGAACTGAAATGCTTCATGATTAAAGACAGCTGCTCACTTACCAAAACTTATGAGAAAAAGAAAAAAGTTGATTAAAACTTACTACCTAGTCCTAACACTGTATATAACACTCCCTCTTGATAAATGAAATTAATTGTTTGTGTGTTTACGTATATTTCTGTGTGTATCTATGTATATCCATACATTTATAGAGAGTGAGCATTAAGAAGCCTGACATTAAAAAGCTGAAAGGTCTACCATTCTTGAAGGGGGAACGATCAAATACAGGTTTGTGTGTACAACCATAATTCACACAGCTTTGGAACACATCCATCATTTTTCTGTCCATTTGTACCTCTCCAATCTGTGTCCCAGCCTATCACCCTTGCACTGTGCTGCCTCCTGCCCCTGCAGCCTGGGCCGAGCAGATGTGTTAGCAATTACAGCGGCAGGAAAGCAGCCTCCCTCCCTGGGAGGTGCTCAGACGCAGCCCAGCCCCAGCAGCCTGGAGCTGCAACTGTCAGGGAAGTGCAAATCCAGGGAATTGGGAGCCTCTGCCTGGCTTTGCAAAACGAGCAGGTTCCACCAGGGCAGCCACACTTGCCAGAGGGCTCAGTGCCTGTCCACAGCCAGAATAAAATAGCACACCACGGTCACTAAACACCAACACTACTCCCCCCACTGAATTTTGCATCCTGGAGTCAATCCGTTTTTCACTGTCAGGATCATGGTTTTATCATTATGTGCAGATTTATATCTCTCTACTCTTATTCCCATAAAAGCACATCCACTTTCACTGAAATTTAAGGTGGGAAAATCAGCTAAAATAAAAGTGTCTTGAAGGAGGAGAGTTTTCAAACCAAGCCACTGAATTTTGGGGAAGACATCAGCAAGAAGCAGTGCTGGTAGAACTGCCTGAAGAACTTACACATTTGCAAAAGACTATTGCAAATGTTACCTC
This sequence comes from Pycnonotus jocosus, assembly GCA_013400435.1. Classification (NCBI taxonomy): domain Eukaryota; kingdom Metazoa; phylum Chordata; class Aves; order Passeriformes; family Pycnonotidae; genus Pycnonotus; species Pycnonotus jocosus. Next base: position 14,350 of record VWYP01008618.1, on the reverse strand, counting down.
TAGTCACCTGTGGTGTTAAAATGCAAACTGGGCTGGAGACACTGGAGGGGGAGTTTTATGACAAATTTCACCCAAACTGAACAAGTACTTAAGATACACAACATACTCCCACCTTTAAAATACCTTGGAAGTTGTCCTGGGTGAACCCAAGGTCAGGTGGCCCCAGCTCTCTGGGTCAGCAGCCAGTTGGCAAACAGAACCCACGGGGTCACCACAGAGTAGTGCCATGTTCCAGGCATATGGCTGGGGACCAGCAAAATAGCAGCACTTCTGACACTTTTCTCCTACCTCCTTCTACCTGAAGGTACTTAAAGATTGCCGCTTAGGTTCGGTATTATAAAATGAAACAGAAATTAATACAAATATAACAACATTTTTGCTACCCGCACAGACTCTTGAAAGCATGCTTAGCAGAACACTCCTGAAAAAAATAAAATTACACTTTCAAAATTTGCCCAAGACAGACTTACCAACCCTAATTCTTATTAGGGAGGGTGATCCCGTTCACACCTTTTCAATTCCTTTGACTTGTGGTTAGCTGCCTGGGGTAGAAAATTCCACATCTGCCAATTAAATAATGACTGCTTTTAAGTGTTGCTATTTAAAGCTGATAAACTTTGTAAAAACACATATGTTTCACAGACTGCCAGGACTGGAATTTTAGTTTCCACATTGCTACTCCAATCCATATTTTATTGTGCATATCTTATTTTTTTTCCTGTGTAGTGTCATTAATCTGCTCCCTGGCTGTGCAGAATAATATCCCACAAGAGCAGGCTGCTTTTTGAATATTTTATTATCTCTCATTGTATTTCCAAAGTAATATATATTTACAAATTCAACCTCCTACAGGCAGAACTATATTGTTTTCCCTCTGTTTGAAAACCAAGGCATAGATATCGAATATAAATAGAAAAATCTATCTACACTCATTTGTGTTGAAAGAAAGAACCAATCACATCTCAAGCTGTGCAAGAAGAGAGGGAAAAAGAGATTTGCATACTGCAGGAGAAGACAGAGGGGCAGACGTACACAAAGGGGTTATGTTTCCATTGGAACACATCCTTCAGTTCTCCTGAAGGACAACTCTTTCCAGGATGCCTCTCTCATATCTGAACAGGTTTTATCCAGTGGGAAGTACACTGGCAGGGCTTGGCTGAGTATTTATACTTCACAGTCCTGACTCATTTCATCAAAGAATTTTCTGGGATTCCCTTTTTTGACACAGAGGGCAGGAAGAGGAGTGAAAATACCCTCCCCTGCTTCACCTCAGGACTGGTAGCCAACATGGCCCCAGTACACTGAACAACCAGTGGTTCCTCCACTGCAGGGAGCTCCAGTGAGACAAAGATCCATCTTTTCTACTTTCTGAACAAGACAAGGCTGAGCTTGAACTTGGCTCTTTATAGGTCAATACTCCTTAATATCTACTTGGTCCTCACTGCTTGATTTAGAAAAAGTAGAAAATCCTTTTATAAAGAGGAAGAGAGATTCATAGGCAAAGAATGGTGTTTTGGAAGAGCTTGCACCATTCTGTCACAGATGTCCTGTGTGTCTTTAGCACTGAGGTCTCAGTGTTTCTTCACTCCCTCCAAGAAGTACAACTCACCATACCTCATACAGCTGTAAAGGTGATAAATGTAAAAGCGAGGGACTGGGAGCTCTCTGGGAAGAGAAGGAGACATCAGATTCACTAGAACCAAAATCCTGCACATTTATCAGTCAAATTATGCCGAAGCTGAAAAAGGTGTACTGAAAGTGGAATGGAGTTACCCATTAAAAAAAAACGCAACAACAACAACAACAAAACTCATTGTTTTAAAGGCCCCAAATTCAGCGTTTCTGGGCATGAATATGAATTTTAGCCTTAAAATTGAAATCTTTGTAAATAAGAAATATGAAAATACTACACATACCATGCACAGCATTTGCAAAACCTTTTCATTTTTACAGAGCTTTGTTGGCATTCTTAGGTTAAGCACAACAATCCAACTACATAAGAGTATCCCAAGACAGTTATCTAAAGTATGAAACTAAAGCATGCCTAAAATAGGTCATCTGATATTTAGAGAGACATGTATGTCTCTCTGTATGTGGGACATATTGCAGATATCAGATTTTCTGCTTTTTTGATCCATACAAGATTTGAAGCTCATTTAACCAGATATTTTCTGCTATATTACAAGTATCAACCATTTGAACTCTGCTTTAAATATCACTTCTTATTCTTCAATATGAGAATGTGGGGATGCATTATCAAAAATTACACAGCCAAAACCAGCAAGCCCCAAACATGATGCACCCTACAGCATTTCATAGCAACTGTGCATATTTTATTCTCTACTCTAATAGCTAAATGTCTGGATCTTTTTCATTATCCAAAATAAATAACATGACAGCTATTCAGCACCCATATTCTTCAACTACATGAAATTGTAATAGATTAGCAATTTTTCAGAGAAGGTGAAGGGTTGTACACTGTCATGCAAACAGCAAATATTCAGCAAAAACTCTTACAGAAAAATAATTCACAATATGCTTTAACATTATTTTTTTATTATTTCAGTTCCCTGTCAGATAGCTGTTGCCTAAATTTGCATTGAAAGCAAATAAAATAAACACTACTTATTTTTATTTGTGATTCTTTTTAGCATTAGTCTTAATTTTCTATCATATTCAAAATGAACAAGTATGACGGTTTTCCCTTCATTTGTGGTTTTTTCTTACTTAAATAAATTCTATGCAAGGACAGATCATTTCACTGCGTTCTACTTGTATTTTATGATTGATGATCCTGGTCCAGGAGGGTCTGAAACCTCGAGAGATTTCTCTGTTGTCTTAAATAAATTTTGGATCTTAATACCATCATTATCTCAGGGCTACTATTATAAAAAAGACAGGTTTACTTAACAAGCTGAGTGTTCTAAAAAGAACTGCCTCATGTGAGCATTTGGGAGCTGATATTACACCTTTTGTAGCTGCATGATTAGAGGCTGATACAGCTATTAACTCCTAATTACCTAATAGTATTTTTCCTATATGTGCAATCACTGAGTACTTTGCTTTTTAGTCATAGGAAAACATTTCCTCAAATAATCCACCTCCCATCTCACTCTCCAAACCTCATACCAAAATAGTGTTTTGTAACAGATCTGGAACTATGAAGTGGAAATCATGAAAAGGCTTCACACATTTGCATTTTGTAGGCTGGAGTGCTCTTCAAAATTATCTATAAATCTGGGTACTTTCCCTTCACTAATGTAGAAAAAAAAATTACCAGAATGCTAACAAAGCTAAAAAATAATCAGCGCCATCTTATAAAGCCACTTGCAGTGCATTCCATATTTCAAAGTGAGCAACAAGCCTTTATCTCATTTTAAAACAAAGGACAGAGAAAGAAATCAGCCCCTGAAACAAAACCAACAAGTGATTTCAAGAAACTTCCTTCCCATAGGGGCAATCCTGTAAGCCTATCTGTTTGAAATAATCTATTTGCTGTGAACACATGATTATTTCTTTGGGGGGAAAAAAGTCTTCATTTGGAGATTTTTTTTATTCCAGCCATACTTTTGCAATAATATTTTACCTATGTAATTTCTAGCACTGAGATAGTAACTGTGCCCAGCTGACAGGAATAATCTTCTCATGCCTTCTCTATCACTATTTTTAAACAAGTTTTCCACCCTGACTTTTCCTGCTATTCCATTTCCTAGATTCTATCTTCAGAGGGATAACTTTTTTGAAAAAGGGCTGTATCTTGCTGCAGATAACTCACACACCTCGGCCAGGTTTAGATAGAACTAAAATACTAAAATGTTTCATGTACTGACATAGTGAGAGATATTTGTCTTACACATCTTTTTGGGAAATATGTTTTCTAACAGAATCTGCACTAGAGTGTATACTATTCTGTTAAGGTTTAATCAAAATAACAGTAGTAAATTCTGCAGACTCCAATAATAAAAGCTTTTACTGACTTTATTTATAATATGCACCAATAGTATATGGAAATCTGTCCTCACATAGAACTGAAAACAAAAATGTTTTAAACAATAACGAGGCAAAGGGAGAAAGAAAGATACTTGTTAATTTTGAATAATGTTACACATGGGTAGAAAATGTACCTATGTGGTACATAATAAGAAGAATAAGACTAGGTAAAAGAAGTTAGAGAAAAATAAATAGTGCATTCTAACTCTGAAAGGAAAGAAAATGAAAATAAATAGCGTGCAATATTTGAAGTAGTCTTATAGCATGGTAGGTAAAACTTCCTACGCTAAAAGGACTTTAGCAGGCACATCTCCTAATTAAATGGACATTTTCAGAATTTCCTCTCTCCCATGCACACCAGAAATAAGCCATCAAAAAGAGAAAATATCCACACACCCACAGAATGGAACATTGCACAACAAAGAACTGGACGCTAGATGTTTCCGTGCCATCAGGAAACATTCAAAGCTACACACATCAGTGTTGCACTTTAAAAAATCCCTAAAAAATCAATAATACAGGTCCAATATATCTAATAAAAATTAGATAATTGTATAATCATCTATTAAGCAATCAAGTTCATATCAATTAACCAAAATCCTTAGCTACTAAAGCAGCAACTTTCCTCAGCTCTAGATTCTGTAACAAAGGTCAAGAAACCCATATACAGATGATCTACACACTTATTTTAAGATCTGAGTTCTATTTTAACCTTGAACAAGAAAAAAAGAGTAACTATCAGTTTGTGTTAGCCATACAGAAGGGTTACACATAGGATAAATGGCACTACCATGATTTAATGGAATGGCAATTCTGCCAGAGTGGCATTTCCCCATTTTCCAACACTGTGTGCAATCTGTTGGTTTGCCATTTCTAGCAGTAGGATTGCCAGGAGCAATGTCTAAAATAGCAGGACCATCCAAGCGCAGATTCCTTTTATAAAAAGATGTGGATACTTAAAAACCACAAGTGTAAAACAGCCAAGAAGGAAGACACTTGCCCTGACCTCGCCCTGCCCCAAGGACATGCTCCAGCCTGTTCCAGTCCAGGTTTGGTTTGACAGCCCACACTGTCACAGGAAGTACTGCCACACTTATGAATGAAAACCAAGCAATGTTGTGCCAAACCCCAGCAGACACATACTGAATTCTAGTCATTCAAGACAGCCAAGACAATGTGGAATTACCACACCACATAAAAATGAACTGGCATTCTCTTTGAAATGGCTCACAGGACCAAGGCATTGAAAGGAGACAGCTCACCTCCTATTTTGCTTTCTTGGACAAGGAATCTGAACACAATAAAAGTAATGCCAAATGTGTCTCTGAGAATTTTGTGACTGTAGATATTTTCATCAAAATCTATGTTTTTGAATCATCCTAAGATAGACCAAATTTCTGCTTTCTTTACTACCAAATTTCTATCCATTGTGTTTGGAGAACATGGTTTGAGAGTATGAAAGTTTTCAGGTGGAAAACAATGTTGCCCCTTAAATTCACTTAAATTTCTTCTTAAATCTACTTCTTTCATAATATATCTAAAAAACTTGATGTCATGGAGATTAAGAAGTCATTGACCTTTCTGTTAAAATTATGGAACCAATACATTGACTTGCCAAAGATCACTCAGAAGCACAGCAGGAGAGCTAGGAACTAATTCTCTGAATCTCAAAATCTTAACCACATAACTGTCAAATCTATAACAATTAAGACATATATTGCATGCCTCTTGTGTGAGAAGGTCATAGAATAGCATTGTTAATAATTGAAAATGCTATTGTGATCTCTTGGTTTCATGACCAAGAAAATATGTACACAAAAGTCATGTGGAGCCATCTTCCTGTACACAGGTGCAAAGACCACTGTCTTCTCAGTGACCAAGGAGCAGAGAGGCTCTGGATAGGTTTTGGAAAGCAGCAGCATGCAGACTGGTAAGGATGTAGGACATATAAACACTAACACATATTGTCTCTTATGAGAATTCTTTTCAGCTCTACAGGGTGAATCTCAGGAAAGTTCATAAATCAAATTCAAAAAGTCAAACACCACTGCAGCAGCTCAGAAAGCAAAGGATAATGTTTAGATCAAAGTACCTGGGTGAGTATTCAAATGTTGTTTATCTAGCTGTTTTGCTAGATAAAAAACAGATGTTTCATTTCTTTCTATTTTCAGATAAGTAACTAATGACGAATTCATCCAAAGGTATATGCCTGGAAAAGCAGAATAACTAACTTACTTTCCTTATTCCTCATAAGAATAACAGTTTTGAATAGAAGAACAAGACCTACTAGTCCAAGGAACTAGAAGCAACCAGGTAAATTCACAGCCCACCATTTTCTTTTTTAGTAAATTGTTCTTGAATGCAAAAGGTCTTGACAAAATTACCTTTTCTAACACATCCCCAGCACACATGCAAATGCTGCAATTTAATGAACGAAACACTTCTTTAACTCAAAATAGTATTTGACATAGTACTCAATACATATATACTTTCATTTAGTTCAATAAAGTTCCATTCCCTACATTCTAATGTAATTACATACAGTTTATCTAGAAAACCTATAATTATATATGCAAAAACATAGTAATTTAATCAACTATTCTTTATTTTATGAAACAGATAAACCCATAAATATAATAAATTATAAACAATTAACCATTTTTTTCTGTTTGCAGAATTAGTATGCAGTTCTCAACATTTTTATTTAAAGCAATCCACACAATTTATGAAAAATTAAAAACAAACACTTTTCAGGCAATATAAACACTCAATTGAGTTCTCTGTGCACTAAAACTTATGAGAAGAGTTTAATAAAAACTACTATGCATAATACCAGCTCAGTGACACTGAATAAGAATAAAACCAGAAATGCTTTGCCAAAATGCAGGAATAAAACCCTATGCATTCATGCTTTGTCCACACAGGCTATTCTTGCTCATGTACTGAATACACACAGTATTTTAAATAGTCTGTCCATCCAATGCAAAATGAGTATGATTAATGGCTAATTGCTCTTTCTTGTTTGCTATCCTTCACATGCTATGATATCAGAGTTCCACAAGGGCAACTGTAGTGGGCTGGCCAAAAAGCCTGGAGGGGAAAATTAAATCCCCTTCTTAAGCAGCAGACTAGCAGTCTCCTCCAACAAAGGCTTTCCTTCCCCTGGTGGTAATGTGATTCATTTTCCTATAAAGAAGAAGGCTGGTATTTCAATGCGTAAAGACAGCCATTACTGTGACATTTAACAAGCCTGAAACCTCTGGCTTTCTTGCTAACCTAGATCTGCCTTAAGGCTATCAGAGACAAAAGAGGCCTTCTCCTCCAGCAAGCATCAAAGACCTAATAAAAAGCCAAGAACGAGTAGGCAGTCAGCTTCTGTGTCAGAAATGCAAAATAAAAATATAATCTATGCAAATTTGAGGCATGCAAAAAAATCATGGAACATTGCTTGTGTGTACAGTTGTACTCATAAAACCTGTAATGCACTTTTTGAATTATTCAGCAAGAGGAGGCTGAAAAGCAGCAAAGAAGCTTATTATGTTTGCTTTGCTTCATAGACTATTAGGTGGACAAAAAGAAAAAGGAATTTAGTTACGCTTGCTTATCTCCTAACCTTATAAACTTGGGATTAACAGATCAAAGGAGGATTTGGTTCAGTTGATAGAAAATGGAGCTCTTTTATAGCTGTTTGGTCTCCCTGTCCCTTATGATCAAATGAGCTTAAGCAATTGATAAAATAAATGGGGGTTTGAATTCATGTGGTTTAGTATATATATTTAATATTTGCTGTATTGCATTGTACATTTGCATGCAAAATTAAGTAACAAGTAAAAGAAGATTAAACACCACACTTTTTTATTCTGCTTATGCCCTGCTAGTGGAACCCAAAGTGCAAACACAAGGTGCTGTACTGAAATGATGTAATTTTCTTCATGATTTTATGAGGTACACAGGACAGCCCATGTACTGGCTGTAGAAACACAATATATAAAGTGTTTCTAATGCTTTATTCCCTCATCTTGCCATTGGCCTGAAAATTAACCCACACCTGACCCGCATCTGGTGCTCTACACAAGGCTGGGATGGAGATGGAAACACCTGGCCAGCAGTTCAAGGACACTTTGCTCCACACAGCACTGACATCAGGCAGCTGCCAATAGGTCACTAGAGATGACAAGGCAGGATGCTGCCTCTTTTCTTCCCAGCATTTCAAATTACAATTGTAATGTACCAAAAAGTTGCTTTATGATAGGAAAGATGATGCTGCTTTTTATTCATTCACCAACTCTTATTTTGTACTGAGCTGGAGATGGGTGTATTCTCGGATGACTTAGAAAGAGTTTCACCTTTTAAAGGACTATACATATTCATTATGAATCAAAATTAAATTACACATGCTTTTGAAAGCCGAGGTGAACTCATTTAGCTACGAATAACTAGAAGTTTTGTATCACTTCATTAAAAAAATATTATCCCCTCCATATGTAAAATTGTTTTCCCATGTCAATTAGGCGATACAATTTCCAACTACAAAGCACACTGTTGAAAAAAGGAATCTGCCAGACCCCAGCAGATCCAAAATCTGTGGATCTGAAGACAACTACATCAGATCTATTTTTCCTGTGGTAGATTTTGATTGGCACATATTAGACTTGATGTTTATACAACATACCTTTGCACTGCATGTTTGCTGGCATTATTTACTCAGGATCTCAGAAGAACAGGAGAGGAAAAGAAAAAGTAGAAGGAAAACGAAAGGAGAAAAAGAGGGCAAAAGGAGAAAACTTAGCAATGGATACGGAACAGCAAGACCTACTGAGTAAGTTTGAGTACCAAAAAGCCAAGAATGTTTTTCCTAGCTACAGAAGTATCTCAAACAAGAGGATAAAAGGTTACCTCCTAAACCATACAATTTTTCAGAAACTGTATATTCCTTATCCATTTAGAGCTAACATTACAAAGAACAAATAAACAATACAAGTTGGCTACAGATTTTGTCATTTCATTCAAATGACAGAATATCATTTGTTTTTGTTGGAAATATAACAAACGACAGCCAAGCAATACAATATTTTTTGGCTACAGCATAGATCTATGTACAATTCCACTAAAATAAATTAAATAGACACTGGGGGGATAAAACACTATGTTAGTGTATTGTATTACAAAGATAAATGTTAACACTTCCAAACTTGTTTGGCTCAAAAAGACATGCCAAGTGTATTGCAAAAATACCTTCAGGATAACTGCTCTCAAAAATTACTTTATAAAGCCTTGGTATTTGCAATTTAAGACAAAAAATAGAAATAGCTTCATTTTAGCAGCACTATTTGGTAACACCTTAACAAATCAAAGGACAATAGAAGACTACATTTCCCTTTCTTAATGTCTAAAGAAGTACAGTATGTAAAGATACAATTCGTTTCCGTAGCACCTCAAAATTAAGAAGATTTTACTTACCATCACAGGAACTTTTAGAAGTTCTTTAATTCAATATATATTAAATCAATGTGTTAAAATTTGTTGTTTTATAAAACAAGTTCTCTATAAGAAACAAATGCTGAAGAAGTTGAAATGTAGACCTATGGCTGCCCTACTCCTTATCTGTCTTATCATCATCCCATGCTGTAGTTGCAACATTGCTGAAGCTTTGCTATTCAAAATTACTAGTGAGGAAAAGTTACCGAGAATTTATGATACTAAAGTGATATAGAGAGCATCTGTCTCCATCACAGTGCCTGCTGCTTCACCTTGCTTTTAAATGTATAAGACCATTGTTCATCTAGAAGTTTCAGGCTGAAAGCTTTTGGAGGTTTTATTATAACTAAACACTGAGGTCCCATAGTTTTATATGCATGGTATAAACCATTATATACATGTACATACGTGTGGTATATACCACTACTTGTGGTGTAGAGTCCTAAATTGAAAATATATGCACTTAGAAAGTGGCACATTTTGCTGGTTTATAATTACAGTGTAATTCTGTAGATACAGATTAAGAACTGCTGGCATGAAGTTTTCCTTAGAACCCAAAAGGTCAAACTATGGTTTCTGCAAAGTGATCTCTATTTCTCTCTGCTGATGGACTCTCCATTTTATATTGAATTGGGTTCTGTCTAAATGCATTTGTAATGTAAATCTCAATGTAAGATCTCAACTGTGGAGTAGATGCATTCCCACATTGTAGGTACTACCACTGCCATTTTGCAGATCAGTGAGTTGATTGAAAGGAGTTACATGATGAATCCATGGGCAAGCAAAAGTTGTGTCTGAAGTGGAAACACCTCTCTATTCTTAACGGGGCTCTATTGATATTGTGCAAACAGCACTAATTATAAATATTAGATTAAGTCATATTGGGCTACATATAAAGTTCCTCCAATACACAGAATCTTACACAGTTTTACTACATAAATATTTTCTGCAGTATCTCTTACTTATTTGACTGTCAATCTAAACATAACATTTCTTTTCACTGAAACTTGCAGTATAAATATGCAACAATCTAAAACACCACAAGAAATTTCAAGTATACCTTGGTGCTCTTTGAATGATTATCCAACAACCAATGCTTCATAATGACAATTAGGGAATTTTACAGCAATGAAAGAACTGCAAACCTGTGCTAAAAAAACCAGCAGGCACATATACAGAATAAATTATATCCAGTTTCTTAATATCTGGTTTCCCCTCTAAAGTTATTGCCAAGAACAGACACACACCGCACATTTTATATCCTACAGTTAAAGTTCTTAGAAGTATTATTAGTTGCTTTCTTTGGCAATGCAACAAAATATACCTCCAACGTTCAGGTAACTGGATATGGTATTAGCTGAAGCAATTTGCTGAACACAGGCTTTCATACTCAAAATATGTTACAGAACTCCACTATATCACTAATAAATACTACAGCTAAAAGTCATCAGAGAAAGCACAGGAAAGTCTGCAAGTGTGACTGTAACTAGAAGAAAGTCTGGTTTTATTTTTAAATTTTTCATGCACAGAAAAATCCCCAAGTTCAAGAATTTCAATCTGAAAAATTCTAGTTTAATTATGAAAAAAAATGTTACTAGACTAAAGACTCTTATAAACACTCACTCTGTGAACTCCTTCAGGAAAGGTTGTAAATATCATTCCCTAGTGAATAGTTTCACTCACACACAAAGTAAGACAGGAAACAATAACAAGGAGGAAGAAAAATTGAGCAAGACCACTTTATTGCTCGTTACTAGAATGTAGCATAAAAAGATTGCAAGACTAAGGGGATCTTGAGACCTGAGTTATTTGAATGAGTTCCCATAAATTCCACAGCAAAAATGACACTTGTGCAGGTGGAGTCTGCTTGTTCCCTTCCTCCGTGGAACTAAGTCTTTGCCAGCTCCCCACCAGGGCTTCTCTCAATGATTTAATCTACTTTCTCTTAGTGCATTCAGTTCTCTCATTGGCAATGGGAGAAATACTCTGCTTCAGCAGTAGAGCAGTTTGGGTTCTCCCTCTCTTTGGACATAAAGAGACCTTTCCTTTGAAAGTGCACTATTTTCTGAATTAATTATTCACCTGAACTACCCACTGAAAATGGAATCAACATTATCTTTTTTCTACCCTCCAAAGAACAGTATCAAGATAACAAGCAGTACAGGTACAAGAACAGCCCAATACTGCAATTGTCATTTCTTGTTAAAGATAAAAGTTATTAGGAGCATACAAGTGGGGTTACAGAAGATACTGGCACTAAAACAGGGGTTCCTTCTGCAACAATTCAGATGTTGGCAGCAATCTTGCCAGAAAAATCTCTTAGAGCAAAACAAATGTCAGACAAAGCATTTAGGGACAGTGGTTCAAGCGTAGGACACTACTGCTGATTCTTAATTTACCTGTAATAGCTCTGCCCATGACCAGATCCAGATTCAAGGACTAAACTCCTTGAGGGCTACAGAATCACTGCTGAACCATTAAGAGAAAGGAAGGAGCTGCAGACCCATGGTGCTCTAGGAATACCATAACCAGAACCTAATTATCATCAATATCTTATGAATCTAAAGGTTACCATGAAGTCTAGCTCCCTTCTACTGTGTACCACTGAATGGTTTCAATTTACCTGTAAGATAAATAAAAATAAGAAGACACACAAAATTAAAAAAAATTACAGAAAATGCCAGGTCAGTTTATGTTTGGAAAGAAGAGTTGGAATTTAAATTGATAAAGTGAAAGTCTAATATCAACAACCTGAAGTCCAACAGTAGTGTCATTAAAATATATAAGGAGGGGAACTACTAGATAAAAAATAGGTAAAAAGAAGCACAGGAGAGAACACACACACACTCCCGAAGTAGCAGCACATCTCTTAACCAGTTTAGCAGTAAATATGACAAAATGTACAGATAATCAGCTGAAATCACTCTATGTCTGAAGCAGTGAAATAAACTGAGGAACACTCACAACTCAGAAGTGACAGTTCTTTGCTTTTAGGCTAGCTTTACCATCTGCTACCTACTGAGGCGAAGAGGCAAACAAATATGGGGGGAAAGAAAGAATACAAAGAATAAATTCCTGAACCAAAGGGTACCCTGAAACTAGGTGTTTAGAGGCAAGTCTCTTCACAGAGATGAAGAGTCATATGAAGGCAAGAGCAAAAGAAAAGTGATTCTTTGCCAAAAAAGAAATATTACAGGTTCCTAACTGAGTCAGAAAAAGTTTTTACCAGAATTCAGTGCTGATAACACAGCTAAATTTGTTTTCTGAGCATCAGACTGGCTGTACATGAGAACTGTGCACCTGGGATTCCCAGTGAGAACACACCAACTATTAAACATTCGCTTTGGATAGCACATGTATTTTTAAATGACCAATTAAGAAACCATATAACTGCTGCCATTTACATGATTTTTCTCTGCTTCTGAAGTTCAGCTGTAGATCTAGGTTAGCAGTCTCATCATATTCATTACTTGTGTTATTTATTTACATTTTTTGAAACCTCACTCATGCAATTAAGATGCTGATAGCATTATTACCAGCAAAAAGAAAGCTTCTCCATTCCTGTTAACATATTGCAGATCTCAGGGGTGCTTTTACAGAAAACAAAGATTCTTTTGCTTAACATTTGGCCATGAATGATGCTTTCCTAGGCAATTCTGGGACTCTGGAGACAATCTATGTTAAAAAGTGTAACGTTCAGTCAAGATTCAAGTAGACATTTTCTCTGTGTGTGTGTTCAGAAGACAGACTCAATGTTGAGAAATCAATGGAAAAGAGCCTTACAGCAAAATAAAGTTTAATTTTGGAATATTCCATGCTGGTTTAAGTCTTACTTCTGGACAGCAGACCTCAAAACTATCCTCACTGCTACATTTGGTCTACACTAAAATAACAAAGATAAGATCTCAAATACTCTGTAAGACTTCAGTGATTTCGAAAAGAGAAGAATCAGAAGCTCAATATGTTTAATTCAGGAAAGAAAAAAATCCGGGAATTGTTAAAACTTGGTTTTGTTGAAAACAGATCCTAATAGAAAAGTCTATGTAATGCTGGTTGATTTTACTTTCCAGAACAATATTGTGATAGAGAGCTGTCTTGGTTTAGAAGACAGGTATTTGGACAATTCAAATCCCCTCCCTCCAAGTTGTTATAATTTAGACAAGAAAGGCAATTAAAGGGGCTTTTTTTCAGGCAAAGTTATGGGAATAAGAAATAACAGCTCTTTACTAGTATAACAAACTATGTATAACAAACCAAACAACAAAAGAAAATAACTACAGCATTAACAACTAAACACCAGTACCAAGACCCCTGAAAATCTTGCCTCCCAAAACCAAGGACAGTGTGGTCCCGATGGCTCGGTGGTCTCAGTGGCTCCTGCACAGAGCTGGGAGGAGTGCAATGGGACGGGCCAGCAGCTGGGAATGGCTGGGTGTCCAGGCAGGGCAGGGGGGAGGGCAAGTCTCGCTGGAGCAGAAAGAGCAGTGCCGAAGAAAAGCCG
>VWYP01008615.1:48278-80320 GCA_013400435.1 Pycnonotus jocosus | reverse complement strand
AGGTCAAGGGAGGCAATCCTTCAGTTCTCCTCAGCACCAGAGAGGCCATACCTAAAGGCCTGTCTTCAGTTCTTGGCTGCTCAGTATAAGAGAGACATGGACATACTGGAGAAAGAGTCCCACAAGAGCCATGAAGATTAAGGGACAGCAGCATCTCTCCCAAAAGGAGCAGCTGAGAGAGCTGTGAGCTCAAACCCTGAAGAGAAAGCTCAGGTAAGGGAATCTTATTACCATACACAATACCTCTAAGGAGGGTGCAAAGAGGATGGAGCTGGGCTCATTTTAGAGAACCTGAGTGACAGGATCAGAGTCAATAAGCACAAACTGAAACACATGCAGTTCCCCATGAACCTCAAGAAACACTTCTTTACTGACACTGACACAGGTTGTCCAGGGAGGTTGTGCAATCCCATCCTTGGAGATACATAAAAATAGTTGGGACATGGTCCTGGACAACTGCCTGTAGGTGGCCTTGCTTGAGCAGAGGGAGTAGACCACACGATCTCCACAAGTCCCTTTCAACCTCAACCATTCTATGATATGACATATATTATAGGTCATACAATGTATGATCAAAGTGATTGAATTTCAGTATTTTCAACTAGAGAACTTGTTTCGCTCATATCCAGAGAACATGTAGCAACTTCGAGAGAGAAGAATAATCTTCATCCCTAGACTGGATCACCATCCAGTTGCAAACAACAAAGCATAGTGGGACAATCTAACTTATTTTTTTAGTGGGATTAAGCTATTACCTTGGATGTTTCAGAATACAGCTCAAAATAAAATCAGTCCACAGGAATATATCTGTGCAAAACCCACTGCTTGTGTTTATATAACCTAGCAGTAGCAACGATGTTTATCTTGATATTGCACAAAACAGATCATCTTGGTAATGCCACTATGAAGCATTTACTTGCAGTGCAACCAACAGGCAGAAACAATTAGCTGAATATAGTGCTGAAGAGAAAACAACAAAACAAAACTCTGTCTCCCTCTCTGTGCTTCCAAGACTTCTACACATAGAAAGTTTTACCTTGCTGATGTGCTCTGGTGCTTGATCTGGCTGGCTGCTGAACTCACCACCTATCTGGAGGTCACTGACGCAGGAAATTGAGTCTCTCAGCTCAGTGAGCTTCTGGCTGCCCAATACAAGGACTGTTTGGTAGGGTTTGTGATCTTTATGCTACAAAGAACACAGCATACAAACTTCAGATACATTGTAACTTGTCAGCAGCAGTACTGCTCTTCCTTTGACAGCTTAAGGTCATTACTGGCAGCATCTGGCACTTCTCTGAACAGCATCTTGCCATAGTCTCTCCTAAGACTGACACTTGATAGCTTTATGCAGAAACTCAAAAGTTACATTCTCCATTGGAAAGTGCAGTAAAGACAGAAAGTCTGAGCTCACTTACCCCAAATCCAGAAAAAATTACTTTCGTTTTCATGTATTTAGTTTCAGGTTTTGAGCTTTCTATAACATAAATTAACTACTGCATAATTATTGTAAAAGTTTTATTATGTAAACCACTAACAGAATGACAGCCAGATTCTGAAAGAGCCTTAAGAAATTACCGGTGTTGAAGAGTTTACCACTGATTTTAACTGCTTGGGAGAGCAAGATATTACCTGAATAGGAAAAAAATCAGAATACAACCCAGAGAATTTCATACCAACCTTCTGAAATATAACAGGATAAAAGATGTTCAGAGTTAAAAGTAGTTCTCCCTCCTCAATTAGGTCTGTTGTATTGTCTGGTCTCTTTCCAGTTGCATGTGACTCCTGGAAAAACACACACACACATATATATTATATTGGTAACCATATATATACATATANGACAGTCACTATCATTCTGCTCTCATGGAACCCAGCTGCCACCAACTTTTACCACTTCATGCTTTGAAATGACTTGGGAAACACTAACCTAGAAAATATACACAGAATGAAACATATGAAAATTACAGTCAGTACAACATTTCCTCTTATTAGAGAAGCTAGACACAGCTGGAGGCCACAATTTCTCCAAAATACAAACCCCACACCCAGCACTGCCCTTGCCACAGTAATGGGTTTTAGAAAAGAAGTAAATGCAAACCTACATTTCCATCCTGCTTTATGTTTAAAACAGCTCAGCTGTGAAAATGAGAGGGTACTTTGTGACTGTTTCCTCCTTTTCTAACTGATAGCTTAAGTTCAAGCTTTCATTTTTTCAGATTCTGTGCTGCCTAGGGGTGTAGTTCTGAGCCTCATATTAAGTGCTAGTAAGTTCTCTTCACAGAGTAGGTAGACAAAAATCCTTTTCCTGCTGAGGATCAAGGACAACTTTCAGCCCAACAGCACAAACAATGGAGGACTGAAGGGAGGAACAAGAAGGATGAGACCTCACAACCTGATGCTGTGATTGGACAATAGAACCGCAATATGAAAATGGACCAAAGCTTATAAAAATGTAAGACCTTGTGACTGCTCAGGCATTTTGTGACCATTCACCTTGAGTGTAGCCCTGGCCAGGCTCTTGTCTTGCCCAAGGCGTTTCCTAAAGGCCTTTCAATAAATACCTACTTTACTCTCTAGCTCTGTTCAGTCTATGTTCCAGGTCAGCCTTCCCAAGGCATCACAACAAATCAAGAGAATACTTCCTCCACAAACACCTCCCATAGCATGGAGTATTCATCAGATTTAGTAGCAGGAACTTGTACTGCTGTAACACTCAGAGATACTTGTGCTCTCTGCCTTGCATCTGCCTTCTTCATGTGACACATTACAAACTCATGTTTCTTACTGCTCTCCTCCTGTACAAAGGCATCGTGGTCCCAACCACAGTCACAGCTCTGACACAGCTTGCTTAAAGAATGCAATAAAACGACCATGTGCAATCTTCAGAAACAGCAGTAGAACACCACTCATTGAAACCCTTTATGAAGGTTTCTGTTGCTAATATTTTCTCAGGCACTCTCCAGGCTAAGAGCCCAGCAGAGCAGTTGCATCATGTTGTTTACATAATGTGCCTGGGTCTCTGAACAGCTGAAACATGATAACTCAGGACAGACCAGGAAACCTCAAGAGGAAAAACAAGTCTAACAGTCACATGAGGTTCTTTCCTCACTACACTTCTGTCCCTAATTTTTACAGCAGTTCATGGTTTGTTCAAGCCATGGACTCCAGCATTTCAGTGTCCCTGAAAAGAGTTCAAAGAATGTGTATATGTGGTGCTTAGGACACAGTTTAGTGGTGGATTTGGCAGTGTTAAGGTAATGGTTGGGCTCAACGATCCTAAAGGTCTTTTAGCCTTAATGATTTTATGAACATTTATGCAATGAGGTTTTGCTGTTTAGGACTCCAATGTTTGTGAAGAAATCATTTAAAAAAGAGCAAGTATTAAGAATCGTTTAAAATTTCCAATAAGGCTTTTGAGAGGCTGATGACTACACTCTTGTTTCCTGGCAATTCAGAATGGCTGAAAAATTTGGGTTACAAAGCTCAGAATTAGGAATTTACCACCACTGTGCTGCTACTGTTTTCTTCTTTCACCCTACTGAAATTAGCTCACAATCATTCACACACTGAAGCTCAGTTTCCAACACTGGACTCCAGGAGCAAAACCATTACACATTTTGTATATATCTATGTCTAACTCTAAGTCTACAGCACTTAAAAAAAGCAATCATACAGTGGTAATGAGCTGGAGTTCCCCCCTAACTACATCCAGTATTAACAGACAGTTAAGAGCAGAGTTCCTGTCCTATCTTCCTATAAAATGTCTCTTAATAATTACCTGCAAACTTGTATCTGCAAACATTTAAAGGGTACATTTCATAGCAGTGAACAAAAAAGCAACCAGAAGTTGGATTTTGGGTGTCTTGAGAGCCTGTAAGATGATAGGCACCTTACCATCTCATAGGTAAGAGTTTCTTGTCTGCAAGCCCGATCCACAATAATTGTTTCTTCTCTCCTCTCTAAGGCCTTCTTTCTAATTCTGAGGGGCAGGAACACAAAACAAAATTTCATTCAACAAATTCCATGTAGAATTTCAAGAATTTCATATTTTTAAATTACACAAGCTACTACAGAACAGTTTTCAAAGAGCAGGATTCCTGTCTGTCTTAGTGGGACAGACTAACTTAAAATACTCATCTCCTGACTCTCATAAAGGGCAGAGGCCTGCTTGTGGATTTCAGCTTGTGGGTTTTTTCCCCCTTATGTGCAAATGACAGGTTGTTTGTGAGCAATTTTACACTCACAATAAAAACCAGCAAAATGTTATTTGAAGAGGCTGTCCTAGGACAAACCACTTTGTGACCTTTGAGGAAGCTGTTTCAACAATTTTTCTGCTTCAAAAAAACAGAATTTATGTTCAAGCAAAACACAAGGAGAAAGCAACCCACAAATATTTTTTCTCAGTCCCACAGCATAGACACTTCAGAAGAACCCCAAAACAAACCTTCATTATCATTTGTAGCAGAAAGAGCATCATAAGTATAATGTCTACTAAAATACAAGTATTTAACCACTGCATGAACACCCAATCCTTAACATGCAGGACACATTCATTTATCCTCCAGACCTTCCCAAGGATCTTCAGTAACAATCAGGTTTAACACTGATCACAGTCTAAACACATTTCTTTACATTAGTGCTATGTGAAGTACAGCAAAAGCTTAACTGGCTACATTTGCCAACTGCTAGAAACCTTACATACACTGTTTAACCTCTGAAATGGACCAGTAGTACCAATGAATTCCAAGAACAAAACAAAATTCAACAAAATGGAGTGGGTTTAAATAAAGAGGTTATCTGGATACCGCATCAGTACTTACTGTCTGGCTGTTACAGTGTGACTGCGAGTTACTAGACCTATGAGACAGCTTTCTTTGGAGGAACCTCACACACATGATTACCAGAAGACCCCTGCACACTCCAAACCTTGGCACTACTTCAGAAACACCTAGGTCCAGAAATCTTTTTCCAGTAAGAAAGATGACATATTCTGTATATCTCAATAAAAAATTCCCAAGCAACATTCAAGCAGAAGACTCATACCAATGACCCCACCATAAGCTGGTGTTTCCGCCTTTGCGGTATTTTTGTACGGTGCTTCAGAAAGCATTGCCTGGAACAAGCAGCTAGCTGTACTTCCATGCTGATTTTCCACCCCACCCCAAATAAGGGTACTGTGAGAGCACTGTAACAGCATACCGAAGAGTAAGCAGACTGTTGTCTTCAGGAATAACATCTGGGTCCTCTTCTTTTTCAGAAGGCATTAGCATATCAACGCTAGAACAATAAAAAAGTAACAGATGGAATCATAGAATCGCAGAACCATTTGGGTTGGAGGGGACCTTAAAAGATCATCTAGTTCCATTCCCCCCAGCAGCACTGGCAGGGACACCTTTCACTGGCCCAAGTCGCTCAGGGGCACATCCAACCTCGTCTTGAACGCTCCCAGGGATGGAGCATCCACAAATTCTCTGGGCAACCTATTTCAGTACTTCATCACTCTACAGAGTAAACAATTTCTTCCTGATATCTAATCTAAATCTAGAGCTATCCTCTTTGAACATGGCAGTGACTTCTCACAGTCTATGGAGAAGTATGAGAGGCAGGAACCTGGAGGTGGTTTCACCACGTGGTCCCGTTTATGAATTCCCATTTCAGGTTGTGCACTACGAGATTCAGAGGAATCATCATAAGCACATGCCTTCCTCTGCAGTTCTTCCCAGAAGCATTTTGCATGAATCACAATAGAATATTATCCAGCTTAAAAACAGTCTGAGGAAAAAACAACTTAAAACAGAGAACCTGCTTTGAATCAGACTTGACTACTTTTGTCTCTCCAGTTTTGAGGACTATATAAAGGCAGGGCTTACTCCAATGTCTAAGTCCACTGCGCTTTGAATCCCAGCAAACTCTTGCGCAAATCCACCTCTTTATGGGACAAAACTATCACTGGTGAAGTTCAGGAAAACCTCTTGGACTGTACCATTTATCCTCAATAACATCTATGATTTCATTATATTACTTCTTATTGTAATCTTATAACATTCTCCATGAACAATAGTATCACTGCAGTAATGAGTAATTCTCTGGAGTGGAACTGCATAGGAATACAAAGTAATTGAGAAATGGAGGTCTGGAATCAACTGTTACCAGCTGATAATAAGCAAAAGTCAGAGACAAAGTTTTGATTTTAGACACATGGCTTTGTTCTGATGAGCCATATAAATAAAGTCACCCTGTATTGACAGTAATATGAATTTACTATTGTTTAGTTACTTACCATTCAACAACATACAAAATTTTAAACTTTCTGTTTCACAGTTTTCATCTCAAACAGAAAAGAATTGTTTTTAAAGTTATTGTGAAAATGTGATTCTTTCAGAAGCACCATTTTAAAAGCAACTTTGCAGTAATGAGCTACAACTTCCTGGAAACAGAATGAACTTTATCCTTAGATTCCCACTTGAGGAAGTGGAGGCAGAGACAACCAAGCAAATCCTGTGTCACATGTAGACTGAAATACAGCTGAGAAACAGAAATTTAACTAACAGAATGATGGAGAACAGCACTTTGGAGAACACAGTCCAACCATTAGCCTTTTAGATGGGGCTGTTCTCCAGGCAGCATATAGCTGTGTTATGAGCAGCCCACATAATCAAGTAAAGGATATTGCCTGACAAATAAATCAACTCAAAACTGACCCTTTCTGTAAAACTCACAACATGACCAAATTACTGATCCAAAGTCTTCCGGCACATGGATAAGCGATCCCATGCATCAAAGAGCGCAAGTCACTTGAATACGTACGATTTTGAGGAAATTACTTTGTATTCAGTTCTTTAAACACCACAGGTATTACTTGCAGGATCTGAAAATGTCTATTACCTGCCATTGTGAAGTTTCACTTGCATCAAAGGTGAAAGTTTCCCATTTTCCTGCTGTGCCAGAGCCCACCAACAGTATGTCAGAACTTACTAATAATACTTGTGCTTTTCTTTCTTCCCATAGCCCAGGTAAGATCTCCGGCTGTGCTATCCACACAATGACCATTAATTGCCTGCTTCAGGGGAAAAACTAACACTCCCAGAAAAGCTGCTACAAGCAGACACTATGTAAATTAATTGACATTAAAAATGCTTCCTCTTTTTCCTTGTAAGGACTGAAAGGTAGCTAGTGTAAAGAGATATTGACATTGAACCCCTGACAAGTTCCATGGAAACTTGTAAGTGCTGATTCTGCCTCTTCTCATTCCTAGAAAGTCAGAAATCCTCAATTTCCAAAAGAAAAGCAGAGCACCTTTTAAAAATCAGTCTAATAATTAATTACATATGTCATTGTATCACACACACTGAAGTCTTGAAAAGCTTTGCTGGAGCAGGCCATGCTGGAGCTCCCCCTGTTTAACTCCACTGCTGCCAGTGGAACCACATAAGCAATTCTTGGTCCATGGTCCTGAGGAAACCAGGCTTTCCAAACAGGAAGTATATGCTGATCCCTCCAGAAACTAAGGCTTAGTCAGTGTCAGACACCTAAGACATGGAAGTGCACACAATACAGAGTTTGCAGTAGGAACACCTCACTCCTGACTGCCAAAAGCTTGGGATTCCACTGTGTCCCCACAGAGACCATTACTATTCTCTGCATGCACAACAAATTCACTCAGTGCACACAGTTACAACAGAGGGGAAAACACTGGCCATGCTGTTTAATGGAAACCAAGGTGAAATGCAGGACAGCAATGAGGAGCAATAGTTGAAAGCGTCACTTGAAAAAAGCCAAATGCAAAGTGTTATATGGATTTACGTCCCCTATAAAGCTATTTTAAGGTGATCGGAAATAAAAAGGCCAAAGAGAACTCTCTGGAAATGCAGACTTGGAAACAGACTACCAATGAAGCCTTTAATCACTGTGACTCTACTTTTCCTAGAATATTCTAGCAGCACAACAAGTTTTCTCTTTTAGAAATTCAAAGATAATTTAGTATTTTGCCTGATACTTTATAATAAGCAGATACAGTGTTCATACTACTCTTTATATTGCACTATTTTAAAGGTAGTACTTTCATCACCTCTGAGATGCTAATACCACAAGACGCTAAATACTAACATGTTAAGACGTTAATGCGAGCTTAATGCAGCTTTATAACACATCCCAAGAGATATTTACAACTACCCCTTCTAATAAAACAAGAAGGTGAATTAGGGCTGAAGTTGAATAAGGTACCTGCAAGCCTCACCTCTCTTGACCGACCTAAAACCCACAGTGGTTTGAGGCTTAGGCTGCCCTATACAGGCACGCAACAAATGACACAGAAGACAAAACAGAATAACACAGCTCCAACAGACTAACAGCATCTCAAACATTCAAGGACTTCAGTCACTCAAGCACCAGTTACAAATACCAGTACTTCTATGTTCACAGACTCCTGAGGCATTGGAACAAAACTTAGAATTTTACTCTTTTGACACCATGGTTATCTAAGAGAATTACTGATGGAATCTTCCAGATAAAGACAATTTTACACGTGCTCAAGATCTGACAAAACCACGAACAATCTCTATAATGATTATCAGCATACAACTTGAGCAATATGCAAGGCATTCTTACTGACTCAAATGCAAGTGAGTGAAGACATAATTTTTTCCTGCATTCTGTTTGCAGGAATGCATTACAGGAAAAAAGTAGAA
Source organism: Pycnonotus jocosus (assembly GCA_013400435.1). NCBI lineage: Eukaryota > Metazoa > Chordata > Aves > Passeriformes > Pycnonotidae > Pycnonotus > Pycnonotus jocosus. The sequence goes on along the minus strand of VWYP01008615.1, from coordinate 71,633 downwards.
TAAAATAATAATAATAAAACAAACAAGCAAAACAACAACAAAAAATCCAACAAATAAACAAAAACCCCAACAAAACAAAATAAACACACAAAAACCAACCCCCAAAACCCAAGAAAACATAATAAACCCAAAAACCAAACCAACAAAAAAACCCCCACACCAACTAAACAAAAAAACCCCCACAATAACCACATAGCGCTGGGGTGCCCAAAGAGTTAAACAGCATTTAAACATGATACCATTTCTCCTCACCAGAAGACTATACATTGTCAGGAATACTTAGATGCCCACTATACTGCTACTCTAAAAAAATTAATGATTGATATTGAAAAACTTCATCCTGAATCCACGAAAGATTCTTTTAATCAAATACTATTTTTAAAATAGATGTAGAAGTATTCACATCTTCCTATCTCTCCTCTACCCAAAAGAACCCCCTACTTAATTTCTCCTTAGAAGTATTTTAGAGTCAGAAAAATCTGTTTATATCCATTATGTGTGCATTTCACCTGATAAAGTTATATTTACACCAGTAACAAATGTCATCCCAGGATATCATAGAACAGATTTTGGTGTAGCTCAGTATTTTCATCTCTCCTCAAGAGAGGAATATGAGCAGCTCAGAGCAGGTGAGTGAAAGTGATCAAAGGTAGTGATTTGAGGTTCGCCAATGTTAAGGAGACGCTCGAGAGGCTAGGGCTATTTAATTTAAAAGCAAAAGCACATGGAGATTACGGATTGGGATTTCCAGCCCGAACAGGGGAAAGGTCACACCAGGATATGTAGGTTTAGCTTCACTCTCCTGCAAAGCCAACAAAAGGCTGCCAGATGATCAGTGCTCTCCTTGTCATAGATCACCAGTCTTTTTTCTCTTTCCCAAATGACCACCATTCAAAATAGCCTGAAGCAGACAACACTGCTCAGTAACACCAGCAAATGCAGACAGCAAGTGACATGCAGCAGGCATCAACTGAAGAAAGCAGAACAGAAGAAAAAAGAAGAAGGAATGTGGAGAAAAATAAAGAAACCACAGGAAAAAACTCCTTGGCATTCACATGAAAACAGCAACAGAGTTGCCACAGAGAAGAAGCAGCACAGGAGCAATCAGAGACCATCTACATCGAAAGAGCTTACAGAGTAATTGTCACTGTTTCTGCCACACTAGAATACATTTTTTTTAAACCAACATCATCCTCTGTTTTTACTGTTCTAGTCATGATAACAACTTATGCTAGTCACCAGAACTGTGACAGGTGAAGCACAAAGCTACACAGACAGGATCAGAACTCTGGCATGTCTTCCTTACTGATGAACTACAAAGAAATTACCAACTGTCATGCTTTCTACAGGAATTACGGCCTGAAATCAGGTCTGTTCTACACGTGAAGGGCAATTCTCACTATCTACATGACCTGAAAGCCTTCCAGCCACAGCATATTAGGTGCTGCTGCTGCTGCTTCAATACCCACGATGCACTCTACATAGCTCTGATTTCACCACCACCCTGAGAAAGACAAGCCAATGGAGGCTAAGGACCAAGAGACGCTCAACAGGTACTGTATGCTGCCAGCTACCTGAACTACTCTACATGATGTTTCTAAGGGATTCAAATTACAAGAGAGTAGGCTTAGATTAGTGCTAGGAAGAAGTTCTCTGCTGTGAGGGTGTTGAGGGACTGGAACAGATCGCCCAGAGAAGCTGTTGATGCCCTTCCCTGGCAGTGTTCAAAGTTAGGCTGGACAGGGCTTTGAGCAACAACTTGCTCTGGTGAAAGGTGTCCCTGCCCACAGCAGGGGGATTGGAACAAAATGGTCTTTAAACCAAACCATTCTGTGATTTCATGATTCTTCATTAATACAAACAGACGCCTGACCTACCTCTTCATGTAAGATGTATGTTTCATTGTGGAACTGGGGTCTCCTAAAACCATGAAGATGTTCAGATACCTTTAAGTACTTAACCAGCACCATGCTGCTAAATGTTTACTCATGTACCTTTAAGCACCAAACTGTTCGTTCAAGCTCATGGATGTAACAAAGTTTCCACCACTGGAGCACTACCCTCCATGAAAACTGTTTGTCTTCACGGTATATTTGGCCTACAGGGATGTTGGTGGCCAACTCTTCATAAGGAACTGTACTACCAGGTAATAAGCATTCAGTACAAATGAAAAATTGCAAATTCAGACTCGGGATTAGGAAAAATTCTTTACTGTGATAAAGATGGTGGTGAGGCACTGGAACAGGTTGTCCAGAGAAGGTGTGGATGCTGGAACTCTAGTAGTATTCAACACGATGCTGGACAGAGCTCTAAGCTACTATTTAATCTAGTGCAACATGTTCCTGGACATGGCACGAGGCTATATGGTCTTTAAGGTCCATTCCAACCTCTTGACAGTCTGTGATTCTGTATTTACCCGGGAAATAGAAACGAATGCGTGCCACAGGCCCAGAAGAGGCTGCTCTGAAGCGGTTTTGCCCGAGCACCTTCCGCCACCCTCGAGAAACCGCCGCGGCGTCTGGCGACAGCACCAGCCACGTCCCCCGCACCAGCGCCGAGCGAGGCCACCGGCAATCCCCTCGCACCGGAGCCGCAAATCGCGGCCTGGAGACAGCCGAGCTTCCCCACCTGCAGACGGCGCGCAGCTCGGCCGCTGTGCCCGACGCGCAGCCCAACGCCGCCGCCACGGCCGCGTCCGCCTCCTCCTCTGCCTCCGCCGCCAGNGGATGGGGCCGGGCTGAGGGGCGGCATGGGCCGGGCTGAGGGGCGGCATGGGCCGGGCTGAAGGGCGGGATGGGGCCGGGCTGAGGGGCGGCATGGGCCGGGCTGAGGGGCGGCATGGGCCGGGCTGAAGGGCGGGATGGGGCCGGGCTGAGGGGCGGCATGGGCCGGGCTGAGGGGCGGCATGGGCCGGGCTGAAGGGCGGGATGGGGCCGGGCTGAGGGGCGGCATGGGCCGGGCTGAGGGGCGGCATGGGCCGGGCTGAAGGGCGGGATGGGGCCGGGCTGAGGGGCGGCATGGGCCGGGCTGAGGGGCGGCATGGGCCGGGCTGAGGGGCGGCATGGGGCGGGATACGCCGGGCAGCCTTCGCTGGGCAGAAAACAGTTCCCGAAACAAACGAGCAAGCGAACGAAAACCAAACAAACAAAACACACACCACCCCAAAAATAATTTCTCAGTTAATTAAAAAACGCACCGCGTCCGTTGTTCTAGAGCGGTACAAACACTTTAACACAGAATCTAGGCTGGAAAATACCTTTGAGATCATTGAGTCCAACCTGTGATCGAATCTTGTCATCTAGACCTCCAAAGCTAAGTGCCACATCTATTCTTTCCTTAAACACCACCAGAGGCGGTGACTCTCCCGGCTCCCTGGGCTGCCCATTCCAATGCCCAATCAGCCTTCCTGTGAAGAATTTATTTCTAATGTCCAACCTGGACCTCCTCTGGCACAGCTTAAGACTGTCCTCTCATTCTGCCACTTGTTATCTGGGGAAAAAGACCAATCTCCACCTGGTTACAAGCTTTTTTAATATGCTTATTCTCCTCCCAACATGAAAACTTATTGCATTGGTACAATGAACAAGGCTAATGAGATGTGTTAATTTTCCCTGACTAACACTGCTTATACCAACACTTTAAAAGAATATATATGTGCCAACCATCTGTGCCCCACTGAAGCAGTGTGACAAAGCTGACATGAGCACAATCTATTAAGGAAGACAACAGCAGTAATTCTGGATTGCCCTAACATGTGTACCTGATGCCAATCCCCATTGAACCACAGCCTTTGCACTTGCTTTGAGACAAAATACGAATGTAATCAGAGATTAAAATATGGTTTGTATGCTAAGGGACCTTAAAGATCATCTAGTTACAACCCTCACTGCTGCAAACAAGGGTACCTTCTAGTAGAACAGGTTGCTCAAAGGCCTATCTGGCCTGGTCTTGGACAGTGCCAGGGACGGGGCACCCACAACATTTCTGGGCATTGTGCTCCAGTGCCTAGCCCTCACAGTAAAGAATTTCATCCTAACATCTAATCTAAACTTGCCTTCTTTCAATTTAAAACCATTGCCTCTTGTCTTGTCTTGTCTTGTCCTGTCTCGTCCTACCTGCCTTTATGAAAACTTTTTCAATCCCCTTGAGGTAATGGAAGGCCACAGTATAGTCTCTCTGAAGCCTTCTCTTCTCTATGCTGAACAACTCAAGCTATCTCAGCTATTCTTCTTACTTCATTAACTAGAAAAATAATGCTGGGAAAAGAGGCGTATTATAAGATGGTGTTGAAGATAAGACCCGAAAAAATTAATGAAAGGAGTCTCTGGGTTTTTGCATTCTGTATGGAATGGGCAGAATGCCAAGACAAGGTTATAAGATTTGCCTGCTAGTTTCACAAAGCAAAGTAATATAGGGAGAGTTAAGAACGTAAGAAAGCCCAGCCAGAGCATCTTTGGCTTTCTTTAGCAATAATAATGCGGCCTAAAGTCCTTATACCTCCCCCAGTTATATTTAGACTTGCATTGCATTGCAACGTGGAATTCTTTTATTACCTCTCATTAACCTCTGCCTCTTAATTGTAGTTTATTATTCCTCATAATGAAAGTTTTGCTAAGCTTTGTTTTTCTGGTAAGTATAGACAGTCTCTGTTTCCTTCCTCAGTTACACCCTCTGCTTTCTTCATCCATCACCTTTGTGCTTCATGACACCCTTCAAGGCTCTGGAAGAAGCTCTTGATTAAGAGCTGTTGCCCTCACTTCCTGTTGTATCCTCCCCGAAACCTATGAGTTGTCCCATGAGGAATCTCATTCCAATTTCCAAGGCCATGCCTGCCTTGTTATGTGTTTGTTGTTATTGCCTATGCTCTGTTTATTTGATGAACATACCTTTTCCCTTTGTGCCCTTACAATATTACTTATCTGATTTAGCCACATCTAGGGTGGAAGTGACAGGGCTGTACTGATCTAAGTGCAGTGTTGACATAAAGAGGTGGGAGGAATTTCAGCCAAGAGTTGCAGGATTAAACCCTACTCTTCCAGAAATCTATCAGGTATTTTTAGTGTTCATAGGAAGGAAATAATATACTTGTTTCAAAAACCTTCCTTAGAAATCCAAACACTGTGGAAATCTGTGTGGAAAATTTTTTTGTATGACCATGTGAAAATGACATCACAGAATTCCCCAGCACAAGGGCAGTCACTGCAAACCACAGCATGTCACGGAGGGGAGTGAGGTTTGGAAGAAGCTAGAGGCTGCTGTGCTGTAATTATTCATGCTTTTTGGCATAATCCCATGGGCTTTTCAGTTAAATATATGAATTTCCCTCACTGCCTCTCTTCCTTTTCCTCATGGTGGGTTTGATTTTGGAGTTCTTCTGCACTCATTTAAAAAAATCCAAACTTGTAAAGTACACAGACTTCAAGCAGGAAGACTGAATAAGAAGCTCAAGGAAGCTAAGTTGAAAATACAAAAGCTGGTAATTTTTAACCATGAATGGATAATACGTTTTCTGTTTTGTTTCCAAACTTCAGTACTAAGCAATCATATACTTATAAAGCCACTCCACTCAATCCAAATCCTCTTAAGAACAAAGAGAGCTGTTTATTTTTATAGCTTGGAATTAATCTCCCCTTTATATATTAGGCATAAGGCACATGGGCATTTTAAGGTTTCCGAGAAGTATTTACTTTTCTCTGCTGGAAAGACTTTAATAATTCAACAATAAAGCAATGAAGGATGTATGAAGAACTCATGGAGTGTAAACTTCGCAGGAATTAGGCTAAAGTCTTTAACAAGTGCTGAAATCCAACAAGCATTGAAAGTATACTGAGTTAGAGAAGTGAAGATAGCACAAAAGACAACTGAAAAACAAACTAATAAAAGTACTGTACTTGCAAGAGGAATCAAAAAAATTTGTAACTAATGTGCTCCTAAAGTAATCAGGTAGCATGTATTTTGTAGTACTGTGGTATCCTGTGAGATTGAAAAGCTAATTTTCAGAGCTTCCATGTTCACAATTACAGCTACAGTCAGTAAACACTGTGGATATATAATAACTTTGAAAAAAAGCCAGTCCTAAATGGTTCAGTGAATCTAAGGTAAAGACTAAACGCTTGAGTTTAGTCACTCAAGAAACACCCTTCATTCCTTTCTTGATTCACACAACTCTTGAAGTGTATAGATTTTTGTGAAGCTAATCACATTCCACAGCAGTGTTGAATAGTACTTCCTCTAACAGACGTAGCCTTAGTATAATTAGATGAGAATGCTTATTAAAGGGTAATCTTGTGGCTTAATCATAAATCAGTTTTATGCTGCTCTCAGCCCTGTATCAGATCATTGAATTTACTGAGCTTCCACTCCAATCCAGAAAAATCATGATGATGATCACTCAAGCTGCAGCAGGAATATCATGGCTAACAAACTTAGTGTTTGTAGGTAGTCCAAAAACACGTTTGGCAAACTAGTGTTGAACATTATATTTATTCAGTGTTTTAGAATTAGCTTAATCCATGTTCATTACACCGAGATTGAGCTCTATGTTACCACTGTACCTTGGCAGACAAGGAACACTGTCACTCTTTTTTAAGCACTGACTGTGTCAGCACAGCAATTACAGAACTATGCAGAAGGCTATCATTTCAGGAGATGAGCTTTCAGCAGCTGTCAGTTTTTTCTTTGTCATATACTCTACTTCTGGCCTTTGTTCTGAGGATGCTGCTGACTTCTGGATTGCAGCACCCAAAGAACTGATCAAACTGAGTTAAAAATGCCCCCCAAACCCTTCTGAGCAAGGATTTTTTAAATTTGGCCTATGCTAAGCTCTAATGTTTATAGTATAATCTCACACAGAGTTGCGTCAGGACAGTTGTGCCCACCAGGAGCAGAAACAAAAAGGAAGGCCTAGAAACATCTGTCATGTCACTGCTTTCAAAATTCCCATGACAGTGAAGAGTGGTCTAGTGGTGTAACAATCTTTGCATCAAAGATTCTCAAAGTCAGCCACTCACATCTTTTACTATTATACCTGAACAAGAATGTTGCATTCCTAAAATGTAGCTATAGTTGGGACAAAACATATCTTACATTACTTTTACAATAAATACAATAAAATATTAATGCATGGTAACACATTATAATGGCTCTACATGGATCTTTGTTTAAACATGAAACTGCAGGCAATTTGAAAGCTGTGTAACTAAAATATAATTCTGTCCAAAGACAGATGTTTAAGTCACTTTTGGTTCAGTTCACATTTGGTTCAGATGATTTTTGTATCTCTTCTCGAGAGTGAGAGAGCTTTCCAAGGGTAGCATGTTGTTTTGCCAGAGTATAAAGTATGTTGTTTTGCTCTCACCCAAGGTAAACAAAAACAACTAAAAAGACCCAAACCATATGAAAACAAAAAAGGAAGGAAACATGATTGGTAATTTCTCAATTTTTTCATATCTGAATATTTCACTTACATAAGTTAATTGAGATTCAACTGAGTACAGGATGCTTTCATCTCATGAATGTCAAGTAGTCAGAAGGATTTCCCTCAAGGATTTTAATCTATCTCTAATGTTTATTCTCACCTGCCATTAAAACAGATGAAAGTTGAAGAAGAAAAGCTTAAGAGAAAGATGATAATAGGGATGCATATAATCCAAACTAGATCAAACAGGGGTTTAATTTTCAGATGTTTCTGAACCACATCAATCTGACAGCTGAATTTGGGTAGACTATTGGAATAAGCAATGAAGTCAGCCAATAGGGACAATTAAATTTGAAAGGGATGAGATGTAGGATATATTAAGTATTTGATCCACCTTGGTGGGATCTCTTTTCAAGGTTCACATTAGTCTTTATCATACACATCTTCTTCCAGGAAATTTCTGCCAAAATTTTTCCATCATCAAAGGTTTAGGTTTTTCTTCCTAGAAAATTTGATCTGAATCTCAATGACAGTCAACAAGACTTCACTTTCTAAGGCAAATCTACAGGTTTATGGCATGGGAATCTTTTGTGAGTCTAGCTAAGCCATATACCTAATGGAAGACTAAGAAAATGTTTCCTAGTACAGTTTTACACACCAGTTTACCTAAGATGGTGAAATAATGCAGAAGAGGCACAGATTTGCAGGGATAGGTTGCACTACAACAAAGTTACTTAGCCTTTTTCCAGTGTCAGGTACCAGTGTGCCTGTACAAGACCTAAGGAACTATGAACTTCTTTCAGGCACTTTTTGCTTTCTAGTTGAAGTATTTCCTAGTCAAAGCACACAAAGATTTTGTGGTAGATCAAGCAGCACTATAGCTGAGCTTACCTTCAAGGTGTCTTATCTGATCCATCTTCTCCCTTTGGCTGAAGACTCAGTAACAACCTATCATTTGCAAATCTTTCATTTGCACAATATGTAACTCTCCCTTCCAATTTTGAACTTTCCATTTGAAGACTATGGAGAGAACCTTCTCACACAAACCTATAATTGACTGCTGGAGTGTTTAATTTCTGTTTTATAGGTTTGGAGGGCTGAATGCAGAAGTACTCAATACTTTGCTGGGAAAAAGAAGTTTATCTTTCAAAGAAAAGCAAATGCACTTGATATCAATGTAAATTTCATTATCTTGGAAATACAGAAGACTTTATCTAAGAAAATACCCTGTTTTGAACGGTTATAGTTTATTTGTGAAACACAAAGAAATGAGCTAAACTCAACTAACTTGTCTTGAAATTTTAGTAGCCTAGACATTTAGTAGATAATATCTTTCTGTCTTTGACTTCAGAAACATATTTCAATGCACCAGCTGGATAATTTCTATAGTTATTTTATGCTATAGTCACCAGATATTAATCTTTACACTTTGGCATAATTTAAAAAAATAAATGGAAGAAAAGGAAAAAAATGGTTCTGAATAGAGACTGACTTGGAAAAACTCCAGATGAGTGCTTGGAATGTTTGCAGCCTTTTTAAGTAAGAAGAGGGTGAACTAACAGAAATATTCTTTCCAGTCCAAAAGCATTGTAACACCATGAATTTTGTTATTCTTTTAGGTTACGCATCCACTCAAAGAGATGGATGTAGTCTATAGACTATGTTATAGCTATTGTTTTTCTGACTTTCAAATGTAAATATAGAATTCCCTGTTGGTCTTTTGAATATTTTCTTAATCTAATTAGGGATTATTTTTTTTTAAATAATTACCTTCTTCTCTCGAAAGAGCCTTAGTCATGCACAAGGACTCCATTTTGGCCTGTACACAGAATAAATAGAGAAAAGAGAACAGAACTATAGTGCATGTTTATTGAGTAGACAGCTGTGACACTGTGTTCTACCCACAGTGCCAGCAGTCATGACCTGCTGAAGAGTTCTTCCATATTCCAACCCTATTCATGCATGACGATGATTGTTCTTGATGGCACCTAAGGGTCTTGTCCCCATCTTAACTTTTGTACCATCTCCATATATTACCTCTAGCAACAATTTTTGTGTGATTTGAAGGGCTTTCTATTACACCAAGTGATCATACAACCTCTGTTGAAAATTGGCTGTTGCCATTTCTTGAGAATAGTGGTAATGAATGTTCAATTTTGCCAGGATGAGTGCCAGAGTCTATCCGTGTACATTTGTTCTCCTCCTATCAAGAGTCAGTGAGCAGAGTACATTCTGTACAGTGTTTTGGTCACAAGTGTCTGCATCTGACTTAAATTGTGTGTAAATTTTTCAATTTGCTTTGCAGGGGACCACTTTCGTTTCTTGCTTTGTGCCTGATGCTCTTATGGTGAAGTTATTTTGAAGTGGATCGATGCTGTGTTATCTTTCTTGTGTGTCAACCATTGAGGCATCCTGAGTGGGGAGAGATAAAGTAACATACCATTGTTTAGATAACAAAGCTGACTGGAAAAATTCTTCTTCAAGCAGGTTCAGGTAAGAGCACCTTTTGCGTGTAGTTATAGTTTTGCTTAGTAAACTCCACTGAAGCTGTCAGGCTCTCCGTTAGGTCAGTGAGAATCTTCCTAGCTATCAACATGAAGGCAAGCCAGTTTGCCTGTATGAAGATATATTGCCTTTGGTCTTGAAGGGACATCCACAGAAAGGTGTTTTGAGCCTCTTAGGCTGTTTCTTGTGCTGCACTACTCATGGTCATTGTCCCTTACATCCATCTATTAAGGTATCTTAAGGTATACTGATTTTTATATCCAGACCATGTCTTGAGTAGCTGAATAGATGTGATGGAGTGTTTCATTCACTATAGCATCCAAAACTCTAAATAGAGACAAGTTACCAACAAGCAGTTCTGTCCACAAGAAAACCACTTTCTATGTCACTAGTAAACAGTGTATAAAATCAGAGGGCTTGGGGAAAAATCACCTGTCTTCTGAAAAGCCAGGGCTAACATGGATTGTAATGCTAGCAATAGCCAAATAACATTCTACAGTATACTGGCTCTTCTTTTTGCACAAAAACTAACCCTCAAATTGTGAGGTGTAAAAAAGTTTTGGAAGATGGCTGCTGCAAAGAGTGAAATCTTGATGCGGCAAGGAGAACACAAATCCCCATCATAGCTTGTTCTGCTGAGAGCTTATGACTTCTGATCCTTGTAAGTGAGTCTTTAAAATATTTTAGTATCCAGACAATCATAGGCAGAAAAATCTCAGCTATGGGTGGAAATTCCAAATGGATCTACATTCCTCTAAATTTCGGTGTCATCTCATGGAACCGAAAGCATGTGTTTTTCCATGCTGATTGTTATTTCTTTTTCTTTTTTTTTTTTTTCCCATAAATTTGTTAAAAAAACCCCCTCACTGAGTGATTTTTTTACACTTTGTGGTTAAAGAATGTACTGACTTGGGCAGGGATAGAGTTAATTTCCTTCACAGCGGCTAGTATGGAGCCATGTTTTGGATTTGTGCCAGAAACGGTGTTGAGATGTTTTTGTTAATACTGAGAGCCAAGGCCTTTTCCCCTTTTCATATTCCCCTGCTGGTGAGAAGATTGGGGATACCTGGGAATTTGGGAGGAGACACAGCCAGGACAGCTGACCCCAGCTGGCCAAGCAGATATTCCTGACCATTTTGTATCATGCCCAGTATATAAACTGGGGGGAAGAAGTAGGAAGTGAGAGGACATTTGGAGTGGTGGTGTTTATCTTCCCAGGTAACCAATATGCATAATGGAGCCCTGCTTTCCTGACAATGACTAAACATGGGAAGTAGTGAATGAATTTCTTGTTTTGCTTTTTTTGCATGTGCAGCATTTGCTTTACCTATCAAGCTGTTTTCATCTTAACTCATGAGTTTTCTAGCTTTTACCATTTTGATTCTCCTCCAAATCCTGCTGGTGGGAGCATGAGCAAGAGGCTTTGTGGTGCTCAATTGCCAGCTGAGGTTAAACCACAAGCATAAAATCGAGTTTTGAAGCACTCTCTGATTTTGTCCTGGTTGCAGTGTGTTTTGTTTCATCTGTGGCTTTCTCTAGAATTCTGTGTTAAATCCATCATGCCAATCATTCTCTTCATATCTTGCTGTGGTTCAAGTTACTAGAGAGATTGTCTCACTTCTCCTTGTGGTATGACATGAAAGCTACATCCCATTTCATTATTAAAAATATCAGTTGTGTGAGGCAAATAGACTGTTCTTGCTGCCAAGCAAATTAATTTGCCCCTCTAGAGTAGTAAAAGCAAACCTTGATGTCCTCTGAACAAAATACATGATAACCTCCTTCAACACAGGCTTCCCACTCCATTGCCAACAAAATAATTTCCAATCTAATAAATAAAGCCCAGCTGTTAGTGACATGACTGGCAATAATCTTCATTGTGCAGGCATAATTCAGGGAGGTACATTGCAATCAGAAACTGGAAGCTATTCCTCTAAACATATCTATTGAATGCCAGTGATGATAATTATTAGTGATTACTCACCGATTGCAAATGTATTCTAGATTTAGACATTCTAAAATGGGGACAGCATGGCTGTTTTTCAGATAGATATGAAGGTTAGACTTTTTATTTTAACTTCTAACAATGACTGTTAGGAAAAAAGTAGTATTTAGTAGCTGAAATCTGGTCTCCCTAAGTTTAATACTGTTTTATATTTACTTTAAAGGCACATAGTATTTCAAGTTGAAAAAAATTGAACTCTAGGAGGCAAAGGAGGAAGAGTTGCCTAAAGCCTGTTAAAATAAAGAATGTCAGATGAAAAATGAAATCATCTTTCAAGCAGAGGAGATTTAGACTAGGTCAGAGGAAAAAGGGAAGTTGCTATCATTCATCTTTACCCTGGAAATTATGCTGCGTGACGTTTTTGGAAAAAATCAGATCTTTTGTGAGACCAGATGGCACAGCTGGAACCTGAAATGGCAGTTCATGTGAACCATTTGAAAACTGTTTTTAATTCCTGTGGGGTTTGTTGCTGTTGTTGCATTCTTTTAATCTGGAACATGGAGCTCATCTTACGGTGTGATCAGAGCAGCGCTACTGTCAATGAAAGGGAGAGAAGAGGAATGCACAAGAAGGAGGATTGTGGTTTTCAATCACTGTTAAGCCTCAAGGGAGACCTAATTAGGCAAAGAATTCAAGGAGAGCATTCTCTGTGCCCCTCTTTTCACTGATCATGCAGGTAAGCTTTGTAGATGTTACAGAAAATTTTCAACATTGGTGTGTTGAAAAGTTGCTTCAGTTTCTTACCAATAGTAATTTGGAGACCTGTGTGATGCTTCAATTAATAAGATTTTCTACAACTAACAAAATTTAAATACTATCTCTTATTGTTGTGCTAATAAATCTGCATTATGTTAAATGGACAGTTTCAAGTGATTGAATTCTTTGAGAGTTACTGTATATAACTAGACATTCTGAGATAAACAGTATGAATAGGAGCATAGTTACATATGGTTTGTGCCCTCAAAGAATGACTCTAATTTGGTCCTCAAAATACTCTTCTCCCTGGCCACATTTGTATTGCCACTTCTGTGGTTCCCAGTATGTCTGCTGTCCACACTCGCAGCAATGTGCCCTCTGGACAGCAGCTGGCTAAGCCTGGCTCTCTGTCATACAGGACTTCTTAACTGATGGTGCTCTCTACATCTTCCTCTGAACCATGGAGCAACCCAGTAATCCAAGGGGAAGGAATAAATAAACCACCACCATTTGGTCAACTGCTTCCATGTATTCTCCTGTGTTTCCTATTATGGAAAAAACAACTTATTTTTGTAGCCAATACAAGTAAATGAATTGGTGCCACCTCAGCTGTCCTAGGTGTTTGTGGTGTCCTCATACCAGAAACATAAACTTGAACCACACATTCTAAGTTAAGTACTGCTGTTGCTCCCTAGGAGACATCTGATTATTATTAGCTAGGAATGCTGCAGCTGTGGTTTGAGTGACCCAAGGAAAAACTGTTAGTAGAACAAGAGTCTCTGTGGTCTCCTCACCTCCCACAGCTCCCAGTAAGAGGAGCATGTAGTTATAAGCCAAGACTAATCTGGAGATAAGCCCATTAACCTTTGAAGGTTGTGCTATCTGACCACTGACCTATTATAGGCAGGTAGTGTATATATATTCTAGGTAATTATATGGTCTTACGTGGTTATGCAAATACCTGTGACAGTACCAAACCTAATGACGCCCTGCTTATGCAAGTTAGTCTTGTTATCCCATGTTATAGTACTGTGGCAGAATAGCCTGGGCAGCCAGCACAAGGTCATCCAGTCAGTATGTACCTGGACAGGCAGTAGAACTAGTTACTCAAGCTTCATACTAGCTCTCTATCTTCTGTCTTGTCCTTTCTATCCATCTGCCTTTTTATATGGCTGCATCCCAGTGGTCTACCTTGTTTTCCATTATGGATTAGCTTCCATAGTGGCTCAAGTAGGCATAAAATCTTACAAATACTTGATATGACATTGCATTTCCTATTCCATCTTTATAAGAAAATTTCGAAAACTAAATCTGAAGGCCGCCTTTGCAGTCAGTAAAGAACACATGATCAGACACACCATTCTTAACCTTCAACTTGCTAGATCTATAATTTATCTTAATTCAAAACTGTCTAATCAAAAAGATTTTATTTTAAGGACTACAAATATATGCTCTTCTGCTGAGTAATCATTGCTTCAGTACAGAATAAAACGCCTGCAAATATATGCTTGGCTTCTCAGTATGACCTAGTTCACAGCCATCTGTGTTTACAGTAAGACATCGCCCACATGCACATGTATCTGTAAACAGTATCAAACCCCAAAGTTCTTCTTTTTTTTCTCTTTCACTGTCCATTTATGCTCTCTTCGGTATGTCTCCATATAGGTATAAGTGTCTGCAAAAATACCTTTTTTTGAGGTCTAAGAAATCTAACAGTTCTCTGAGCTAGTACTTCAAAGATGCCTTTACTATATTATTAAGTGAAAAAAATTGCTAGTTGGTTGTTGTTAGTAAGAGTGGAGCATTTATTAGCTGCCTAAAACCCTACCTGGTCCTTTTGCAGTGGTTATATATTCAGACAGCCAGCAGATATTCAAGAACCGGTCAAAATATCAATGAGAAAAACTCATCAGTTTCCCAAATATGTGAGGGGTATTGGGCACCCTACCTTTGTTATTTGGGAATTCCCTATTTCACCATGTCAGTTGACTTCAGACTGTCTGCAAACTATCTTTCAAATCAGTGCTGGTGCCAGGAACAGCCACAAAATTTATTTTCAACTCTGTTATGTTTCTGCTAGCCTACATATATATTTGTGAATATGATTATGCAAAAGGCTTAAACCCCAAGATTTTCCATAGATGTCATTGGCAAAGAATGGAATTCAGATCAAGTTAGGACTCAGTATTTTTTATAAGGTGTTAAGAGCACACCCAAATTTCAGGTATCATACAGGAACACATTTGTGGAACATGTAAAGCACAGCTGTTCTTACCAATTTATGACCTCGAGGACAAGAAAATACTCTTGGGCTTATCCTCATTCATAAATTCACATTGCTCACATATAAAGAAAGTAAATTGACTCAACAGGGAAGGAAATTCCATGGTTGTTGAAAAGATTGAGAAGTCCCAGCATGTTCTTACATCATAGAATTAATGGCCATGTGCAAAACCTGAAACAGTCTTGGGATTGTCCTGCATTCCTGTTCACTATACAACCACTCCCACTGCCAGAAGGTGAATTGCTGCTGCCATGGAAAAAGACAAGGCATTTGGTGAGAGGGAATCTGAACGAAAAACATCTCTGTAACAAGTGTTAGTAAATGCATATTATGCATGGGGAGCAACTCGTTGATTGCTGTCAGCCAACTTTTCCCTTTTTTTACAAAGTCTTTTGTGACCTCCAGGCATTGACTGATCTGATTTGAAAAATCAAGGTTTTGGACAGCACTGCATAGTCTGTTGCCTGCTTGCCGCATGCTTCATTTTTGACTTCCTTGAATTGATAAGAATAATGTAACTGCTCTGCTTAAGCTTTAACTATTTCTTGTCTCCCAAGTGTATTGAGAATAAAGCATTATGAATCTCATGAAATATGAGAACTACTTAGAAATTACCTTAACTGCTTGGTTAAATAAAGCAAATATGCTATAAATCTTGGGCAGATAAAAGGACATGTGATAAATAGATAGACAGACAGGATAGACACATTCCTGTCAGCCTGATTTCAGTGCCTGGCAAGGTTATGGAGCAGATAATCTTGAGAGTGATCACGTGAAACATACAGTACAACCAAGGGATCAGCCCTGGCCAGAATGGGTTTAGGAGGGGCAGGTCCAGCCTTACCAATCTGATCTCCTTCTATGAGCAGCTGACCTGCCTGGTGGATGAGGGGATGGCTCTGTCTGCCTGCACTTCAGCAAGGCCTTTGACACCATCTCCCTCAGCTGTCAGCCCACAGCTTGGACAGGAGCACCCTTCACTGGGTTGGGAACTGGCTGCATGCCAGGCCCAGAGAGTGGTGAATGGTGCTGCATCCAGCTGGTGGCTGCTCACTAGTGGGGTCCCTCAGGGGCCTGTGTGGGGCCCAGTCCTGTTTAATATGTTTAGTGATGATCTGGATGAGGGGGTCGAGCCTACCATTAGCAAACTTGCAAATGAAACCAAGTTGGGTTGGAGTGTTGATCTGCTATGGGGTAGGAAGTCTCTGCAGAGGGAACTGGAATGGCTGGAGAGATGGGCCAAGACCAGTGCCATGACATTCGACAAGGCCAAGTGTTGAGTTCACCACTGTGGCCACAACAACCTCAGTCAGTGCCACAGGCTGGGGGCAAAATGACTGAAAAGTGGCCCAGCAGAAGAGGACCTGGGAGTGCTTGTGACAGCAGGTGAACATGAGCCAGCTGTGTCCAGGTTGCCAAGAAGGCCAGTGACATCCTGGCCTGGATCAGCAATAGTGTGGCCAGTAGGAGCAGGGCAGGGATTGTCCCCCTGAACTTGAAACTGGTGAGGCCACACCTTGAGTGCTGTGTCCAGTTCTGGGCTCCTGAGTTCAGGAAGGATGTTGAGGTGCTGGAGCATGTCCAGAGAAGGTCAACAAGGCTGGTGAAGGGTCTGGAGCATAAGTCCTGTGAGGAGCAGCTGAGGGAGTTTGGGTTGTTTAGCCTGGAGAGGAGGAGGCTCAAGGGTGACCTTATCACTCTCTACAACTGCCTGAAAGAAGACTGTAACCAGGTGAGGGTCGGTGTGTTCTCACAGGCAACCAGTACCAGGACAAGAGGACACAGCCTTATGTTGTGCCAGGAGAGATTTAAGTTTGACATTAGGAAGAAATTCTTCACAGAGAGAGTGATTAGATATTGGAATGGGCTGACCAGGGAGATGGTGGAGTCACTGTCCCTGGAGGTGTTTAAGGAAAAACTGGATGTGGATGGAGCCATAGCCTAGCTGACATGCAAGTAGGTGTTCAGTGTTAGACCCAATGATATCAGAAGTCTTTTCCAATCTAATTGATTGTGTGATTCTGTGTGATTCTGTGATAGATCAGCTAGGATAGAGAAAAGGACACATCAAACAAATGTAAGCAAATTACAGTAAAGAAATCTATTTCAATTTTTTATTTATGATTTACAACATTTTAGGTAATAGTAACTTGTGCAATGGAGAATAAGAAGTTGCTTGTCCTAGTGGCCTTCACCAAAAAATTGCCTTGCAGTTTTATCAAATGAAAGTGTCTGGGTAGTCTTATAATAACTAACTCACTTTGCATGCACATCTCACAGTATCTTGTTAGTGCACCCATATTCTGAGGATGTGTTAGTACTTCGTGTAGTGGAGTTGAAAAGGCCTGCTCTGGCTTAGTAGCTTGATGGGGAATTATTTCTCAGAATGAGAACCTTGAAGAAATACTGAACTGTAAAAATCCAAAAGTAAATCAGGGCTTTTAAAAGTGCGAAATGAGATTGGATCAGTTCACAAAAAGCTTTGAAGTATTCTAAACTTTGCCTTCTAAGTGAAATACAAAGAAAAAAATGTTTCTTCTTGTTAGCAATTAGTATGTTCTTCAGTTAAAAATTAATTTTGAAAGCTTTTTTAGCCTATCAATATAGAAACTAGAAACAGGCAAAATATTGTCTGGTATATTCATGTGTTACATTCTGTTTCAACACAGAAAACCAAAGCTATTCTGTCCTCTTAGAAAATTTCCCTGTTCAATAAAAGTAGTTTTGTTGTTTTGAAGGAAACTCTAAATACTATGAAAAGTCTGAGCTGTCTCTTTATCAGTATGAGCCTTAATTTTCTTACCAAAAACCTGTTCTCTGCATAATTGATAGGAATACAAATCACCTTGTCTCCCAAAGGATCTCATATCCTGCTACAAGAACATAATTTTTTTTTGTCAGAATACCTCTGTGCCCAGCCAATTTATTGCTTTCAGATGAAATCTTCTCCTCTTATCTGTCTGTAAACCAAGTCTAAGAACACTGAGAAAACATTCTCTTTAGAGCTTGTATACAGCCTATTAATCACTGACACATGCTCTTCAACATTTAGTATTTTGCTGATGTGTGAACCGAAAATTTTCTTTAGGTTATATGTGACCTAAAGAAATGCTCATTTGGGAAATATCTACCTTTTATTTGATGTTTTGACATCTCCTGGGCTTGTGCCATACAAGCTGAGGACATTAACCAAGCCAGAACTACTTGAGAGAATTTATCTTCATTGCAGACAAAGCATCCATATGAATTCCATCCATCCAATGGAATTTCTAATGGTTTCATGGTTTTTCAAGTCAAAGTAAATGCATGCCCATAATATACTGACTTCTCTGTGAGGGTCTTCCTGTGGCCTCTAATTAGCATATGGCAAAATCAAATATTTTCACAAAGAGCATAGGTACAGGAGAGCTTCCTACAAGGTGTATTAGCTCATTTGTCTCGGAAGCCCACAACTAGCTACAAAAAGACTGTAAATTCACCTGATGCTTGCTTTTTCTTCATAGTCATCCACAAATTCACTTATCCTCAGATCTCTCTGTGAAGTGCTTGACTTCATTCCTCTGTTCTTTCAGGTAGTCTGACAAGTCATTGGACAAGTGAGTTCCCAAAAAGTACTATGTTAACATTTTGATACAGAACGCATAATTTCAACCCTAATGGAGGAACAGTGGAAAACTGTTGCACACCAGTGTGGCATGGAAACATATTAGTTCAGGCACAGCATCGTCCTAACATGCCTACTGGGCTTCTAATTAGAGCTAGATCAGATACAACCAATGTAAAATGTGGACAAGGGAGGCTTGGACTCATCTATAACTCTATCCATACTCTAAATCTATTTATAAATTCTAACTAATAAAGTAGATAAAGACATTCTAAAGAATTTTGTTACACAAGTCTTGCATTTTTAGGGCTTCTGAAGTAACAGGTGGTTTGAATGAGCTAATTAAATCATGGATGCAGTTAAAATTCAAAGTAAACTTAAAAAACAAAGTACTTGAAACCTACAGTACTTGTATTTAAGTTACTAATGGATACTGTTCACTCTAATAAATATTAGTAAGAAAATACACCAACTCACTTTGGTATCTGTCTCTCTCTCCATTGGCTAATGTAGAATTTTGAAGCCAGAACAGTTATATTTAACCTTTAAGAGCTCTTATTAATATCCTAGCCAAATGCTGTGATGTACAGAACAAGGTTTATGTTCTCAGATGAGACATCTTAGACTTTTCTCAGCTAAATGTATACATTTGGCCACAAAACACAGAGACAGTTCTTCACCAAACAGCAGCAAAATCTCTTCACTGAAGAGGGAACTGACCTAGCATTACAGTAGGAGCTTCTGAACATGGCAGGCTACATGACAAGAACGAATACTGTTGGGTCTGTAGGTCTGTGTTTTTTAGAAAAAGTATCTATAACATGGATAATCCATCAATTAACAAGAGTTCAAATACAACTATGTAAATAAATAAATCAATAAATATATTTTCTAGCAGTGTGAAGGGAAGGCCTTTGAATACAATTTATTAACATGCCCTCTCAGTGAGGATCCTTTTTCTTTGTGGGAAGAACATTGATTTGTATATGTGGCATTTTAGATTTTGTCTCAGGGATTGTATTTTGGAAGGGGGAAGGAATGGGTTGCTTTCAGGCATTTTCATTCCCTGATGACTTGGACACATAGCAACCATCTGTTCAGCTGGTTCAATCCTGAACACGTTGTCTTCAGAGCAATGAAAGAACAACAAAATGAATAGACAAAAGATGTCACATATTTTCTGGCAAGCATATATTTGAAAACTTTTGTTATTAAGGCAAAGAAGGTGCAGTTACTGCTTTTTCCATTGCTTTTCAAATAGTACAATATGTGATGAAAAAACACATGGAAAGGACTCAGCTACATAAGTAATATAATTTCGAAGATCTCCTTATCTCCAGTTATTGCAGGATTTACAGGAAAAGTGCTCCATTTTTTGAAGCTAATAAAAGTATCAAATGACAAAACACAGTTTAGACTGTTAATAGGACCAAAGGTTTCAAGCGGAAAAAAAGAGCCAATTAATAATTAACTTCGGTGCAGCAATGCGGGCACATCCCTAAAGGTCTGCAGGATGAGGTGTTCTATCATTTACAATATGGCATTCAAACATCAAGCATCATGTTAGTGTCAGGGGTAGTGATGGCACATTAATGTATTTTATTTTCTAAACAAGTGCCATAATTTAGATGGCTTTTATATCTTTAAAAAGGACAGTTGGATGAGAACAGTCGCAGAGGCTATTTCTGACCTCCATTAATCTATAACTGTGTGAAAATCCACTTTGACAAGAGGGGAAAAAGAACATCAAAATACTTCCAATGGGATGAAATGTGATCATGAACAGGAAGAGGCTTAGCGATAAGAGTGGAAGAAGTACAGAGAATATCTCGCTGAAATAGCAGAAAACTGCTTAATTGTAAAGGGAAGGGGAGGGGAGAGACATCACATACCAAGATAAATAACTTCCATCAGCTGTAGGAGAGGAAAAGGTTAATTATCTGGCCTGATGTAAGGAGTTATAGGGGAGGCCTCTTAATCCCCTGCTTTTGGTTGGATAAATCAGCAGAAGAGGAGAGAAACAGAAAAGGAAACGTATGAAAACTTAGAAAAACAAAGAGAACTTCACATTTTTCTTTTGGGTAGGGGGAAAGGGAATGTGCTGGAATGGAATAGAATGGAATGTCAGAGAGTGGGAGTGGGGCAGAACAGGATAAGAATATTGAGAAGAGAGAATGATGACCAGTAAAGTTAGGAGGTGTGTAAGTGATGGGATACCTACCTGCACTTTGAAATGTAGTGAAATGCCAGGTAGATCTTTGGCTTAGTTGTCTAAACAGAAAACAAAGAGACTTTTAAGCCTTCTAAAAGATAATAATGCTTTGGTGGGGGTTTTTGGGTTTTGTTTGGTTTGTTTGCTTTTGTTTATTGGTGTTCTGCATGACTTACCAATTTCCTTATGTATCATCCTGTTGAGCCTGACCTTGTACTCTGAGGTTTTGCTCAGAGGTCTGTACTTATGTAGTGTATTAGCTCTTCCTGAAGTGTGTGTCTAGTGCAACCTTGTCTAACCTTGAGCTTGACTACACATTCAGCAGAGGGTGGATTCTGTGACTTATACTGTTCTGAAAATCCATGCATTGGCTCTGGATAAATCCAATTTAAAGGGTGTCAGCCTAAGAACAGCTTGACTCCACATGTATGTAAATTTTGGGGGGGAATTTTTTGTTTCTAGGGCTAGAAAGTTTAAGTGGTCTTTCTTAGTGGCATATTTCATTGTTCTCCCCTAGGAAGCTTGTAAGGGCATACAGAAAATAATTAAAATATAGTCCCTAAGTTAGAGATGGCACCTTTAGAAATGTTGCTAGAAACTTATGTAAACAATGTTTGTGTAGATACATTGGTAAATGAGCTAGAAGCTGCCTGAAATCTGTGTGAGTTAATTGTATTATGCTTTCACCAAGGATCACTTATACAACCTGGCTTAGGTGTACAGAAGCCAGTCACATGGTAACCAAGGTAAACCTCTGTATCATGTCCAAAGTTCATTGTTGTCCTTATCCTGGCTTTGTGAAAGAGGCAGGGCTTACCAGAGCAGAGGAGACTTTCTTATGGATCTTGTTCAAGATCCTATTTGTGCTGAAATGCCTGATCATTCTCTCCCAGTCTTGAAGTTTTGTATATCTTTCTACCTCTGCAATATTTGATTCATACTAGTATGGTGAGTGAAGGCGAATATGTCTGTTTGAGAAAAAAGAAGAGGCTTTACTTCAAGATGGCCACCACTTCTAAATATGAGAACAAGATCTGGGAGTTTGAAATCACTCTGACTCTCTAAAAGCCTAGCAGAGTATGAAAGTCTAAGTATTCAAATAAAATTTCTGCATATATATATTTGTGAAAGAAATAAAACCTAGGTTCTTCACTTCCAAGTAGAATTCTTGAGAAGTCTAACAGGATTTAGATGAAGCAGCATACTGCAGGTAGTACACTTTCACTCATAAGTGTAACAACTCAGTACTTTAACCTTTACTTGATGTCTGTAGTCTGCAGAACATAAGTACTCTAGGCTGTAGTACTGCCTCTATGCATGCCAGGTGTTTTGGAAAGCCAACTTTCTTTCGTATCTTTCACAAAAATTGTGCGTTGCTGTGTTGATTGAATTCCTTAGTTCAGCCCTTTTGAGGTTTTGTTGGGGCCCAAGGCCAGACCATGTGTTTTGAGCACTTGCTTTACTCTCATGCCTTTAATTGTTCCATTTACTTATCTGGGTGGGCTGCTTTGTTTCTTGCTACACTCCCCTTTCAGTTGGATGTGGGAAAATGGGTGCTGGGACTGAGAGTTAACATTCCTCCTAGAGTCTAGGGTAAAACCTGAGACTTCTTGTTGCGGGATTGGGTAGTGTGCCTCTGTGTGTGTGTGTGTGTGTGTGTGTGTATGTGCAGGAATTGAATTTGTCTTAGAATCTACCTTAGCCTCCGCATACAACTACATATATGCATCAATGCACTCTCATGTGTTTTAATTCTAAAGAGATTACTGCTGTTGCTATAGTAATGGCTGAAATACTGTTTGTCTCACAGAGTAGCTCAGCTTGTGGAAAGAAATAATATTTTCATACACGTTCCCATCAAGAAGATGTGTTGCTTCAACTCAGTTGGCGAAATAAGTGCTGGTTAAAAATCCCCTAATTGCCTAGAGGTTATGGCATGGCAGTTATAATCCAAAGGGAAATACACTGTCAGCAATTTTTTGCTCTAGGTTGTTACCTCTTGCTTTTCTTGCTTATATTTTTTTATGAAATAGTCTCTCAAGTTGCTTTAAATATATGTCTGTGGTTTGCTTTTTTAATTTTTTAATTTTTTTTGTCAGCTCCTATCCTAACTCAGTGCAGCAGTAAGAAATTTCATTCTCTTGATCTTGAAAGGTGTTCCTTAAATATGGCGATTCTGACTCTCAAAAGACATTTCACAAGGTATTTTTGTGGGTAGAGTCACATGCACTTTGTACTGTTCAGAGTACTCACTGTTCTAACAGGTAGTTTATGAAACAGTACCTCTGAAACTAGGCGGGAGCTGGTTTCTGCCCTGCTTACTTGCTCTATCTCCATCAGGCAACCTGCTAATTGTTTAATGAGTATTATTTACAACTCTCATGTTTGTTTGAGTCTAAGAAAGAGTAACCCTACTGGAAACTAGCTGTAGGACTGCTAGGGCAATTTCCTAGGTTTCTTGTACACAGAGCCTATTCTCAAAGATTATTTTCTAGTCCTCAAGAAAACTGTATCAGTACCAAGTGTTTATACTGAGGTGGATTTTATTCTTCTACATTATCTAATTATGGCATAGAATAGGACTCTTCATACTTGTAAGATCTGTAATTAATTGCTGAAGCTCAAAAAAAAA
>VWYP01008615.1:21376-45050 GCA_013400435.1 Pycnonotus jocosus | reverse complement strand
CCTGCTCCGCGGTGGGGGCTGAGGGGCAGGCGGCCGGACAGGATAGGGGCAGGCCTGGCCGCCGATCTAAGGGCGAGTCCTGGAGTTGGGGAGAGTTGTCCCGGCAGCGGGACCGCAGGCGGCCCCTTCCCGCATCCCCCTCCTTTCCTTTTTTTTTTTTTTTTTTTTTTTTTTTTTTTTTTTTTTTTTTTTTTTTTTTTTTTTTTTTTTTTTTTTATTTTTTTTTTTTTTTTTAATAAAGTCTACTTTTTATTTGAAATTTTATTTTAATTTTTTTTTTAACCCCAGCTCCTGCACTGCTCCGTGCAAGCGTGCCGCCCCGCAGCTCCTGCGTTCGTCCCTCCCGGCGGGCGGGCGCGACCCCGCGCACGGGGGCGAGGGACAGGTGTGCGGGCAGCGGCGAGCCCCGGCTCTGCACAGCGGCCGAGGCCTCGCCCTGGGGTGTCCGAGAGGGCTCCGTGTGCCTGGGGGCTGCCGTGGGCACTTTATCTGTCTCGGAAATGCACTCGGTCAGAGCTGTAGTTGATGTAAGATGCGTTTATATAATTTCACCGTTTTATTAAAGGTCTTTCAAACAGAAGGAAATCAAACAGACAGAAATCCCTTCAAACGATTGCTTGAACTTGAAGATTTTCCTTGTTATGCTGTCAGTCTAGGAGAGCACGGTAGCGGGATTCCTTGACAACACCTCTCGGAAACTGGTGATTGTAAAGTATTGTCCTGGATGGACTTTTGAGAACGGTACACCCAAACTGAGGCTGTTTTAACTAGAGCATACTTTTAAACTCAGATCACAGTCCTGGCATGCGCATGTGGGAATATAGGCTTGATTTTTGACTGCACAGTCTAGAATGAACAATTTTAGTGTTGCATGCATCCAGCAGCTTCTTCAGAAAGATTGGCAAGGCAAATCTGCCCAGATTTTGCTGAAGACAGTTTATGAATGAGTACGTAATAGGCTGGGTTTTATTCAGTTCCCAGTGTTTGAGGTGTGGCAGTGTTTTGTACGATGGGGCATGTGACTAATGTCTGTGTAGGACTTGCTATGCTGTGTAGTTCGGTGGAGCTAGCTTGTTCTTGTTCTTGGTTAGAGAATGGGAATATATGCTAGCCTGTATTTCAGAGCATGCTGTGAAAGTTTCTACTTCCTGAGGTTATATGTGGCAGCAGTGAAGAGGATATGAAATGCTTGAATTCCATTGTGTACCAGAGTGAATCACTGCAAAATGATAAAGTCATCTCTGTGAAGCTGAGATTTTTTTTCCAGAGTAGGGAGAGAAAAGATATTAACTAGCTCTTGCAGCTCTCAGTAAGCAAATAGTCAGAATTCACAGTTGTTAAAACAGGTATTCAGCAACTTTACTGTAGCCTGGCTGTTCCATGTGAACAGTAGGAAAGAATATAGTTGATTGAGTTTGGTGTTAAATGTTGATACTTTTTAGAGGAAAAGAAGCTGCCATGCAGAAAAAAAAAAAAAACCAAAGAAAGATAGGCATAAAGGACCCTGAAAAAGGCCTTATTTGAGCAATACTTTGCAAAAAGTGTAGTTTTGTCAGTATAAACCTAAAAGACCTCGTGCTCTTTGCATGTGCCTGATTGGGTTAATGCTCAGTTCTTTGGAGTCTGAAACGGGCCTGTAGTGGTAATGCGGAAATTACTTCGATTTTTCCAGGTTCCAGAGTTCAGGAGGAGAGGGCATATGGTGATCTTGGAAATGTCACTGCTTTTGTAACAGAAGTTGTCTGGACCACTATAGACTGTCTTTGCCTACAGGTTCAGTATAGTCTCTTTACAAATAAATTAACAAGCTTGTTTTGATTTCATGTGCGTGGTAATTGGTTTTAAGTGCCTTAGCTTTTTTTTGGTGTTTGCAGTGGCTGAGAAGCAAAGGTAGCAGAACACCTCTATAAAGTGCTTTTTTTTTAATGAGCTACACATATCTAAGTGGTATTGTTTACATAGAGCGTGGCAGTTGGGAGCTTTGCTTCCTGATTTAGGTTTACATACTTAGTATTATATGAACAGAGCTTTGAGCATAGAATTTTGCTTTTCAGGGACTTGCAAATACTTCTCCCCTGAAGCTTTGAAGAGGAATATGTTAAGCTAAACCTTGAAGTTGTTTCCTACTTAACAGGACATAGACCAGTAAGAACCCTTCTTTTAAAGTCCATGCATAAGGTACCAGGTAGCTGCCCCCTGCTGTAGTCTGTCCCTGAATAAAATTTGTTGTTTTCCTGATGCTTCTTGCAGCACAAGGAAGTGCCAGATATCATGGGTTGGTTTTTTGTTTTGTTTCGGGTTTTTTTCTTTTTTTGCGTATTTATGTCTCGTTGTCCTGCAGCTGTGGCTTTCCGGTGGGAACAGTGAGAAAATGGTATGAAGTGTAAATAAATCTTTAGGGTTTTTTTAACCCAGCTAACACAAGTGTATTAGTCCACTGGTGTTTTTTATTTAAAGGAAAAGAAACCCACCGATAGGAACCAGAGACCTAAGACTAAGAGGCTGTATAAATGAGGCAGTGTTATGGGTATACTATCTGGGAAAACAAATGGCTGTTAAACTCAGGATTTTCCTGAGTGCAGTGTTGCTTCTGTGGTGTTGAGTTGTGTTCGTGGTCATTATCTACTAGGGAGCAGTTTACTGATTACTGCGTGATCAGAATGTTCACCTGTGGTGTGGCCATTTATGAACTCAAACGCAGTACATCATCACCACTTAAACTGCTATATGATACTGAATTCACCCCCTAAGAGAGTTCATACTGGTATTCCTTTGGAATGGGTTGAAAATCTAGGTCAGATAAACTTAATGGTAAGGGCAAAGTAGCATTCCCAGCCACTGGAGAGTCTTCAAGCAAAACTTTAATTCTTCTCCCCATTCACCCTCTTCCCATCCCCCCCCACTGTCTAAAGATTACTTAAAATAGCGGGACAGATCTGCTTCCCATTAAGTTCACTCTTTGCTGCCCTGGTTTTTCAAAGTCTTAAAGCCAGCTTAATTGGTTACTTGGGGATTCCCTATCAATTAAAAAAAAACTAACCCACAAATCCAGCTAAGGTCCTTGTGCATCTGACGGTTTGGCTAGACAGAAGTGTTTATGATCAAGAAGCCTCTAGATGCTAAAAGAATTCCTGGCTTGGTCAAAGGGAGCCAGACTAAGGATTATTTACAGATCTGAGGGTGATTTGGTGCCCTTGCTGTGGTAAACTCTAAGGCTTTGTCTTGACTTTGGCTGGGATAGAGTTAGTTGCTGTAATGCTGTGTTTTGGATTTAGTATGAGAATCCTTTGAATAACAGTGATTTCTAGTTGTTGCTAAGTAGTGCTTACCCTAAACCAAGGACTTTTTCAATGTCTCATGCACTGCCAGCAACCAGGTGCACAAGAAGCTGTGAGGGACCATGGCCAGGACAGGTGACCTGAACTGGCCAAAGTTAAACCTTTGAACATCATGCCCAATATAAACTGGGGGGAGTTGGCTGGGAGAGGCCAGTTGCTGCCTGGATATAGTCTGGGTATGGTGAGAAATTGTGTTGTGGATCACTTCTTTCTCTCGGGTTTTATTCCTTTTTCTTTCTCCCTTTCTATATTGTTATTATTATTAATCTTACTTCATTTCAGCTATTAAACTGTCTTTATCTCAACCCATGGATTTTACATTTTCCACCCAATTTTATTCCCATCTCACTGCTAAGAGGGGAGAGCAAATTGAGTGGCTGTGTGATACTTGGTTACTGACTGGTGTTAAACCCGGGCAGTCTTTTTCTTGTGCCCAGTAGGAGGTATGGTGAGTCAAGGAATAACAAATCTGACTAGAACATGTTAGAACAAATTTTTAAAAGCATTCATTTTATTAGTGACATGGGAGGAATACAGAGATGCTGCTCCCCATTGTAAGGAGAAAATTTGTGCATCCAAAGCTCAGCTGAATATGGCCAGGACTGTCAGAACAATAAAAAAAAAGGTTTGTTTGGGGTTTTTTTGGTTTGGTTTTTTGTTGTTGTTGTTTGTTTGTTTGTTTTTGTTTGGTTTTTTGTGGTTTTTTTGTGGTTTTTTTTGTTTGTTTTGGTTTTTTGTTTTTTCTTTTTTCTTTGGTACATCAGTAGCAAAAGGCAGTGCTGAAATAAGATTAGGCCATTACGAGATGAGGATGATCACTTAACAAACAGGGACATAGACAAGGCAGAGATGTTTAATGCTTTCCTTGCCTCTCTTGTCAGCACTGAAAATGGGCTAAGCATGTCCCAGCACCCTAAGCTGGAGGACCATGGCCATGTGAATGAAAAGCTAGCTGGATCACTAGAAGTCTGTGGAGCCTGATGGGATCCACCAAGAGTACTCAAAAGAGCTGGCTGATGTCATTCATCACAAGATCTCTTTCAATGATTTTTGAATGGTCTTGGGAATCTGGAGACATCCCAGTCAATTGCAGTCTAGTTAACATTTTCTCAAGAGAAGGGACTACAGAGGTGATCCTGGAACCTACAGGCCTCTCAGTCTCTCTTCAGTGACTGGTAAAAGTGTGGAGATTATTCTGGAAATTATTGAAAAACACCCAAAGGACAATGCAGGTATCAGTCAGAGTGAGTATAGCTTCATGAAGGGAAGGTCATACTCAGTACCCTCAGTGGAAGAGAAGGTCTTTATATATGTCAGGAAGGTCACAGGCTCTAACTCCAGTGATGGCCATTGCAGCTGAAACAATGCTTACAGGTGTTAGTCACTTGTATAAACAAGGAGAAATGGACAGAAGTCAGTGGACAGTAAAGTAGAGTGAAGCAGGTTTATCACAAAAGCAGGTGGAAAAGACAATTCAATATATGTCCTGGAGTGAACTGTGGAATATGTGAAGAGACTTCAGACATGGATACCTGCTGGCTCTGGTGCTGCAATAACAGGGCTAGTAGCCTGGAATCTTAGAGTAGGGAAGCAGCTGGGATTTCTTTCTACAGAAGGGGGCATTAACAAGGTGATTGGGAAAAGGATACAAGGCATTATCCTCTGTCAAGTGTGAAGGAGGGGTGTCGCTTCAAGCGAGATGTTATATGCCACCCAGGCAAGTGGACCACTGTGTCCAGCACCTGAGGGAATCAGCCATGCTAGAGATGATTCATTATGACCAAAATGTGCAGTTACCCACAGATCCAGGTGAAACACAGTGCACATGGTGAGGGTGAAATGACTGGAGTGCACCATTGTTATGTGCCAGTTTATTGGTGGTAATGAGACAAAGCTGGTAGCTGAGGAGACAAGGAGGCAGTGGTGGTGGGTAAAGCGGCATGCCAGCTTTGGCAGTACTGAGTCCCTATGGACTTTGCTGTGGAAAAATTGCTTAGAAAATGGGAAAACAGAAGTTTCAGCAACAACAACAAAAGATAGGTGCTACTCCCCATTTGTATGGCCCAGTGTCTCTGCAATTAGCAGTAAGTGTTCTGCTCAAGAGAGGGGATGTAGAGGGTAGATGCAGTGGGTTGCTCTATGTTTTTATCTGTCAGATCATGGAGTGGACATGAGAAAGTGGGATAGAAAACTTACCTTTAACCCTAGAGGCATTGGTGCCTGAGTTGTAGGGAAAAAACAATCCCACATGGTTTTTTAACAAGGAAAGTTTGTTTCTCCAGTCTCCAGTGGGTAGTTAACCAGAGTGGAAGGTCTTATCTTAGTCCTAATTTTTTGGAAAAAAATTTCTAGTCTTGTTTTCTTTATATGAAATGGACAGTCCAGTGATGAGAAGTAGAGGGGCCCTGCTCCAGCCAGGTGGATGAGAGGAGCAGCCGTGCTTATTGGACTCTGTGGATCTGATGGCCTAGCGTGTCAGACCCATGAATGTATAAGCCTCTAGCAGACACCAGTGCACAGTCAAGCTATAAAGAGTCAGAACCCATTTGTATTTTCAGAGTGACAAGAGCATCCTGATAGCTGACTTTTGGAGGCTGAAGTGAGCTTGACTGGGAATGAGTGGCAAAAGCATCTTACTGTGGATGGCCCCAGAGGCCTGTGTATCCTTGGCACAGGCTACCTCAAGAGACTACATTTCAAGGGCCCAAAAGGGTACCAGTGGGCTTTTGGTGTCTGTGCCTAGCACCAGCAGAGACACCATGGTTCTCACCCAGAAGCTGATCAGTTAACTCCAGAGCCAAGGAGAGATCAGCAGGACCTGCTTACCCTCTGATAGCACCATGCAGGCAGTTAAGTCTAAGGGAGAGTGGAGTCTGACAGTAGACTCTTGTGGAGTGATTGAAGTCATGCCACCTCCAAGTGCTGCTGTACTGTATGTGCTGGGACTTCAATAACAGCTGGGAATCAAAGGCAGCCAAGTGATGCCACAACTGGTATTGTTAATGTATTTTTCTCAATTCTTTTAGCAGCAGAGTGTAGGCCACAGTTTGCTTTCACTTGGAGAGGTGTCAGGTACACCTGGAACCGACTGCCACAGGGTTGAAGCACAGCCCTTCTGGGGGCGTGGGGTGAGGGATGTGAGGTGTGATGGGCTGAGAGAGCATCTGCTGGTATTTAGTTGCCGGCTTAGTTGTAGGTACAAGCCATGACAAGCTTGCATTCAGGACAGCTTGGCCAATTCAGCTAATCTGTGCCTCATCTCTAAACTAAGCTATTAAGGAAAATTTAGGTAATGAAGGTCTTATGATGCATGTTGTACTCTCTTGAACTGCCCAAGCAGGGATAAACACTGTATAGGCTGGCTTTACTAGCCCGGATCGTTTATCTTCAGAGCTAATTTCAAATGAAACCAGCATCGTCTTTAATTCAAAAGCCGGTTAGTACTTGGTTTAAGTACTCAAGAGTTTCATCCACTGCTGCAGCAGCTGCTGCACTTATGATGAAAGAACTTGCTAGTGGTATGCTTTTTTACATCAGTAGCTTAATATAATAATGTACTTTAGAATAAATTATAGAATGTGCAGCACTATTTTCTCTCTCATGTTTATGCTGAGGATTCTTCAGCAGTCTCAATGGTGAGAGATGGTGGTAGCTGTGTTTCCACAGAGACTTTGAGAAACTGGAAGCAAGCTACTGTGGTGCCTTTTTCACCTTAAAAACTAGAACGTGTTGGAAATACGGAGTTGGGAAGTGGTAGTGGGAGTGCTTCCTCTGCTGAAGGCTATTTTTTTAAACAACCTCATCTGACTTGTATGCTTTTGTTTCTTTGAGAAGTAGACTTTGCTGAACTGAAGAATGTAACATTTGTACTCCTCTTGTTTGCTTTTTCCAAAGTGTTGTGCTTTGGCACATGGTTCATCTGTTTTTCCTGGTTCTGTGTTGGTCTTTCTTACTGTCAGATCACATCTGCATCTAAAATAAGGACCATTCTTCAGCAGCACAAATAGAAAACTAGGTTGTTTTGTTGTTGTTGTTGTTAAATAAAATTAGGTTGCTGTCTCTCCTTCCAAGATTCTGAAGTTCTTAAGTTCAAATAAAGCTTTGACTTACTTAATACCTGTTGAGAGATACTGTGTTTCCTTGTGACTACTATTCAAAATAAGGATGTGTACTCCAATTTTATATTATGTTGTTCTGAGATAGCTTACTTTTAATTTTTATGTTTTTCCATTTCTTATTTGCTTCCTAGAATCATGCATTTGCATTCCGTGGTTGACCACAACCAAACTTGAAAGCTGAGTAGTCAAAGAAACCAAGTCTTTATTGATGTACTGGAGGCAAAAAGGAGTGTGCAGTATTCCAATTAAATTTTCTTATTTAATGTTCATTATTATTAACCTGTGAGCTGTTTCTCCTCAGAGAAGGAGATAAAAGGTGCAGAAGATGTGGGAAAAGGTGGGGTAGAAAGCACCATGTGCCTCTTAGGGAAATAGAGCTGACTTAAATTGGAAAAGCTATGTACCTATGAAGTGAATTTTGAAAGGGAAGGAAATTTTGCTTTTACCTCTCTTTCTGAGGTTTGAGTTGGTTTTTGGGTAGTTGATTTGGGTTTTTTTTTTTTTGTTGTTGTTGGTTTGTTTTTTTTTTTCCCTTGGAGGAGGGGTGTGAGGTGATGATACTTANTATATGAATGGAAAACAGTATAACCAGAAGGAAGAGTTAGCTTTTTTTCCTGAAGTGTTTGGGTATTTTTTGTATATTGAACTGGTGCTATTCTGGTATGGGAAGTAGCATCCAATATCTTTCAATGTAGCCTTTTCTTGGAGCAGTGGAAGTTACTGTCATTACAATTGTAAATTGTACAATTGCCTTGGTAATTGTAGCTAACAGCTTGCCAGCATAGAATCACAGAATGTTATGGGGTTGAAGGGACGTGGAAGATCATCTAGACCCACCCCTCACCCAGGGCAGGGACACCTCCCACTAGACCAGGTTGCTCAAGGCCTTGTCCATCCTAGCCTTGAAAATCTCCAGAGCTGAGCCATCCACAAGTCTAGAAAGACAGCTGTATTTCTTTCACAACCTATATGGAAAGAAAGTTCTGTTTCATATATAAGCTTAAAGGGGAATGCTTTGCTTCTTGTAGTTCCAGTAAATCTGTGTGAGAATTGTGATTTATAGAAACACATTTGGTTCTGCAAGTATTTGTTTTTCTTTTGCTGACCTTTGTATTTTCCATGCTTGGAAAAACTCCTAGACCTGATGAGCTTATTGAAACTTCTAGAAGTTGATGCCTTGGCTTAGGTAAAGGTTGTTGCTGGGTCCCTCTCTTGGCAAAGAGGTTGTGTGTTGAAAGAGAAAAGGAACTTAGTTGCTTCTTGGCAGACAATGCATTACTTAGCAGCGTGGACCAGGATGACTCAATATAGGAGTAGGTGACAGGCATGTCTGATCTTATGCCTCCTGTCTTAAGTAAATCCCCTATAGCTTGCCTAACCATAAGGACATATTTGAAAATTTCCTTGCTGTTGCAGCTAGTATGACTTTCTTTTCCTGTGTGACGCCAGCACACAGGGGAGGTGGAGATAAGATCACAGTTGTTGGTGACAGGCTGACAGGAATACAGCCCAGCACACCATGCCCAGTAAATTTAACAAATGCTGTTTTTTCTGGGTTAATAGAAACAGAATTATATTTGAGAGAACAGAAATGATGGATTGGGACACTCATTTTGAAAAGGGAGCAAAACTGTGCAGCTAAAGAACTTGGTATGTGTTCTGATTAGAGCCTGGACATGGCCAAGACCTGTATGTCACAGTTGGTCCTGTCTGCTTAAATAGTCAGAAATGTGAGAATTTGTGAGAACTAAAAATTCCTTCTGCTTATCTAAACCCTCTCAGGTTCAAAAAAATGTTTCTGCTAAATCAACAGTAAGTAAATATCACAGACGTGTGGACTTATACCCAAACACCAAGTGCTAATGGTAAAGTTTTCTTATCAAGCAAGTAAAGACTTGCTTGTCATCTTATTCTGGAGTAAGGAAGTAATGCTTTTACTGCATACTAAGGCAAGATAATCTAATATCTTAGTAGCAATGGTATTTCTTATTGTGATGCAGTGAATATATCAAGTTTTTATTCCAGTTCTCTTATGCATTCACTTTGCAATAGAGTGGTATATAAACTTTTGCAAGTGTTCGGGTGTGCAGCACTCCTTTGATTTCTTGTCATCCCCAGAAGTCAACCTCACACACACTCTTGCTCTCCAGAAATCCTCTTACTGGAGGGTGTACAAGGACAGTCTGTAATCCAAGCAGAGAGGAGGTTTGTGGAAAACCTGTTCCTGAAAATAATTGTGTGTCTGGCAACTCCTGGCACCACTGATTCTTCTAAAATGTGTAGTGTTGGGTAGGTGAATAGGAATACTTGTCTGTAAGTAGTAGTATGCCAGAGGAAAGAAAAAATATTCCTATTAGCTTTAGTTGAACGAAGTGAACTTATAGTGATGATAGAGTATATCACACTGGCTTTTATTTTCACCAAGAAGCAATGGACTAAGATGACGATGTTTTATCTGGATTCTCTCCCTTAGGACTGTTGTTACCAAATCCAGTGGGGTAGCTAGTTAAACTTAATGACTTCATAGCTGTGTTTTTTTTTTTTTTTTTTTTTGTTTACGTTTGTTTGTTTGCTTGTTTGTTTTTGGTGGTTTTGTTTGGTTTTGGTTTTGGTGAGTTTTGTTTGGGTGCTCGTTTGTTTTTGGTTTTTTCCTTTTCTGCAAACTTACTAAGTTTCCAGGGCTGGAAAATACTTAGTGTTTTTCTTTTTTTTATTATTTTCCCTCTTTAGTATGTATAATAATCTATGGTTAAATGGCTACTCTAAGGTCCTGTGGCAAAACCTAAGCTTGTCACTGGAAATATGGTGGAGAAGTAGTATTACCAATTGTGGATTTGGAAAATTGATTTCTTTTTAGGTGAGTATTATGGTTTAAGCCCAGATGACAGCTCACGCAGCCACTCGCTTACTCCCTCACCAGTGGGATTGGGCAGAAATTCAGAAGGGTAAAAGGTAGAGAACTAACAGGTTGAGAGAAAGAAAGTTTAATAGAGAAAGCAAAAGCTATGCACAAAAGCAAAGCAAACAGTTAATTCAGTGCTTCCCATGGGCAGGGAGGTGTTCAGCCATTGCCAGGAGAGCAGGGCTCTCTCACAGGTGACGGTGACTTGGGAAGACAAATGCCACCACTCCATAGATTCCCCTGCTTTCTTCTTCTTCCTCCCCTTTATGTACTGAGCATGATGCCACATGGTCTAGAATATCCCTCTGGTCAGCCTGAGTCACCTGCCCCTGCTGGGTGCCCTCCTAACCTCTCATGCATCCCCAACTTCTTCCCCAGACTGGAATATAAGAAGCAGAAAAGGCCTTGCCTGTGTGTAAACTCCTCTCAGCAATAACAAAAACATCTCTGTGTTATCAACTCTTGTGTTCAGCACAAATCCAAAACACAGCCCTATACTAGCCACTGTGAAGAAAATTAACCTACCCCTGCCAAAACCAACAGAGACATCTTGCACAGATGTTCGAGGTTCTTCTAGCTCAAGAGGAACCTTCTGGCTAGAAGGATCTGAAGAGACATGCAAAAACTGAAATGTTTCACATTTTCAACAAAACTCTTCCACCTTAATTTGGGGAAATAGTAATTTGTTACAAAATCAATTTAAAATAATGACTTTGAGAAAAGTCATGTATAATATTGGATATGAAAGCTTTTTGACTTTCTTGATAAACTGCAGCATAACAGAATACTTCATGAAGCTATTTTGGCTCTTCCCAGTAAGAAAAGTATTTTGAAAAGTAATTCTGTTAACTGCAGTGAAGGAGAATGGTGGTGTTTGAGCCATTTTAATCTAAGTATTATATTATGGTTAATAGATCATAAAGATGTACTCTTGCAATGTTAACTGTTATGTTCCTTGTCAAGAGAAGTGTGAAAAAGTTTAGGAACTAAACTTTGGAAACAAAGCAGTGTGCCTAAATTTAAGTGGGTGGTTTGAACCAGAGGAAGAACTTTAAGGTACTTGGCGGTTTAAGCATATTGTTAAAGAATATTTAAATCTGTGTCACGTGCAGATGGAGAATCTTAGTGGGAAAAATATGTGCAGCTCTGGGAAATCCGGTTAGACATACCTGCCTGTATGGCCCTACTTGACACAACTGAAGTAGATGGCTCTGTTAAGGTGTGATCTACTGAGCTTAAGCAAAGTTTTCTAAAAACCTTGGGAAATAGATGTTCAGTAGCAGCTGTGTCTGTCTTGTAACATCATTTGGATTAAAGTGCCACATATGGTTATAGCTCTGGAAAATATGGGGTAGCTCATTGCCATTCACTTCTAGAAGATGGCATACTTGCTTTGATGATTTGCCAAAGTGCTGTTTCTTCTGCTAAATGTGAACTATGTAATTTCAAGTCATGCTGAGTTGAAGCGATAGCTGAAGTTTTATAGTTAAGCTTCAGAGTGAACATATTTCTCAGCAAGTGACACCAAAGGAGTCTTAAAAAAACCCCAAAATATGGTAGGCTGTTTAAAAGTCCATTTTATTTATTTGAATGGTGAGATTTTTAGCTGCTGAATTCTTAAGTTATGTTAAGAATGGAAGTGTGACGCCAAGAGGTTTGGGCATCTTCACTGAAGACTAAAAGCTGGGTAATTGTAAAAGTCAAGTCCTTTATTGCATCGTTAAATCATTCTCATGGAAGCAAAGTACACAGAAGCAGTACACAGAAGCCTTCTAACATAGAGTCTCTAAGTCTCAAGCAGGAGCAATAGCATCTTAGCAGCAGCAGTAGAGGCAGCAGCAGCATCCGTATTCTGTGTCCCCCTAAGCATGAGTGTCCTAGCATTCTCAGTGCATTTTATTCTATTTTTAGCCAATTAGGCTTAAACATGAATTTTCTAAAATAATGTTGGACATATCCTAAGCTAAAATTGATGTATGTTAATACTCGTAAATTCTTACACAAATTCTACGCATACAGCTCTATCTGTTCTATCTAGGAATTTTCAGCAAGGCTACATTATTTTTGTTATGACTAGAAATTAACTAACTTTGCAAAAGGCAATGTTACTGAACTTTAAACTAGGTATTAGGTCTTTTTCTTACTTACTGACACAGGCTCTTATTTGTTAAAGGCGTTTAAAAATCCTCTGTTTATTTAAAACTGAACTTGCATTTTTACCTCATGTCAGGGTGGATTTACATATCTTAATTTCTCAGAAAGTTTTAACTCAATCCTCACATTTTTGGACACTCCTGGGCCTGTGTGGATGGGGCCCAGGGGGATTTGTACCCCAACAGAAGTGCAAACTAAATGCAGATTTCCCAGCTTAGTTATTTTTTATGAACTGGAAACAGAAATATAGGGTCTTGTCAGTGTCACAAATCAGGTCTCAGGTAGGAGGGTCTTCCTGGAAATCATGCTCTATATTTATTCACTTCTGCAGTTCAGAGTTCCACTGTGAAAGACTCCTGCTTTCTCAGTTAGTGCTTGTTGTGAATTTGTACACTGGAGCACTGAAAAAGTGCTTGTAATTTTAAATATGAATGTGTGTGAGTGGAGGGTGTTCAGGTCTCTAAGGGAAAGTAGGCAAGAAGTTAGTGATAGATTGTACAGCTCTACATTCATGGTGCCTTGCACTGCGGGTTTCATGCTGAATCAGCCAGGATGTTCAGCTTACAGATGTGTCATCACAGGTAGCTGTGCATGGGCACAACTGAAGGAATAGTAAAGAAAACCTCATGAGTACAAAGACTGGAGATTAAATAGTAGAAGTGGCTTATGCACTTTCTCTGATCCATTTGAGTTGCAACATGGAATGTAGTTTGTGGTCCTGTGTTAGTTTCTCTACAAAAAGTAGCTCGTTTTGGCCAATGGGATTTCCAATGGGATTTGTTACCTTCAATTCCTGTCAGTGTTTCTGTGTGTGTGTTCTTCTGGTGGAGCAGAGAAAGGAGGTCACCTGACATCATTGAAGAGCTGACATCCAGTGTTAATATTTTGCCTTAGTTTTTATTTTTTAATTTTTATTTTTTAAACCCGCATAACGTGTTGCTTTGTGTTTGATGCTTGTGGAAGTCCTCTAGTGTTAGGAGGACAGGTGGAGTGCAAGAAGGGGAAGCTAAGGTTACATCTTGTGATGGCAACCAAGGGTAAAGAGCTTGTCTTCACAGTTGCCTCTGAAACCTACCCCTCCTGTCCTTGAGTGAAGTGTCTAATCCTTTGTTTTAGGTCTGGTCTTTGCTGTAGATGAGATAAAGTAGTTTTATGCTGGGAAGATAAACTCTATTATTAGTTTTGTTGTTTGTATCTTTGTAGATCATACCATAGCATTTTGTCTCCTCAGTTTATGTATATAAGGTCTGGTAGCTACTGACTCAGATTTTAATCATTGTGGAATTTTGCCTAAATGGTATCTTTCTAACATTAAAAAATACTCACCCTTTGTTAAGTGTCAGTGTGGTCTGAAAAAGTAATTTAAAAAAATCCCTGTGGAATTTCAAAAACTTCTTCAGCAGTATCCACAAATTGATAAAATCTTTCTAGCATATAATGACTGTGAGCTAAAGTGAAAATGGATAAGGATACCAGCAATAGGTGGAGATTAGCTATGACATAAATAGTTTCCTGGAGCCTGGAAAAATTGTCTGATACTTTCCTTTCCATAGTTTAAAAGAAGTTCTCTATACTTCATGTAGCATGAGGCTTTTTTCTCTTCTGTGTCTCTGGGTGCTGGAGGAAGGAAGAAGCGTGTAAGGGGAGGCTCAGTGCTTTGGACTGAAGCATCGTGTAGTGGTGCAGGATTTCCTTTGGCAGTGTGTAAGTCACAAGAGGCACAGACACTTGCTGTGGTGTGGGCTTGCTGTAGAGGAACCAATGCTCTGCCCACGAGTACTCAGGGGCAGGAGGAGGAGGGAGTGTGTGTGCATGAACAGTTGTCTGGAGGCACTGACGTACTGTAAACTTACCTTTGTGGTACAGTAACCCTTTTGAGTAGAAGGATTGACAAACCTGGTAACAGCTGTGTGTTAATGCTGTCCTTGTTATTACATGCCAGCTAGAATTTTCAAAGGCTATAAATTCCCCATGACATCAGTAAGCTGTATGGGGGAGATGGAGTTATGACTGTCTGTCAATGTCTGTCAAATGTTGCAGCTTCCAGCTGGCAAACACATGCTGCTTTCAGTGCACCTGTGTAGTCTGTTTGGTGTCTCTCTTCTGGATCCTGCAGCTGTCCTTCAGTACCTGAAGAAATACTATGCTGTGCTTGGGGATGGACTGGATGAAGAATTGATTTTGGGGGAGTCATGACAGAAGAAGGAAAGCTGTAGACTTTTATGGACACTTGACACATTACCAAAATTTAGGGGGCATTCATAGGCTAACTATTACTTTTATGTTAATGAAACTTTGTGCTACTTGTAGGGTTTTTCTGTTTAATTTTCTTGGTAAGAATTATTGTAACTTCAAATGAGAATGTATTCTTTCTGTGTTTGCCTGCAAGTACCCCAGAAAGAACTAACAGTTTAGTTTACTGGCTAGTTAAGTCTAGATCTGATTCTGCTTAGCATAATTTAGCATAAATTAGCATAGTGTCACCAAGTGTGACACTTGGTCATATAGTGACACTGTACTTTTGTGTTAGGTGTTTGGCTTTTTCTTTTTTCTGGTGGAAAGAGCTAACTCTCTAGAATGCATGTATAAATCAGTTAATAATTAGTTATTTTTATACTAGTAATGAAGTGAAATTGCCACAACCTTGAGACAATGCTTTTCTGTTAATGAAAATAATGACAATAAAGTGGTTTCCAGAAGAGATGGAAGCCGATCTTGCACAGAGAGAGCAAGTTGTGTTCTGGCCAAAAGTCACTGCTTTAATCTTGTATTGCAGACACTTTTAGCTCTAGATAATGTTGACTTCTAAAGGTCTCTTCTGTTACTGCAGTTAGTACTTGTCCTGCTAATGGATCAGAAAATATAGATACTTTGAAGTTCTGAAGTAAAAATAACTTTATCAAAAATAGAGTTGTTGGAATTACCATTACTGCAGCAAGGTCTTCTTTTAAAGGAAAAGAAGCAGTTAAGAAAAATAAATTAAATTGCTTTTTTCACTATAAAATAGAACCTTGTGGTGCTAAATATGCAGCAACTGTTGTTGCATTCTTTACAAATGAGTGACCAGCTGTATAGTCAAGAGGATGTTTACCCTGAGGAAGATGGGAGAAGGTTAAAACATAAGACACTCATTTTAATGCCCCTTTCCTCTTTTTTTATTAGTTGTAGGCAAAGCTGGCTTTTATTAGTTATAGGGATAATATTTTTAATATGACGTAACCTTGTTCTGTTCCCCAGCTTGGGGTCATCTCTGGAAAGTATTGGTATCACCAGTGGCAAGGTAATGTGTCTTTAATGAGACTTAGGATTGTTGATTGCGTTGAAGTTGATAAGTGTTCTGGAACACTGTCAGAATACTCTTCTAGGGAAGCTGTAATTTGATTTTGTCTGGATAGTGCGTATTAAGCGCATGGGAAACCATAATTGGGGTTTTTCCAGGTAGCTTTAGACATCTATTGGAAGCAGCGAGTATCAAGCATCTTTATATGAAATTGCTTAGTAAAGTCCAGGACAACACAATGTACTCTTCCTCTTAGCCATCTATATTTTACTTTAGTGGCGAGTAGACTCCACTGTGTTTGTTTCTTATGTTGATTAAAGACTCTCTCTTAATTGTAATTGCATCTTGACTTTCACTGTATCTTTGTGTTCGATCCATCCTGATATATCTGAGTTATGTTTAACTAAAAACTGTCAGGTTCTGCCTCATCAGTCACATCTCAAACACTGAAGTATGGGGATTAAGGTGGGAGGGTTAGATGAGACTGCTAAGCCTTGTGAGATGGGAAGCACGATACTTCCAAGAAGAGCTTTGTTTTCAGGTGTCTGTTAAATGGTTCTTCCAGTCATGTTTTTCTTTCCTCTTCACATAACTTCAATTTTATTTGGTATGTTATGCTGAGTCAAGTGAGGGCAAAAACTATCTTAGCTTCTTATCTACTGATATCCTGTCTCTTAAAGTGGTAACATTTTGTTATCAGCAAACTGTCTAGTTATCCTTTGGCTAAATTGAGCTGAAGTTTCTGTGAATATTACCCAGTCGTGGAAAGTTAAACTTGATGAGAGAGAGCCAGTTCTGAACTAGAATAGATAAGTCACTGACTGGGAAATACGAACTTTGCTGGATTGGGAAAGACCAAATTTTTTCTCATGAGTTGCAGTGTGGCTAGTGACTTTGTGGCTAGTTGTTCATGACTTGACTACCTATAGCACCTTAAGAGAGTAAACACTTACTCTGTTTCTGCTGCTCTACCTTCAATTAGTGTCTGATAGTACTCTCTGTATCTCTGAAATTACATTGTGTCTACCTCTTATACCAGATGAGAAATAATAACTGAATAGTCTTATCTGGAAGCCAACAGAAGTTTACCAAAAGTTTTGTGTTAAGCTGTGTGGCTGAAAGTAGCAAAGTCTTTATCAGATTGATCTTTCAGCAGTGATATCTCATCCATGTTTGTGATCAGTGCCCTGGAAAATATAGCTGTACTTGGTACATACTGTTTATTGTGTTGGAATTATTAGGACGAGAAAGATGTAGCAGAACTCTCGTTAAGTTTATAAACATAAAAAATAACATCCTAAAATTCTTTTTTATTTCAGTGGAGTTTTATGCGATTTCTGCGGAACGACTGTGATGGTACAAGATTTTACAAAAACTAACGAGCTTGACACAAAGTTTTTGCAATACTTAGAAGTTTGTCTGCTGCAGGAAGAATTAATTTGATTTAATAATCTTTCTTATGGCTAGGAAGGGCAAACTTGGTGTTTTCTCTTGTGTGCTGTCTGTTTAGAGAGGAATGCTTGTGTATTCTTTCTGTCTTCTCAGGCTCCTTAGTTGCCTTTGCATTCTTCTCTCTTCCTACAATAGGAAAAGGAAGATGTGTCCAGACAAGGTGGTTGTTTGTGTTTGTCTTTCAGTTTAGGATTGCTTGGCAATCAATTTAGTGTAATGAAGTTGACCAAGAATAGAGTCATATGCGATATTTTTAGAGATTTGCTATGAGGGGTGCACTTTGGTGCAAATGTACTGACTGTTGAACTCTTGATTGAGTATGTGGTTTATTTGTTCTGTTGCATTTTGGTTTGTGCTTTTCTGGTACCACTTTCAAACAAATAAAAACTACATGACACTCCTTTGGTCTTGGGGATGACCAAGGAGGTTTGTGTGAGACAGACAGGAAAAGTGATCAGCTAGGAAGATCAAAGCTTTATTGCAGCAGTGAAGTTCTATGCTACTACCTATTCTTCTGCCTCTTAGAAGTGCTTTCTGTGCAGAAACAACTGCAGGTTGAACAGCTGGAAGGTGCCACTGTAAACTGTAAGGAAAGGTGTCTTGGTGTTTAGCCAACTTTTAACTGAAACTCTATTCTGCTTTCTTGGTTAGCATGTTGGATGTGAATCTGAACAAGGATAACTGTTGACAGCAGCCACTTGCATGTCAGTTAAAGTAGTTGTTATGCTTTACTTGGTGAGTGTGTAACTGAATCTGCTGATTTCCACTTACCAGTCATGAAGGAGAGATGCTGCTTAAAACAGTAGAAGCTCCTCCAATTGTTCACAGCAGGTGCAAGTGATGTCCGTTTATTAACGTGTGGCTGCCTGGTGCCCCATCTTCACAAGTACATTCAGAAAAACCTTCATCTTGAGTGTACCTCAGGTATTCAACCAGCCTGACTGATAACGTCTGACTGTAGTTCCTTTGGTTGTGGTTTGTTCTTGATCCTGCCCTGGTTTATGCAGTATGGCTGTCTAAGAATTATCTGACTTGCATGCAGCTGAAGGCAGAGTAGGAATTCTCCACTTTCTATAAGATGTTGATTAGCTTCTCTTATTTATAGCAGTTGTTTCCACTGCAAATGTCTGTTTTCTGTAAAAAGTGGGGAGTAGTTTTGGGGTTTTTTTTAAGATTTCATTTTCTTGTATCTTTGGAAATTTTTGGATGACCAGCAGCATCAAAGGGCAACTGCTTTCCAGACTAATGGAGAAACCTTTGTTCTTATGGTTACTGACATCTAATTTTTGAGCTAAATGACGCTGAAATTTGTTTTTAATTCTTTTTAGTTAACGTAACTTCTAGCAAAAGTGACTTTTACCTTACCAAGCCCTCATTTCTTCTTGGTGTGTGGTTATATTTCTGGGGTTGTGATATTTGGTGTCTTTTTGGTTTTGTGGTTTGGTTTTAGGTTTTTTTGGAGTTTTTTTTTTTTTTTTTTTTTTTTTTTTTTTGGGGGGGGGGGGGTTTTGTGGGNTTGTTTTTGGGGGGTGGGGGGTTTTTGTGTTTGTTTTTGGGGGCGTTTTTTAGTTTTTGGTTTGGTTTTGGTTTGTATTTTTGGGTATTTTTGTTAGTTTGTTTGTTTGGGGTTGGTGGGTTTTTTTGGGTTTTTTTGTTTGTTTGTTTGTTTGTTAAAGCATGACTCCCAACCATGTCTTGAATGTTGCATGTTCTATTTAGATGAGAGCGAATAAGTAAGTCTGAATTACCAAATCTGATCTTTGGCTTCTGACTACTGAAGTTCTTTATCTGCAGTGGAAAACACGGCTTCCTCAAAACAACAACCGTTAGCTGTCCACTCAGCTCTCTGGAAAAACACTGGCATTTTAAGCAAATAATCTTGAGTATTTTTAAAAAGCAGATGAGTTATGTTTATAGTTCAATAAATCTGAAATATGTCACCACAGAAATATGTGCTTTTTTTCTTTCAGAGGAATGAATTTAACTTTTTATTTTTCATGTGAAAATTGGTTGTACTGTATTGAGCAGAACTTGTGCATTTCCATTCCATTTTTGCTGCCTCAAGGCTATTTCTGTCTCTGGGAAGGGGAAATCATTTTCCTGTTTTGTAATAGCTTCATCATCTCCTTCCCCTTTGAACTGAGTATTATTCATGTCTTTCTGTTCCTAGGCTATTAATTGTTAATACCAGGATCTGATGTTGAAGTGTCACATAAAGCACATGTAGGTGACAGAGATGAAGAGTTGGAGGTATCTTTTCCTTCCCCTGCTCACCCAAGTCATTTCTCTGACAAGACAATATTGAAATGATGTTTCTCTCCTATGTTTGGGGGGTTTTTTGACAGTAAACAAGTAAACTGACAGTAAACTACATAAAGGTGTAGTTTAACTTCCATGTTATTTTTCTGCTGGTTTGTACAGTAGACTACTCTTTTCTGTAAGAAATTGCTTTGAAGTCTAATGAAGCAGTAGCTGAAAAGTTAGGATTTTTAAGCACTTTGTAATGCAGAGTATTGTCAGTTCTACAGAAATATTAGGAAGTGAAAAAATCTTATATTTTTGAGATGAAACCTATATTTTATTTGGCTCATCAAAATTCTTTACATCAATACTTTATGAATTGGCTGAAGATATGTGACAAATTAGGTTTTGGGTCCTGCTGTAATGCTGGCATTTTTGTTTCCTAACATATGGGAAAATATGCGGTCCTGAGTTGTGTTTTCTCATGCAACTGCCCATTTAAGCAGCAGTTGAATTCTGTACTTATGTGACACTGTCATCTGATTGTTGGTATGCAGGAAAGGTGTCCGTAGCAGATTATGTTTCATAAGTCAAGTTCTCAAAACTACTTTTTTTTTTTTTTTTTGTAGTTCATGCAGGTACTGTCTGCAGTTTGTAGATGTGTGTAGCTGTCTTACCCTAGTTGACTAGAGATGAATCAAACCAAATTTTTGTAGCTGAATTAATTTATTTTGGACTGGGCAGTCTTACAGGCTAAACTTGAGAAATTTAAGACCAGTGAGTTGCTTTGTTGTTCCACCTCCATCATGGTTTTTTATGAAGTAGTAATTTCTGATATTTGATGCCTCAAAGTGTTGTCCACAAAAATCAGATTTGGTAACTGATGTGCAACAAGCTAGTAATTACACAAAAGAGACATGGATTATTTATTTCAGAGTTGCACCAGCCTGGGTGCTCAGTGGCATTCCACAAGTCAAGCATGCCCTTCCATACTTCTCATGCTGTTATTTACACACAGAGTTCAATGTTAGCAATCACCAAAGTACAGCCTCTCTGTTTTGTTCAGTTAGTGATTTCCATACAACTTACATAATCACAGGGATAGGCTTTCACCTGAAGGGTCTTCTTGACTTGTACATCTGGGAGTTTCACTGATTGTGTTGCTGTTCTTTGTTATTTTCCAGCTTCTGTTAGCAGTTCTCATTTCAGTCAAGTCAACTAAGGGTAGAGGCAGCATGCTGTTGTTTGGTATCCTTGAGTAATATTCTAAGAAGCTTTCATATTGCTGTAATATTTGGTAAGTTTTAAATGTGCAGTGATTTTAAGTTATCACTTCTGTGGACCTGAAATGT
The DNA here is from genome assembly GCA_013400435.1 of Pycnonotus jocosus. Taxonomy (NCBI): domain Eukaryota; kingdom Metazoa; phylum Chordata; class Aves; order Passeriformes; family Pycnonotidae; genus Pycnonotus; species Pycnonotus jocosus. The sequence goes on along the minus strand of VWYP01008615.1, from coordinate 24,213 downwards.
AAAATTCTTAGCCACCAATTTCTTTGAATAGTTTTTAATGTAGTCTTGGCTAAGGCTACAGAGAAACAAATATTCACAAAGTTTCATAACAGAAAAGGGGGGAGAAAAAAGGTGTATATATTTGTATTCTGTTCCATTTGATAATAAAAGTGTGTGGTGACTGCTGGCTTAGAGAAGCTGTTTGGAAACTGATTTCCATGTTGAAATGAACACCATATGGGAAGTCTTTCTTCTGCAGTCTCAGTTCATATTATAAGCATTGTAGGTCACTTTCTTCTTACACCTCACTCCTTGTCTTCCCATGGTTGCATGTTTTTCATGTGTTCAGTATTACCAAGAGAAAATACACATAATTCATACTCTCACATGCAACATATATACTAGTGCTATTTTGACTGAGTCTACCAACTTTTAGCCAAGGTCAATAGGAAGCCTCTCTTGTGATTTTAGAAAGCTGCTTCCGAGCTTGTCAGCTAAGTTTTATTTATTTAAAATCCCTTAAGTTCTGTGAGATTAATCCACATACAGAATGATAATTTTAACATGAACTTAGTGGAATATGCGTTATCCTTTCTTTTCAGTTGAGAAATTTAAAACCTCTCAATGAAGCCTTTTTCTCTGGATGTAGAATCCAGTCACTGGCTTCCAAACTGGTAACTGAGCTTTCCATGGGCAGCTGCAGGCAGCAAGTAGGCAGGGCACCATGCCTGAGGCTGGAGACTGGGTTTCTTGCGCATCGTTTTCACCTAGCATTGATTTCTTTTTTGAGAAGAAGGATGGTGTGGGACTGAATTACGAAGCAGTACAAAAGTTGTTATATGTACCCATACTTGAACAGAAGTTTTGACAAAAACATCTTGAAGTGCATGTGCTTGCTAAATATGCAACTGTCTTCATAGATTCCCATGCTTTGCAGTATCTTAATATGTGGGCTTCCTAAGGAGGCTATTACTGCTAAGTTTATGGTTTTTCAAGTCACCTTAAAGCTGTTGTTCATTTACTACTGACAAAATAAAGCTGTGACAAGGACAAGTAATGTGGTACAGCAATAATATTAAATTCTGGGTAGGAATTCATTATTGTTTTACGTGATTACATCTGTTGAATTAATAAGGACCCTTATTCATGTTGTGTTTATATTTTTGAGATAACGCTTTTGGTGGGGCTTTTTTTCCTTTGTATAATAAGTATGGACTCCAAATTGTGGCTGGCATATCTAGATATTGTTGGATTTTGTTTTCTGAAGTAATGTTGTTTTCAGTGGGGAAAATCTGTATGCTTCATACTCTACTCAGTAGTCATATCTTGTAATAAACCTGAATTTTAAAGGAATAGTTTAATGGAAGAGTTTAGATTGCTCAAATTGGCCTGCTTCACTTGGAAAAGAGCAGTGTTTAAACACTTAGCTTGATAAAACATTAAGTGAACTTAAAACAACAGTTTAAGTAGGAGTCATGGGCTATAGTCTGAAATTTCCTTAGAGTTCATTTATGATGAATGTGAAAGAAAGTAGAATTCACATTTGATGCTAGGATCTCTAATTAGCAGTGTTTCTTCTTTCTTCCAGTGCATAAGAACAAAAGTATGTATACTGATAGATGTCCTGTATTAGCTGAAGAATATCCCTTACATGCTGCTTTTGTGAGGCTTGAGAGGTGAAGTGTCTGTTGTGAGTAGTTTATGCTCTCATTGCTAGAGTGCAGGAACTCTTTCATTTTTCTGCGTTAGCACAGTCTTTGTCTGACTGATGCATTTATGTCTCTGTCTGACTCTGACTTTCTTTGCTTCAAAAAACATCAGTATTTCTAAGTTATGTAAACTTAATTGTTTTTAAGCCTTCTTGCATTTTGGAAAGGATGCATCATAAAGATTTAAAGAAATAATATAAGGATAATGCAATTATAAAAAAAAAAAAGACGGTGCAATTCAAGAAACAGAATTTTGAGACAGCTTTGTTTTGCTAAATCTTGTGCTAATGATCTTCTGAAATCTGTGGAAATGTCTGTGTCATGCCATCTAGTGGCAATTTTGTGTATATTGATGTGGTTTGAATTCTTGGATGGATGTGTACTCTGGAAAAAGTGCACTAAAAATCTGTGGATTGCAGCATTAATCAGCATTGCACTGAGCGAGATAGTTGTTAAACTGTTTCTCTTGATACTAGCTTATGGGTTCATATGTTTCTTTTTCTGAGTAGGAGGTCTGGTTGTCCTTTCTGTGGGTTTAACTGCAGTTCATATTTCTGGAAGATTTCTGCTGTATGCATGTGCTGTGGACAGGACACCATTATAACAAGGACATACTGGAGCAGGAACTTTGGGACCTGCTGCAGGATAGACCTGGATCAGGTGAAGGAAGTGAATGGAGGACCGTGTACACCTCAATCTTTTCAGCCATGTAAATAATGGAAATGGTGTTCTGTGCAAAAGTGTGGAGGTCACATTCAGTCTTGAATGAACTTGCCATGGCCAATGTCTGACAATCCCCTTCACTGGTGCTAAGTGAAAACACTTCCTTTGCGTTAAATAGCTTGCTTTGCTACAGACTGAAATGACTGGGCACCTCTGGAAACCGTTGTGGCATCTCAGCTGTGTCATCTGCAACTTGCAGTGCTGGAATGAGCTCCTCAAAACAGAAACTTTACTAGGCTTTAATTGCACAGGAATGTGCATTTGGTCTCATTCTAACTCTGAAGAATAGACAAACTTTATCAATTGCTTTATTTTATTTTTTGCGTTGACATATATTATATGCATATGTGCACACATATGTATATTAAATATGGCCTTAGGCCTTTAAGATGCTGTATATTGTATGTAACACTTCACTCTTTTTTT
>VWYP01008615.1:0-21369 GCA_013400435.1 Pycnonotus jocosus | reverse complement strand
TTTTTGGTTGAACAGGCTTAATTTACAAATAGATTTTACCAGACTACTGGAAAAAAAAGTGAATTATGTTCTGAGTACTTTTTAAATTACTTGGTTTTTGGTCGGAATGTGATCACTCCTAGAACTTGATTGTGGAGGAGCTATTCTAGTTACATCTGTTGCACTCCTTTTCTTTACACCTTAGGCTGATGTCACTTTTTTGCTGTAATGGGCATGGAATGGAGTAGAAAATGGCTGGGCTTCTCTTCTACTCTCTCCAGCTTTTTTCTGAGAGTTTGTACAGTCAACTGCAAACTTGTGTAAGTCTGTAGAAATGGGACCAATATATTAATTTGAATACTTTCCAATACCCATTTTGCATGCAGTGGGAACAGGAAGACATGGGAAACTTCCAAAAAACCCCCTATGGACTGGGTTTTTAAGTTTTTGTTGTTTTGGTGGGGTTCTTTTTAGCATGCAAGCAGCCTTCAATGATGTTGTTTTTAACACCTTTGAGGAGTCCCTTGAAAGGCTGTGACTATTCCCTGTGCCTTGGCGTTTGGGGAAAAACACTAAGGTTATACTTAATCCTTTTAAATGTTTGGACAGCCATTTGACCAGCGTGAATGATAGGAATCAAAATTCAGAAGCCACCAGGCAACGGAGTAATTTACCTAGACAGAATGCAAGTTCTCTCTCTGTTTCTTCCTGTATGCGTGTGCTGCTCTTGTGTGAAGGTTTCAAAGAGCCTGCAAAAGATTCACATCACAGATATTTTTTTCATGTGAACTTTCAGTCATTACTATTCTTTATGAAGTACCTGACATTTAAAAGTACCTTTTACTTTTGCTTTTCAAGTTTGTTCTCTTAGGAGAAAGGGAATTGTGCTCAAAAAGCTGTGTTTTGCTTGTTTATTCCACTGAATTTCTTCCTTTTGTCTCCAGAAGTGTCTCAAGGAGGCAATTAGTCTTTAGAGAAGGAGTTTATTAGAAGACTGGTGACTTCTATCAATGTCTAGGGTGAGACATGAGTAACAGAATTTCTGTTCAAGATGTTCCTGTTGGTTTCTATTCAGCTTTTTGAAATGCCAGTTCTCCTCAGACCAGGAGGATAATTTAATTGGCTCTTTCTGAGTTCTTTTAAGTTTCCCCTGTACTTGGCACTGGTGAGGCCATTCTTGAAATTCTGTGTTCTGGTTTAGGCCCCTCATTCCAAGACAAGCAGTGAGGTGCTGTGGGCTGTCCAGAGGAGGACAGTGGAACTGGTGAAGGGTTTGGAGCACAAATCCTTTGAGGGGGGGCTGAATGAGCTGAAGGTGTTTAGTTGGGAGGAAAGAAGACTGGAGGGATCTTATGACTTTATCCAGCTAACTGAAAAGGGTTGTATGGAAGTGGAGGTCTCCTCCAGGTGTCTTCCTGGGATATGCCAAAAATCTGTTCCATCATGCTTCCATTTTTTCTCAAGGAAAGAGCAGAAAGCACCATTACTAGTAGGAAATCGTTTCTGTTTGAAGAGTGACTGAATAAGGTAGCAAGCAGTGTCTGGCTCAGAAGAGAAATGAGTTGGATGATGTAACAAAAGCTTTCAAAATTTTACGTGTCAAGGAAAGAGCGAGTGCAGATTTATTCTTTACTGGTTTTGAATAAATAAATCTAGGGATCGTTAAACAAAGGTAGTCAGAGCTGGGTTCAAATAGAATTTTTTATTTTGTGCACAATGGGTGTCAGGCTCATGAAGTTCCTTACTAATGTTATAACTCATGAATAAAATAAAGTCTACATGGGATTAGGAAATCAGGCTGGTATTTGGAACATAGGTCTACTGAAAATCACAAGATGGCCAAACTGTGTTTAGTCTGGGAATTCCTGGAGTTGCCAGAGGCTGGAAAGTGTGAGGGAGGGCTGTTTGCCCATTTGTCCTTGCTACACACTTCTAGTGCCCAGTTTTGGAAACTGGTTGCAGAAACAAATGATCTTTGAGCTGCTCTGCTCGTTTTTACATTTGTGCATTTCGTGCTTTATTTCAATTTGAGTTGAAAGAGCTTTGAATCTAAGTGGAAAGAAACAACTTCTAGATCACTAGACTAAGCTGTTCATGTAACAGCTTTTAATGTGTGAGCTGGTTATCTGTCTTGCATTCCAGACCTCCTATATGTACTCTGGGCAGCTATCGGATTTATTGATTCTGATATTCTGGTGGTTTAGAGTCTTTTTTGCCCTCCTGGATGTTTCGGGGCAGACGCAAGAAAGAGACAGAGGCTTCAGACTTCAGTTTCTCCAAGGTCTATCACTTTGTTTATTATTCCTTATCTCATAGTTCTCTCTGTGCCCAGCGAGGTCTGTCTTGAACACCCGCCATAGCACAACTCTCTGTCCCCTGAAAGGTGGACGCCTTTTATACAGATTATTACGAACATATTGTTTACCATTTCTTACCAATGTCCACCATCCACATCAAACAGATCATACCTACTTGGCCCAATCTCCACAAGCCACATTGTACTAATGTCACATCAGAAAATGGAGGTGAAGAAGAAGAAGAAAAACCTAGGGAACCGCCCCAAAATCTCCATCTTGTCCTCATTTACTTCTATTATAGAAAACCTAAAACTACATATTTCTCACTCAGTGATAAGCTAAACTACTGTGTTTCACACTCTTGAGATGTGTAATTCATCTCTGCCTTGTGCCATGGTCTGTGACCCCCACGGACAGGGGTAAAAACCCCCCTGTTCACCCCCCTGGACAGGGCTGTAAACACCCTGTACTGGGGTCAATCCTTCTTGTTCAGTTCCCAGACTGTCTGGTCAGGGTCTCCAGAGCTTCCAGGGCAGCCAAAGAGATGCCCTGGGTTCCAACAGGCAGCCTGCATATTAGATACATGCACAGAAAACCTTTTGTTTATGTGTAGATAATGCTGTTCAGCTACTGCATCCCAAATGCATCACAAGTGCTGCCCAAACTCCTGAGGCGTAAGCCTGTATTGCCTTCTGTGATTTACATGGTGGAAATTTAGAATCTAAAAAGGAAAAGATCTTTGGTTTAATTTAGCTGTAGTCGGATGTAGTAGGCCCATAGGAAATCTCTCTGTTTAATGATTTGCAGTGAAAGCTTAGCAAACAGTCTGTAGACTGTGAATATCGTGATGATTACTGTCTGTTGCAGAAGTAATTGCTATCTGGTAATGGTAAATTTCTGCTGTAATAGAAACATATACATATTAGATTGAATTTTTTCTTTTTCTTCTGCAGGAAAACTTTGAAGATGCCTATGAAAACATTCCTGTGTAAGTAGAATTTTTTGAAATGTATGTTTTTTAAAACTCCTTGTGCAGAAATGGAATACTGTGTACACACCATTCCAAGGGAACATGATTTTCTGTTCACTGACTAAATTCATGTTTTTCAGAACAGTTAAAGTCCTCAAGAGTTGAGAAACGGAAGTGTAATTAGGTTGATATATGTGATGAAATATTTGTCAACAAATGTGAACATTTTAAAGAATTAAAAATAGGAAATCTAGTAACTTAATTACATACCAATAGCTCTTGACATTTTAGCATGGTGAAAAAATAGTTGCTTAACATTATTAGGAAAACTTCGGATCCCACATTATGCAAGACCATCTAAGCGACGTTCAAATGGAAATTGCCATGTCTTATAATGTACTGCTGCACAGATGTTTTCCCCAGTGAAGTGAGATACATTAACTTCTCTGGTGTAAGATCTCATGCTGAAACAACACCTTTCTTAAACTATGATGAAAACATATTACACTGTTTGTAAGGGGTTTTAGTTTTTCTAGGATTTTATTGCACTTTTGTGCCATGAAGCACATGAAAAGAGGACTTCTGCTGATATCCTCAGTTTGCTAAAACAGTTCCAGACCCAGCAGTAGGTTTGGCCTGGGCTTCATGGCCTAAACATCCATGGTTTTGGCAAGTTGTATTTTACAGATTTGCCAGGCCCTCTGTTTGTATCTTACTTAGTGTAGTAAGGTCTGACCTGTTTAGAACTGAGAAAAATTAAACATTGTTTCATGACACTCAGAAGGAAACAAGAACCTGATTGGTTCAAGTTGAGAATTCTTCATGTCGATGATTGCTTATTCTTCCTTTGACTGCCTAGCAATTTGTGTATGACTAGGTAACTTACCTCTTTGACCTCTGTTTTCCTTCAAGGCAGGGACAAGAGTAACCTTGAAATACTGTGTGAGAATATTTATCCAGTATTCATTCCTTCTGTGAGAGGGTGGTTTTGTTTTCTGTTGATGTCTGAGCTGGGCATGGTTGTTTATTTTTGGCATGCAGAGCTTTAGTTTGTTCTTTCTGAGTGTCTTTTCTGCGTTCATAGCTGTCTTATGGATACACTTTTATAATAGAAGTTAGGATATCAGTTTATTCTGGCTGGTATTGCTTCCATCTGCAATAAGCATTGTATAGAAGAGTCAGTGAAAGATGATATAGAGAAAGAATATTAATGGGACAAAATATTGTGTTGTTACTTAACATCAGATTGAGCATAGTTAATGTGTATATTCTTTTGTATCTGGGCAGGATTCTTCGCTGGACTAGACTCTCTCAAATTCTTTCAAAGATATGGCTGTTTAAAAAATGTGCCTGAGGAACTGAAAACAGTCTTGGACTATTTTGTGAAAGTTTTCAATCCAATCTTTCTTGAAATACTTTGCTTGTAGTTTTCAAATGCTAGTAGTTTGCCTGAGGGAAAGCTTTTTGTAAATCTAATGCTGTACTGGTTGTTCCTGACCTTTATCTATTAATAGAAAATTAATTGTAGTTTTTCATCGCTATATTGAAACAATGGCCAGAAGTTTAAGTTTCTGGGAAGCTGTCTCTATTTTTTTGATTTTGTTGTTGATAAGATTCACTTTCATCCATTTTTTGGGTCAGTGTTTCATTCTCCCATATTTTGGACAGGAAGGTGCATTGTTAGAGCTCTGTGATGATATGCCTGGCATTGGTTTGAGTGCTTTGTTGCAGTTAGTTATATCCAGTTGAATTTAACTAGAATGGACCTGTTTTGTAGGGAGTTGTGTCAACAAATACTCATAATTACTTTTGAGATCAGTTTTGGTTCAGATTCTGTCAGATCATCATGTTCGTTTAGAGATTTGGGAAAGAATGTGTAACAACCTGATTTTTATAGTATTTTGTACACCACTCTGCAATTCTTAGTATAAAATATGTATAGAGTAACATGTCTCTCTCTGTAATGGTTTTGCTATTGCAACTTGACTTTAACTGGCTTCATTCTTTAAATATACCTGTAGATACCAGATTGTGCAGGTTGAAAGGGCAATGAGTAAAATCCTTCTCTAAATCTCAAGTACTGGCTGTCATATCTCAGGACAGGCCCAGGAGGAGATCAGTCTTTGCTGCAGTGGTTTAAGTGTATTAGGTTCTCTACTTAGACTATTTTGTGATCTTCTACTCATGTCACTACTATAGATATAAACAGCTATTCCAAAGCATGTAATGATCACAAAATTCTTGATGTGTAGAAACATGAAGAAACCTTTAAATAGAATTATTTACTGTAAATTTTGTTCACTGGTGCTAAACAGAAGAAAGGCTATTACAGTAGGTCACTCTGCCATTTTACTTAACACAAGCACTAGCGTTTAATGTATTCTCTGCCAACAAAAGTAACTGAGATTTCAAAGTAGTGGTTTGATAGTAACACTTGATAGAACATCTTCACCCTTCCAAAGATAATAGGTGGGATATATGTCAAAGTAAATTCACTGTTTCCTGTTTATGTTAATTCAGATCTAGTTTGATTGGCATATTGTAAAAGGAACTCAGTAACTGGAGACAAACTGTGATTTCTCTTGTGGAAATTGAAGCCTCTGCCAAGAAGTTTTGTGGTGGTAGGCTGCTTTTTACCATTTTTTCCACTGGAGTGTCTGCTTCTAAGATTTGGGCTGAGTGGATGTGTTTGACAAAGTTACCTAATGCCTGCCAAGCATCTACGGTTCTAAAACATATGTAGATGGAACAGATTTCTGTGTGGTTTATTCATTTATTTAATGCTTGCTAAAAATGCCTCACCAATACCCAAATCTTACTGTGAAAAAACTACAACTTCAATTTTAATCTTACGGAACAAGATAATTCTCTACTTCTTCGATTTTTTTTCAATATATTTCTGCTACCTTAATTTTTACTCTAATTATTCTGGAGATCTCTTTGTAGCATGCATATATTCATGTTTTCTGTTGCCAGAGTTTAATTTTCTAAATTATTATTTAGAAATTTGAATTATTTTCTTAATAGTTATTAAGTCTTTGGTTTTACAACTAGACCGAAAGTTCTTAACAGTTTTTAACCATCATTGTATTATGCTTAGCATATACTGACCTATTTTGATTTCTATATGTATTTTATTCTCTGAAATTCTTGGTTTGTTTAGAATATGTATGAAATATTAATTCTGTTGATATTTCTGTCCATCTCATTTTACTTACTGTTCCTTAAAATGTCATCTGTATGGGAAAGTAATAAGTAGCCATCAAGTTACGTTTGGCCATGCAATCATCCTTAGGTTGCCGTACAGTCTTTCTCTTTGAGGTAAAGGCAAAGATAGTGCCTTTATTTACTACCTCAATATCAGAGGCTTATGCAAATGAATAGCAGCATTTAGAGCAACTGTATTATGATAGCTGTGTGGGCATGTTTATAGATGTGTTGTAGTTGTCTTTGGGAAGAAACACTGTAGTCTGCCTGACTGCTACAAGCAGCTCATATGCAGAGGAAGTCTTGATGTTGTGCTATTTATATAGAAATTTCAGACACCAGACCCTGAGTTATGTTACCAGTGGAAAGATAATGACACTTCATTTAAACACGTTTAAAACATGAAGCATTGAAAAAGTAGGAACTTGCATTCTGTAAGCAAGGCAGACAGATGATTTCTGATCAAGAATGGAACTCTTGGGATTTTTTTTCTTTTTCACTTTCAGCAAAAAGAGGCATTGATTCTCTTTTGCATTTTCTTTGCCTTTCCGAAGCTGTGTAGTGTTAATCCTTGATCCTACCAAAGCTACTCTGTGTGGTATTACTGGGGTGATGGATTAAGGGCCAGAAGTGTTTAAGGAAGTTAGAGCAGGTTATCCTTGTAATCTTAGATGTGTAGTTAAGATTTCAGTTACACCTGCACATGTGAGTGTTTTGTCAGTGAACAAAATTGAACAGTTAATGAAATGGCTCTAAATTCAAATTCTAATTCAGGGAGCAAATAACTTTTAGAAAGGGTTCCTGTCTTCATAAGTTTAGACTCACATTTTGATGTTTTCTTGAGATGGTGAGAAGCAGCTGTGACAATTTAAAGGATCAAAATTTTATTTTCTTTTGTTTGACCCTCAAGGTTAAAAACAAAAAAAAAATCAGTAAAGGCAGTTTTTGTGTCTAGAAGATAATATTTTCATAGCTGCATAAATATAAAAATATGACACAGTGGCCACTTTATATTGTAAGTTTCAGGATTTGAAACAGTAGTAATGATACAGCAGCCTTATCTCTCTGATCTTTCCCCACGCCAAACAGTTCTAAGATTATAAATTTCTAAATGTGGAGAGGTTTTCCCTGGGCAATAATTTTGTCAATCCAACACATGTTTTTTCCCTTTGTCTGTGCTGTAAGATTGCTCTGTGTTTGTATTTCAGTAGAAGACTTGAGGCCACATTGTGCTGTTGTTTGGATTGGTATCTTCTGTTCACTTTGAAATGTGCATTTCCACTTGTGCTCATAGCTCCTTAGACGGGGGAGACAAAAACCCAAAGCCAAACAAATCTGTCTGTTTCAGAGACATTGTACATGGAAGTGCCCAAAACTCTGCATGTTTTCCACACTGTGTTATTCTTTTTGCAAGAAAGCTGAAAGGCTGGTGCACAGGAAGATACCACAGCATGTTTTTCTGTTATCCCATGTTCACCAAAAGAAATCCGTCTTAATTCAGTCTAAATATTTCTTTGCTGCTGTGTGGCTTGTTCTTTCATTACAAATTAATTTACACCACAGCTTTAAACTCACATCATATTTTTGGGATGGAGTTTTCTGGAGACTTCTGGAATTTATGTAACTGTCATGTTGGAATCTTGATATTATGCTGGAATGCATGATCACATGAGGCTTTTCTTTCTTCAAATGTCTTTCAGGAAAGTAGTGTTTGTTCTGTGCTTTAGTAGAGACTGCATAACACTATTTGTAGCCCTGCAGCTCAGGAATTATCTCGTTTGAATAACTTCTGAGACTTGGAAAGTGATGTAGACTTTTGGATTGGTGGTACAACCATTAAGATGTAAGTGCTTTAGATGAGACAGTGGAAAGATAAGTTTTAACTCATTGGTAAAGAAAAAGAATAAATTGGTCAGATGTTGAGAAGTAGGATTGTTTTAAAGGAAAATGGATTGAAACCTGGATTTACCTGTTTATTTTAAGTTATCAAACAAAAAAACCCAAATCCTGGGTTTTTTTTATAGTGTTGTTTTGGTTGTTTGATTTGGTTGTGTCTTATCCACCCCTTCCCTTCTGCTTCCCTAATGATTAAATGCTGTCACAAAGTGTTTTGGGAATGAATCTGAGTGGAAGGTGTAGTCAGTTTAGTAGGTTAGTTCATTTGCCTTTACGTCAATCCAGAGAAAAAATTTCCAGCATGGGTTGATACTTGCAGACAGAAAGCTTGCTTTTGTCAGCTCAGTGGAAATATTCCCCTGACTCACTCAGGTTTTTCTAGGAAATAGTTTCTGAGCCATCAAATGCAGATTGTCTGAAACTTACTCTGTGTTAAAAACAGAGCACAGTATGTTTTGTGGGGAAAATTGGGTTGACGTCTGTGTGCTTGGGCTACCTTGATTGAAACTTGTCAATCTTCATGTACAGGCAAAGTCACAGAAACCCTTGCACTTCGCTGCGTGCCTTTTTTGCCTGCCTGGCTAGCTTTGGCACACAGGCGACACGTGGGAGTGAGCTCCATCTTCGGAAGGGTCTTACTCGCTCTTGTGGGTTCTTGGCCCCGTCCAGACAATAGCAAGGCGAATGGTGAAGAATAAAGAGGGGACTCTCAGAGGGGACAANGGAAGGAGGGGATTCCCTAGGGCTTTACCCAATCACTTAGAGCTTCTCCCAGAACTTTCCAGAAGTTAGGGATAGTCTCCAGCATGACAGGCAGGCCCTAGGGGCAGGGGTTAGAGGATTGACAAGGGGGTTTGAGGGAAGAACAACTTTGATTGAAGGGGTAAACCAACTCAAAGGAGGGAAAATACATGGGGGGAAATAGGAATGAACTAAAGGGAGAACTGGGGTACATAAAACTGTGAAAATACAAAGAAATGGATTACAAAATTAGAACCTGGGTTGAAAAAGCACCACTACACTTGCAGTTTTACTTTCCCTGCCCCTAATATTGTTTGTATAGTAATTGACAGTATGCATAAGCACTGATTCAAATAACATAGTAGAGAATTTGGATATATATCTCTGAACTTCCTGGTCTTTGACACTACTGGATCAACTTTTGTGGGAAAGGTACAATGTCCTGATTTTAAAGGTGCTGTTTTCCATAAATTACAGGTATCAGTCTCATCTCTTTGAAAGGTTTATAAGATCTATGAAACTTTTTTCACCTGATCATAGCCCTTCCCACAGGTGTTATAGGAAATACTGTGCAATTCTTTCTCAGTGTCTTGCAAGTAAAAATGTTTTAACAAAAATAAATTGTTTAAATAAATTGGTTTGAAACATTACTGCTGATACTGCTTACCACGCACCTGAAACAAGTAAATGCAAACGTGTGGTTTCCTGCATTTTTGCTTTGAAAGGCTTGTTTGAGAGATTTTTGGGAGTAAGTTTCAGTTCATAACAGTAAACATAGCTAGAAATAGGTCCTATTAGTCCAGTTGGTGCAACTTTAAAGAATAGCTTTTGAAGGTAGTAGTGGAGGACCTGTTTTAATTTTCTGCTGCTTAGCTGCCATGTACTGAGCTTTCATCATATCTCATCTAGAGAGATTAGACCTAGGGGATGAAACTATCTATGTTGTAGCTGTTTTGCTTCTGACTCCTGCTTTCTTATATTGCAGCTGATATTCATTAAGAGAACTGTTTATTAACAGCTGTCTGTGTTAGTGATTTGTTTTGGTCCTGGAACTCTAGCTAAAAAAAAATGGATTTCTTGGGGAAAAATGTTGAAGGGTTAATTTAAAAAAATTATGTTTGAGTATTGTCAAATAAAGAAAATCAAACATGAGCTAATTATTTTTCTTCAGTGTTGCTTGCTATCAACTCTAATGTATTTGATCTGGTTTTCCTGCAGTTGCTTTAACATACTTTACTGCAGTCTCATTAGCGTACTTTTCTGTCTGACTTTAATTGTGGCTTCTTTTTTTTTTAATATATTCAGGAAATACTAAGGTGACTTCTTTTTTGTCTTTAAATATAAATTACTTTGCATTCCTTATGTTTCCATTTTCCCCTTGTAGTTAGGAGTGATGGATTAGAATTAGGCTGCAGCACAGATTGGGAGAATCTCCCAGCATCCTCTTCCTGCAGAGGCATCAGCTTCCAGCATTGACTGTAGCTGCTGCCACTCTCACTGACATTTCTTTTGAATTCGGCTATGGAGAGTGCCTCTGTTGCCAGCTGCTGGCATGGAAACTTTTATTCTTTTTGCTTGATAACTCATTAATGAAACCTCATGGATATTGAGAAATAAAACAGAAGCACTTTTCTCTTTGTGCTTTTCTTTGTCTTTTTGCCTTTTTTTGTGTGTGTGTGTGTGTGTGCGCACGGAGGAAAAAGAGTGAAAGAAGCAGCACTTATTTTTACACAAGGACTCTATTTACATACCTGAAGTTAACTGAATTAATCCTGTAAGTATATTATCTCTGCTTACTAGTCCTTGAAATCATGAATGTGGTAGTAAGATTTATGGGATTTTATCTGTGAAAATTTGCTTTGAAATGTGTGTCAAACTACAACATCGTTTTTTTTCTATAGTTTTCCTTGAAAATAAAGGAAAATTATATATTCACAATGGGATTATGAAATAATTGTTTCTCCTCTGCACTTTGCAGTGGTGAACAATGCTTTTAGAGAGCAGAAGCTTCTCTGCTGATGTCAGTGCTTAATCAGCTCAGATACTGTAGGTTGTAGAACACTGCAAGGTGTGTATTTTGGAATGCCATTCTTTAAAATGTGGTAATTTAAGGACAGTATCAGACTTACAGCTACTTTTTCCATTTATAGACTATGTCTTCTGCTCCTGGTAGCTGTGCTGATTTAACCTTTTGAGGTTATATAATTTTTTACTTAAACATAAATAATTTATTTCATGGGATGCAGTGCAGTACTTTCAAAATATTAAATGTTAAGTATAACGCAGTGTGCTTTTAGAGACTTTAGTTATTTCAGAATGCCTCCAGCATAGGCTGTAATTTTACCATGTAATTAATTCAAGTAAATTGGTTTGAAGTTTAGGAAGAGTGTCTTGCTAGAATCATGGTGTCCTAATTGTCTCTTTGGATCTGGGCCAATATTTGTGTGACGCAGTGTTAGTCCCATAAACATCTGGCCTGATCCAGCGTCCTACTTGCAGCATGATTTATTTTTTCTTTTTTTCCATAGCAAGATAAGTTAATTTTTTGTTCATTTCATGTGAAACTGTCAGTGAGCTGTCCTTAGTATTCATATATGCTAGCTCTTCAAGGAGGTTCTTTCTCAACCTATTTTCTTGTCAGCATGCCTTATTTAGACCTACTTTCTAGTAGAAATGTTGAACAGATCAAAATTATGTATTTTTTATGGTGAACATCTGTTTGTCTGTATCTGCGTGCTGTATATTAAGTTTTGGCAGTATTGCTCTCTGCCATATTTGGGTGATCATTTTTGTACACCATATTGCATGCATTGACCTCAGCTTAATTATTTGACATAAGCTATTAGTCTCATAAAGAGTATTCAAACTTAGTAAATCCTCAGTTTACTTGGAAAGATCTCATGTTAAAACTTATATCTGAAAATGCTGTCTAACCACTGAGTTCCATTAAATAAATCTGATAACCTTTTATATTGCTGTTTATTCCCATTAGTGATGAACAGAATAGTGTAAATCAGATTTTTCTCTACCTCCAATACTGGCACTTATTTAATTTTTCTGCCTTCTCAGTCAGACTGTGATGCCTGTGATTTCATTGTTTTGCTGACAGTTTTTAAGCTTACTTATATATTGTGTCAAATTCATGCTGGGGTGGCTTGATATGCTTAAGTAGGATTATTTTGTAATCATTTTAGTGATCAGATGAACTGCGTATGCCTATTCAGGTGGGTAAATAGTAACCTGAGGAGTTGGCATGTTTTGCTTTCACAATATGGCTGAGTCCTTATGGAAAATTTGGGTCTCCCTTTCAGTCCACATGCAGTGCAATCTGCCGCTGAACTTAAGAACTTGGTGTCAGATAAAGCTGCTGATGTTCGTTGGATGATGAAAACACCTGACTTGAAAGAAATTGATTATTGGCTTACTGAATATGAGTAATGATCAGTCAAAAATGGAAACATTTGGCTATACTCGTGTTTCTTTTCAAAAATACGAATAACATAGTAAACTGGCTAGAAATGTAGCCTGTGTTATTTTCAGAGTAGTAGACTCTGTTGGCTATGGTGGGTTGATGGTAAGCCAGCAAGATGAGCTTCATCTTGGCATTATATCCTGGGGCACCTGAGATTCAAGCAGATGGTCAAGTTTGCCTAGATTTTCTTCTGCTGTGCATATTCTGTTGCTTTGTTGCATCTGTGGAGTAATATGTGAGGACACACCAATCTGTATTTTCTTGTGGTATTCAGATGCTGCATTGATAATAGATATGTAGATAAGCAAAATCCATGTTTTAACTAAGGCAGACCACCAGGCGAATTCCTTATCTCATTATCCCTCCCTGCCCCCTCAGTCATTGAAATATTTGGAAGCTAAACCTCTTGATCTCTTTCTTGTAGTCAATTGTTAGATTCCCATGAGGCAGCACTGTGGGTGCTGGGCTGCTTTCTGACTAGAATGCGTGCCCTCTTAATTTGGAGATTGCAGACAAAACTTACATGCAGAATGTAAAGCAAATAAACATTATTGTCTCCTGACACATGGTGATCTGAAATTTCACAATCAGATGAGACTTCTAAGAAGGAATTTTTGTTTGTATATAAAGCTTTTGTATGTTTCATGGTCTTCTAATGCATTTCATTTGTGAGACAGCATTACAAATATTTCTGCTGATGTGGGCGGTAATAACCCCTAAAATAGAACACTGTCACGTGTAGGTAAATCTGTTTAGTTTAGAAGAGTTAAGAATGGAAATTCCAGCTCTAAAAGGAAAGAGGGCTTTTCCTAAAATACTACCAGGTTTCCCCTGCCCCCAGCTTCTGGTCTGTAAGACAGAGAGCTGTGTCTGCCATCCTTACCATTGCCTTGTTGTTACATTACATGTAACGTTATACCTGTTAATGTATAACAATGGATCAATTAAAAGTCTCTCTTAGTGAAATTCTGGTAGTCTTTGAAAAACTATCAGCTTGACCTTTTTTTAAAAACGCTAAGGTATAGATAAAAACTGTAAAGTCATTCTCAGATCATTTTGGTGTGTATTATTTTAATAATAGCTGGTTTGCAATAGGAGCAAGTACCTTCTTTTTTCTCCCTCAGTTCCCTCCTCCCTTCTTGTTTGTGAGAGCTCCAACTTCTTTTTCACAGCTGTTCCTTTTGAAAAACCAGTTTCGGTGGTTTCTCTGTGTATACAAATGTGTAGTATCAGCTAGCTGCTGTTTCTTTTTGCTCTGCATCATCTTTTCTGCCACAGCTGTTAGATGTGGGAGAAGAAATAGTTTAGAAGATCTTAACCCAACAAACAAACCCCAAAACAATGAACAAAACCCCCAGTGCTATTAAAGGAAAGGAAGATGCCCTAGTGGTGAGTTGGCCTGATCATTCGAAGGATTGTATAGGCAGATCCACTGGTATTGCAGTAGTGATCCAGAAATTCACTAATACAAGTTTATAACTAGCTGGCTAGATGCTGCTATCTCGTAGTTAGGTAGTGTTTAGGAAGGTGCAACAGCACTGATCTGAATTGCTTTCTACCATGGTGTTTGCATCATGTGCTATTACCAGCTCTGTGGTTGGATAGGTGTGTCGAAAAATTCAAATGGAAAGTAGTACCAAGCAAGGGCTTGGGTAAGAAAACACTGCTGTTTGTCTCTCTCTGCTATAGAATAAGATTTCAAATTCAGTGTAAGGAAGGAGTAAGTGAAAATAAGTGTGTTACCCTGATGGTTTTGCCTGAATACCAAGCTATGTAACCTAATGTAATTTAAGCTAAATAACCATTTAGGGAGTGTTTGCCTGATGATGAAGGCATTTTATTATAGTGAGCTTTTAAAAGTAATTTCTGCCTATTTGCAAATTTGACTAGCACAGTATGGCATAGTTTTGCTGCCAGTTGGGTTTTTTCAAAAGAATGCTCAGCATACAGAATATTGCATGCATTGGTGATGTTTTGAAACAGTGAAGACAGTGAGTCTTCAAAGGAATAAAGTCTGCCTTGCATTGGCAGGAAATTTTTTTTCAGTGGTTACCATAAATATTCATTTACTTAAAATTCAGGCTTCTCATAAAAGGGATGTGTGCATCATGAACGCTGAATTTGATGGAGGTATGGCTAGTGGACTTCATAGATGGGTAAAATAATGTTGTTTGCTATACTGACCAGTTGGCTGAAGTTTTCAGACTTCCTGTATTAATGGCAATAGCTAGAACAGGAATTGCTTTATATAAATTGTAAATATTTTCAAATGCTTAGTGATATGCCTTAAGGTGTTTTTCTTATGGCATTTAGCCATTTTTCTGTTGTGTGATTGTAAGTGGTGTTGAAGACTGAGTTTTAGATTAAACAGTGAAACGATTTTTCTGGTGTCATTTTAAAAAATACTTATCACATGATCCTATATTTCTCCAGGATTACTTTAAACTAACACAAAAGTTTTAAGAATCCTTTTTCTTCATGAACTGGATGTGATTGGCCACTTAAAAATACTGTGATCCTTTTAATGTCAAGGATGTAATATGCTTTAATATCTTAGCACCAAGAAATTTCAACTGTGAGACAGCTTACTCAATGTGATTCTGCATTTCTGAACTATTCTCTGGGTGAGAGGCCTAGCATACCTATAGGTGAAAGAAAAAATTTCAGCTTCCTGAGGCTTGCCTGATCACCCTTCAGAGACTGAGTCCTGTACCTGTCCAACAAGATACTGAAAGACATGTGCCAGCTCTAGCATAGTGTGGGATTGAGATGTATGTGCAGTTTCTTGTGTATGTCACTCCCTCAGAGTAACACACGTTCTTGTGATTCCTTAGTTTCAGACTTGATACAGAAATAGTTCCTGAAGCTATTGCATTTCTGCTTGTATTTGTTTAAAGCCAAATCATACAGAAGTCTCTCACTTGGGAGATTTAAAAGTAATCCCTTGTATGAGAAAATCCAGCACAACTAAAAAGCTATTTCCATTTGCATTTTTTAACATTTCCTGTATGTCAGTGGATTATTACCTTCAGCCGACCTTCACTAAACACGCTAGAACATAAAACGTAAACCTAACAATATCTTAGCAGGATTTTGCAACAAGTTATTTTGCTTCATTTCATGATGTTCTTGGTGGGCATTTGCCATGAGAACTAGTGCAACCTACTGCTCTGTGGTAGATAGGTAGTACTCCTATAAGTACCTCACCTTCTGTTTGATGACTTGTGTTGCAACTTTATGTCTGTGCAAATAACTAATAAAAGTGATAGCAGATAATACTGTCCCTTAAGAAGTGATCAAAAATAAATTTTGGCATGGCACTAGTCAGAAAACTGAGTATTACTATTAGTTCATTACAAGTGATGGGTGAGAGGGATAAGATGCAAAAGCCATTTTTCTTTTCAAATTACAAACTTAGTGGTGAGGAGTCCAGTGCTTCCAAAACACAAGGAAAGTTATTTGAAAAAATATTTCCTGATAGCAGAAGTAATATCTGAGTTTTCTGTGTGGTTGTTCAGATACAACGAATACAGATGGATGTATGCTAGTCTTAATGTGAAAGTAGTTCCTGTTGGACAGTTCAAATCTTTGTAGTTGCTACCTGTGCATATGAAAACAACAAATGCAGCCTTAAAATAGATATTTCAAGGACAAAACATCAAAAAATATTCTTGAGGAGATAAGCAATCCTGCAAGCTTTTCAGACATAGGAGACTGCCCTCTATATGGAGGAACATTAAATACATACTAAGAACCATACTTCACTGATATTTCCTTAAATAAACATGGTAGAGATGCTTCCTGTTACCCACAGACAGAGATACACTTTGCCTTTTCTGCTTACGGTTTTTCGAAAGAATATGACACCTTACAGAGGCCAGGCGTTGTTGAATCACAAGAGGACAACATGTTGTCACATGTTGGTGGAAGTTAAAACAGTCAAAGAAAATAAGAGATACAGGATTTGTACTGGTATTTTACAGAGCTAGGCATAAAGAAAGCCTAGCTCCGTAAAACAGTCTATGCCATAGCAAAGGATGAATCTTTCCACTTCACTGAGAGCAAAGTAACAGTAGACTATGACAGGATTTCCAGTGTTTGAATGTTTGGAGACTGACAGAGATCAACAACAAAGAACCTGTTCCTTAACAACTTCTCTTTCTTAGTGTATGATTTTTAAATGTTGCAGAATTAAGAATGTTAGTATTCTTGTCCCAGTGACATACTTCTAATCTGAAGCATAGTTTAAAACACAGCAAAAAGAAGGATCTTATAAAGTAAAAAGATTTAAAATAACCACTGTTCTTGGACATTCTTAGGATCAGTAAAGTTGAAGTAGAGCAGTGTCCAAAAATACCCAGAGTCTTCTAGCCAAGGAAATGGAACTATGGAATAGATTCTACTGAGGATCAACTGTTATTTGCCAGGAAGTCGTGTCATGGCTGTTTAAGACTGACAAGAAGATAGTTACTCTTATTGATATGGAACATAAACAGTTCAATATTAAGTTTTCTTGCAACAATTCTCTGCTGCAAAGGGAATGATTTACTTCAGAAGGCAAATAAGCATTCTGTATAGTGACAGTATCAGTATTGTCTACAACTCCCTGAAAGCAGTCTTCCAGGCCGGTTGCAGTAGTCAAGATTTTAGGGATCTTTGAATATCCTTTGACTGCCCTTGAAACCAGCCTGGCTTTTTTTGCTAGGAACTAGCGTGTTGTTGCATATGGTTCAGGTCTTGTTTAAGGTCAAACAGATAACTAATAACATTACTGAGAGATCTGCCCAAAAGCTGGATAATTCAGAATGGCAAGGTGTTTGGGGTTGTATGAGCCAGTACCTTAGGGCAGTGAGCACCTTCAGGGTGCTTGCACCTTACTCTTGAACAAGTGCAGAATCCAGAAAAACTAGTAAAATATTGAGAAAAGTTGTTCTGTCATGATGTTCAACACTGCTTAGTACCTGCAGGAGGAAAAGAAGGTCTCTAAATACGAGAGTGAGATGACAACAGGCCCTGCAGCTGCCCCAGCCACCTGGAAGACGCTGTGACTGCTCCACTCCCACCGGCTGTGGCAGGCACTGCCACTGAAACCACTAAAGCAGAGAATCAGCATGGGCTGGTGTCAGTCACCCCTGCACAGAAGTAGAAGGAATGTACATGAAAATCACCCAGCCAAAATGCTTTAGCAAAAACAATCAAGGACAAGGAGAGTGAAGATGATGAAGCAGAACCATCACAAGGGCGATTTTTCAGAGCCATTATCAAGGCGATCAGAGGATTGAGTGAGCTCTGGGAGACACAAAAAGATTTCGTCCATGAGTGTATTACTGCCTGAATCTGCTGGTGGGACAATGGAGCCAACAGTGTGGATTGAGAGGGTAAGGAAGAAAGGCCAGGGTCACTTGCTAAGGACCCAGACACTGACAAAACAGTGGGGAAAAAGACACAAGTCTTTAGTCTCTGGAGGCAGTTCTTACAAAGTGTGAGAGGGAAAAAGGTATCCCTGTAAAGATTATACTCCTTGCAATTTAGGCAGATGGAGTGCAATAGGGAAAGTGACTCAATTCTTAAGAGACCTAACTGTTCAGGGGTCATCAGATTTTCATGTGGACAATGCCCAGGTCCCCATGGACCCAGACCACATCTTGTGTCAATTACCCATGTGGCAGAGATTTCTAGAGTGCAGCAAGGGCACATGAAACCCCTTGACAATAGTAATTTGGAAAGATGATGCACCACCAACTGCAGTTGATGGAATTTGGCAACTCAGGTAATATGAAAACAATATGAAAAATAATAAAAAAAAATAGGAAGGAGTATTCCTTCATCCCTCATGACATCTGTGGAGAAGCTAATCAATGAATTGACTCAGGGGCTCCAGAAATTCAGAGGGAATATGTCATACTCCCCATGTGTGTGAGTCTGTATTTCAGTAACTGACGGCAGGTATCCTCTTCCTCAGGAGAGAGCATATAGAAGATGCACACCACGGGGTACTGTACAGTTTTACCTGCGGGACCTTGGAGATGATAGAAGGAAGTGGGATGGATGGGAATACCTCGATTCTAGATGCACTGGTGCAGGAATTGCAGGGAAAAACAACCACAACTGAGAGCTTTTCCAGGAAAGTTGCTGCTCCAGTCTCCAGTGAACAGTTTTTCAGGCAGATAGAAAGGTCTGATCAAACTACTGACTTTATGGAGAGTCAAGTTTTGCAAGATATTACTGGGGGACATTGTGATCAGTATTAGAGGGGCACTGCCTCCACCTGGGGGGAGGAGAGAAATAACGAGGTTTATTGGGCTGTGTGGATTTGATGGCCTGGCACAGCAGCCTCATGGGAGTACAAGGCTTTAGTAGACACTGGTGCACAGTGTACCTTATTGTCATCAAGCTACATAGGGATGGAATCTGTTTGGATTTCTGGAGTGACAGAGGGATCCAAACAGCGGACTGTGTTGGAGGCTGAGACTAGCCTGACTGGCGTGAGTGGCAGAAGTACTCTATCGTGATGGGACCAGAAGCTCCATTCATCCTTGGCATGGACATCTCAGGAGAGGATATCTCAAGGATCCAAAAGGCTGTTTGTGGGCTTTCAGTATACCTGCCCTGGTATAGATGGAGAAATTTTCAGATGTCACTTTTGTTCTGGGACTGAAGAACAGCAGGTGCCAATTGCCACAACAGTGCACCAGAAGCAGTGTGTCTCACAATCTAGACTCTTTAAAACCCATTTATAAACTAGTTTGTCACCTGGAGAGCCAAGGAGTGATCAGCAAAACCTGCTTACTCGTTAACAGCCCCATAGGGCCAGTATGAAAGTCCTATGCGGAGTGGAGGCTGACAGTAAGCTGTTGTGGCCTGAATGAACTCGCACCACCTCTGAGTCCTGGTGTACTGGACATGTTGGAATTTCCATATGAACTGGAGTCAAAAGCAGCCATGTGGTGCCACAATTGATACTGCTATTGTGTTTTTATCCATCCTTTTGGCAGTAGGGTGCAGGCTACTGTGCAGCTGTGTCCATAGTACCTGGAATTGACTGCCGGTGGGAAAGAAATGCAACTGTATCAAAAAATGCAACTTTTTTGTCATAAAACAGAATAAGATAAAGGGACTTACTCAAGAGATCCAGCTTTTAGGAGTTAAATGTCAAGGAGGACACTGTCAGATCCCGGTGGTTGTTATTAACGTAACAGTGATGTCTCCACTAACTAACAAGAAAAAGATAAGGTTTTTTAGGCGTTGTGGGAATTCAGAGAATGCACATTCTAATTTGCAGTCAGCTTGTAAGCCTTCTCTATCAAGTCACCTGGAAGAAGAATTGTTTCGATTAGCCCCCTGAGGAGCAACAAGTCATTGAACAAATCAAGTAGGAAGTAGTTCATGCTGTAGCCCTCGGGCCAGTCTGAACAGAGCAAGATGTAAAAAATGTGCTTTTTATTTCAGCTGGAAAGAATGGACCTACCTGGAGCCTCTGGCAGAAAGCACCAGGAGAGTCTTTAGGCTGACCTGTAGGGTTTTGGAGCTGATCATACAGAGGATCTGGAGACCACTATACTCTAACTGAAAAGGAGATGCTGGCAGTTTTCAAAGCATCTGAGCTGCTTCAGTGATGATTGGTACTGAAACACAGCTTCTGGCACCACAGTTACCTGCATTGAGTTGGATGCTCAAAGGGAGTAGCAGATCATCGTGCAGTAGATGCTATATGGAGTAAAGGGGTTGCACTGATCACATAAAGAGTTTGGATAGGAAACCCTTGTTGTCCAGGAAGCTTAGAATTAATCATGGACTGGCCAGAAGGCAAAGATATTTGAAATGTCAGCAGGCTTGTGCTGAGGAGGCCCCACTATATAATAAATTCTCAGAAACTGAGAAGCAGTATGCCTTGTTTACTGATGAATCCCTCTGTCTTGTGGGAAAGCAGCTGTGTGAAGTCCCCTGTGACAAGTCGCAGAAATTGCTGGAGGAGGACAAGAATTGTGTCAGTATGCAGAGATGAAAGCCATCCAGTTGGCCTTAAGACATTGCTGAAGGAGAGAAATGGCCAATTTTTTTAATTTTTTTTTTTTTTTTTTAACGTCTGTACTGATTTTTGGATGGTGGCCCTGTGGGGGTGGTGGCCGCAATGGAAAGAGAGTAACTGGCAGCCTAAGGGTGAACCCATCTGGGCTGCTAAGTTGTGGCAAGTCATCTCCGCTTGGTTGGAAACCTATTAGCAAGGGTGAAGGCCGAAGTATGGATTCAACAAACATTTTTTTAATGGACATTTTATGAAAATTTGACAGATGTTCTACAGACTAGGGGAATGTCTATCTGTATAGCTATCAAAATAGATAAGTAGGAAAGGTGATAGGATATTGGGAAGCATGAAACTTGGTATGACATAAAGGGTATGGAATAAGGGGTGGGTGAGTGCTACATTTGGCTAGGGTAGAGTTAACATTCCTCAGGGTGTCTGGTATGGGGTTGTGTTTTGGATTTGTGCTGAACAAAGCATTGATAATATAGAGATGTTTTTGTTACTCTTGATCAGGACTTTCACACAGGCAAGATCTTTTCTGCTTTGCATATATTCACACTGGCAAGGAGACTGCATGTGTGTGGGAAATTGGGAAGAGACACAGCAGGGGCAGGTGACCCAAACTAGGCCTAAAAGGGATATTCCATGCTGTATGACATCATGCTCAGTATATAAAGTTGGGGGAAGAAGGAGGAAAGGTGGATATTTGTAGTGATGGTGTTTGTCTTCTCAAGTCACTGCTACCTGTGATTGGGGCACCTGCCCTCCTGGAGATGGCTGA
>VWYP01008614.1:48762-164489 GCA_013400435.1 Pycnonotus jocosus | reverse complement strand
GCGCCCCCTGGCGGCGGGAGGGCGGGCGAGGCGCTGGGCGGGTCCCGCGGCCGCGTGTGGGGAAAGGCGGCAGGGCCGGGACTCGAACCCCTCCGCGGGCAGCGAGCGGGAACCGGGCTGGGACACGATCTGAACACGAGAACTGGGAGGGAGCTGAGGTTGTTCGGCCTGGAGGAGGCTCAGGGTTGGCTATATTACTCTCTACAACTCCCTGAAAGGAGGGTGAAGCCAGGTGGCGTCGCGCTCTGCTAGGCACCAGCGACATGACAAGAGGCCATGGTGTTAAGCTGCACCAGGGCATGCTTAGGTTGGACAAGAGGAAGACTTTCCTCACAGAGAGAATGATTAGACATTGTAATGGGCTGCCCAGGGAGATGGTGGAATCACCATCCCTGGAGGTGTCTAAGGAAAGACTGGACATGGCACTCAGCACTGTGGTGTAGTGGACATGGTGGTGGTCAGTCACAGGTTGGACTCACAGAGTGACATCATGATCACAGAGATCTTCTTCAAGCTAATTGATTCTGTGCTTCTGTGACCCCCCACAGCAGCGCTAATTCCTTGGGGCAAGGCCTGCAGAGCCATGCAGGTGTCAAGGTTATAGAAGGTCACCAAGATGACCCTCAAAGCCCCCCAGCATGGGCTGTGGCCCCCTGGGCCATGGCTGTGTCCCTGTGTCCCCACATCAGAAAGCAGCGTTTGCAAATCCCTGCGCTGCCCCTCACACAGGAACTGGCCTTGGGGCTGCCCAGCTCCACTGGCCACAGCATCCTCCACCGCTGCCCCCACCCCTCCACCTCCACTTCCCCCAGCTCACACCCACATCCACACTATTCCCAGCGAAATAAATGTCACCTCCAGGTCACCCCCAGCAACAAGAGTCACCAGCTCCATGTTCTGGTAAAAAGATTTATTAAGAACCTGCAGAACCTGCCCAAAAGGAGGTTGCTGCCCTGGCACTGAAGGGGAGCAGGGACAGAGGGTTAGTGCTTCTCCAGGCAAAGCCACGGGGTGAATCAAAGTGAGTGGAGGGCACAGGAAGGCAGTGGGAGCAACATCTGCAGCAGTTAAGGCATATAAAGTGCTTGTAGAAGACCAGCCCTATCGAGGGGCTAAATAACACAAGCAGGCAGGGACAGCAAGGAATGTTGGTGGCTGGTGGCACCTGGCACAGGGGAGTGATGACAGGCTCATGCCCTGCCCAAAGCTGCAGCAAGAAGGATGCTGCCTGACCACATGACAGTCCCCAGCCACAGCCAGGATGCCCCCAAATAGGATCTATGCTGCTGGTCTTCATGGTCATCTTCCAGTTATCCCATGTTAAGCATGCTGCTGTGTTTGGGTACCTCTGCCAGCACAGGGGAAGGACAGTCCCACTGCAGCATCCTGCCTGAGCTCACTCCCAGAGGAAAAATGAGAGGAGTGGGACAGGTCCTCAGCCAGGCCGTGTCCCAGCAGCTCATCACAGCTTTGTGTCCCCCTCTGGAGTGAGCACAGCCATCCACCAGCAGCCTCTTCTAGTGCTGGGAGCATCACCAGGCTCTTGGTCCCCTCTAAGTGGGAGTGTCCATGTGGTTTCCATCCTCTTGTGTTCCTGATGTTTGCCACATGGGGAGGTGCCTTCACAGGTGCTTCATGCCACCAGGCTGGTTCCCTGTGCAGGACAGGGATGCAGCAACAGCAGATTCAAAGCTGCTGTGTGGGGACAGGTCTCCTGCAGCCCCTTTGGGGACACTTCTGCAAAACAGCCTCATGCTCAGGCCAGAGATGGTGGGAAGCAAGGACACCCTCTGCAACTAGTGCTGCATCCCTCCAGTCTGCCCCAGAACTCCCAAACACTCCTTCATCCCCACGGACTTCTCCAAGAAATACTGCTTTTCCCTGGAATGTTTTTGTCTAAAATTGCCCTGATAGGATTAAGAAAAAAAAATAAAATAAACTGGATAAAAAATAACAACCCCAGGTCATGCTGGGCTTAGGCTCCAAGGCCACCCTGTCCAGGCAGGAGACACCCTGGTGATGGGTTTGGAGACAGCAGAACAGCCAAAGGGGCCTCTCGGGGTGTAGCAGAGGAGGAGGCTCTGGAGAAGAGGGACAGGGGCTGCCTCCTCCTGACAGCAGGAAGGATGGACTCACAAGGATGGGTTGGAACAGGATGGGATGCAAATGGATGGGATGAGACAGGGGACCAAGCTGGTGGGGATAGGAGGGACGGTGTCCCACCCCTCAGCGGGAGTGCAGGGAAAAGGCCAGTTTGACACAGCTGAGCTCCTCCCCGCCATTGCTGACCACCACCCGCACACGGTAGTTGCCGTTGGTCATCCAGGAAGGGAGTTCCACATCAGGCACATCAAAATCACTGGGTGGCAGGGAGTAGGAGCCCTATGGAGAGAGGGGACAGACAGGCAAGAGGTCAGGCAAAAGCCCAGTCCAGCACCAACGGGCACAGTGGTACCCACTGGCACTGCCCGCCAACAACGGGGGCTCGGCCGTACCGCTTTGAAGGGACAGTGGCAGGGGATGCCGTAGGTCAGCAGGGGCTCCGGGCAGGGCGTGCCGGGTGGGATGAGCTCATCGAGAATGCTGCAGACGTCATCATAGGTGCAGCTGCCCAGCTGCTCGATGCAGGGCAGCTGGATCCAGAGGTCACCCAGTGCCTTCTCTACCACCAGCACTGCCTGGAGGGAAGGTGTTCAGCACCAGCACAACCAGCAGGGGCACCCACAGCTCCTCAACTCCCCATCATGCAATCTTTGGGATGTCCATGTAGTTACTGAATGCCCTCCTGCCTCCCCCTTCTGCTTTCAGTTCCTCTCAACCTGCAGCTTCTGTTCCTCCAACCTCAGCGTGACCTCTCAAGCTACCACCGCCCAACATCTCACATCCACACCTCCTTCCCCTCTGCTCTGCCTGTCCCATAACAGGGTGCTCCCAACCTGCAGCTTCGGCTCAACACTTCCCCAGCACTCGCCCCACAGTCCCAGGCCCAAACAGACACCACAGCATTGCTCAGGACAGCCCATGCACACTGGACAAGAGACATGTTCTGTCTCATTCCAGAACACTTCCCAAGAAGGGTTCAAAGCAGCTGGCATGGCCCAAGGCTCCTAGAGCAGTGTCATGGCATGTCCTTGAAGGGAGCAGCCAGTTTTTCAGGCTCCTGAAAAACAAATGCTGCAGTGACCTCCAGGAGCATTCACAGCACTTGGGTTTCACTTCCCTCCTGGAGCCATTACATCCCCAGGACATGAGACAACTCAAGGTGGTTTCTGTCCTAGGGCCAAGGCTGGGAGACTCCCATTGAACTGTCTGCTCTCACCACAGGTCTCCCATGCCCACAGCCCTGTTCTGGCTTACACATCCCAGTGTGCTCAGCCCTGCACCTCTCTGCACCTCACTCCCCAAGGGCTGCTCATTCCTGTACACAGTGACAAGCATTTCCCAGCTGCAAGTGGTTTGGGGAAGCTCTGCCCTCCCTCACCACACAGAGGCACATCTGGCACTTACCTTCAGAGGGGAAGCCATGGTTTTGCCGCTCTTGACAGCTGCACTGATACGCAGGCTCCCTGGGATGCTGATGGGGTCGGGTGCCACAGAGAGGCTCTGCACCACCACAGGGTCCCTCTTGTCACCACAATTCTCCCAGGCAAAGCCACCAACCTGCAGCACCGAGGAACAGGAGCAGTTAGAGCCCTGCCTTGTGTTTGCAGGAGGTTTATCTAGAGCTGGACCTCTGACCTCTGCCAAACATCTGCTCACAAAGAGAGAAAACAACCTTCAGCCCCTTCAAATGCCAGTTCTTGAACTCCCAGCTCTCTGAGACTGAGGACATTGCAGAAACCCTCTGTCCGTGTGCCTCTGCATGTACTTTACACCCAAAGAGGATTACCAGACTGCAATTTCCAAACTTGCCTCAGTTCTGCCTCCAAACACTTCACATGTGACCAAGGCAAGATGCACCCTTCATGCCAACAGCAATGTGTGTGGGGACAAGTCAGAGCAAGCTGGGACCAGATGGTGGCTGTGCTGTCCAGAGGGATGCTGGGCAGGGGTGTGGGGGGATCCCCTTGGAGGGGCTCTGGGGTTGGCACAGCCTCTGACCTCATCCAGAACAAACCCTGCTGTTGTGAGCCCTCATCCACCAGCTCCAGACACCTGGTTCCACACAGGAGCAGGAACCACTCGGGGACCATATGAGCCAGGCTCATCCTCTGCCTGATACACCCCACGGGCCTGATCCTGAGCTATAAATGAGTACAAATCCTGATCCAGAGTACAAACGAGTCAGGGAAGCAGCACTGCCCTATGGGATAATGAAAATCCACATGTAAGGAGATGCCAGCCGAATGAGGGACATCACTCATGTGTCCTGTCTGAGTTAAGAGTCATACTGGGACATCTCCCCTGTTTCCTACAAGTTCCACCAACCTCCCTGGCCACCACCAGTAAAGACACTCCGATTCAAACGTGGGGGGATAGCAGCACTTGTCTGCAACAGCCACCTCTGAGCCTGCCAGAGGCAAGCGGCAAAGAGACCAGTGCCAGCTCCCTCCCCGAGCAGGTTAGGCCGGAGCATCCCGTGTTCCCCGTGGCATGACGTGGGGCTCTCCCTGCCTGCTTGCAGCCGCAGAACCGGTGGAGGCTGTATTGCCTGGTGCCACATGGCAGCCCCAGCGGGCACAGCGCAGCCCACGCAGCCGAGCAGCTCATCCCACCATCCTGCTTGCCCGCTGGGAACAGCCCAAGGCAGGACACAGGGCTCAGGACAAGCCGGGACAAGGGTAGGCTGCAGCTCCGACACTGAGCAAGAGCTGGGAGCCCCCAGCCCGAGAATCTGCAGGCAAAGAGGCTCCAGCGGGCTGAGCATCAGTGTGTGGCTGCAGATTGCTGCCCGCCGAGCCCCCTCCAGCCTTCCCAACCAGTTCTCCCTTCCCTCGGGCAAGTCCAGCTTTCCTGGAAAATAAATTGCAATATTTCCCTCCACACCGCGTGAGAGTTACACGTGGTAATCGTCTGTGACTTAATCAGCGCGTGTTAATGAGCCCGGCCCAGCACTCCGTGGGAATAGGGAAAAAGAACCTGGCTTGGAAAAGACTCATGGAACAGCAAAATAAGAGCCGGGAGACGATCAGCCGAAGAACGAGGCCGCTGGGTTTCTGCGTTGGGAAGTGTTTGTAAACACCGGATCCCTCCTGCTCCGAGCTGCCCCCAACCTCCAGCACTGCTCCCCAGGGCGGGAGGCTGCGGGGCCCCAGGGGGTCCATGGACCCCACTCCCCTGCCAAACCACAAACTCCCCCCCACCAGCGATCTTCCACCCTGACGGGACAGGAAATGCTCCTGGTCTCCTGCAATCCCAGCGGGATGACGGAGTCTTCCCCCTCTTAACCCCGCCAAGTGCCCCCGGCAGCCCCCTCCGTGCCCGAGAGTTGCGGGGTGCGGGGTGCAGGGTGCGGGTTGCGGGNCGGGGTGCGGGTCCCTCCTCACCTTGCTGAGCCGCCGGGCCCCGCTGCGCTCCACCAGCAGCTGCGGCCCGGCGAGCGCGGCCGGGACGAGCTGCAGCGCGCACAGCGCCAGCGCCAGCCCCGCGGACAGCATCCTCAGGAATGCGCCGGGAACGGTCCGGGATGGGTCCGGGGAGCTGCTCCGAGCCGTGGAGAGGCGAGCAGAGGGCAGAGACCTCAGCGGGACCGGGCTGGCAGCGGCCGGTCTATGAAGCCCCGAGCAGAGGGGCTGAGCCCTCTCTCCGAGCCCGGCCCACCGCCCGATTCCCCTCCCTCCCCCGAGGACGCTCACATTTTCCCTTCCCCTTTTGCTTTCTTTCTTTTTTTTTTTTTTTTCTCCCCTCCCTTCCCCGGTTTCGCTGCCAAGCGCAGGACTGGACTCGCAGGGATGCTGGGACGGGAAGCGCCGCTTTCCCAAGCTCCCAGAGCGGGGGGGCGGGGAGGCGGGAGCTGTATCCACCATCCTGGGGCACACACATCATCCCGCTCCGATGGGGGAAGCACGGCCATCTCCCCACCACCCGCCCCTCCACCCAGGGCTGCGGCTGTCCTCACATCCCACCCGGGGGTGGCCCGGCTGTGCGAGGGTCGGTACCCTCTGGTCAGTACCTGGGACCCCCACGCTCCCCCCGCGCAGGGCAGGTGGCAGCTGAAGAGCAGAGATATTTGAGATATTTCAGATATTTGAGACCCTCGAACCCAACGTGCATGAGCAAGGGGGAGGGGACACTTGGCATCGGGTAGCCCCTGGCTGGGCAGTTTGCCACAGTACCCCTACCACCCGCCTGTCCAAAATGCTGGATCTAACGCCCCCTATTCCATCCCTACCCCCTCTTTTGCAGATCATTTTCCAGACAGAGATGCCCCAGGCACCCCCATCACGCTGGAATGGTCACAGGGTACCCCTCCAGCAGGATGGCACAGTAGCATGGATTTTCCCATCTATTTTGGTGGATGGGTAATTTTATCCTGCGGAGGGGATTGAGCACACAGGACACAAGTGTGGCAGGTCCCCGACCTTCCCCTCTGCCACAGCAGCCAGGAGCCACTTGAGAGACCCTTCCCCAGAGTCAGCTCTGCTCTCGCTTGCACGCAGACACTGCTTGGCCTCCCTATATTGCTCCCAGCCCTGGGAAGGGTTGCCTGGCTCGTCCAAACCCTCGTCTCAGCTCTATTTTTAGCCTTTCGTCCTTATTTAGCAGCAAGGCCGGGCGGGAGCGTGCAGGCAGGGCGTGGGAGCAGGCAGGGGACGCGGTGGATGCTGCTGCCCACCCCGAGCCGGCAGCGACAACTGCGCCGCTGATGCACTGCCGAGGCTTAAGGGTGAGGAATAAATAGCCCGTTCCTCCCACCCGGGAACGGAGCGGAAAGTTATCCCCTGGGATTAGTTTTCACTTTGAGGCTCTGGAGCAGCCGGAGGACAGGGATAAGGATAGGGATGCAGGGGGAGAGGCACGGGCACAGAAGGAGCATTGTATTTGGAGCTAGGAGGGGAGCAGAGCCCCTCACCTCGACCCCCCGGCATCACATGTTCTTCTGCTTCTCACAGCCACCGTGAGTGAAGGTTTCACTTCCCTATCCCCATCCTTTTCCACTTCATTTTGCCATGGGGAAAAAAGAGAATAAAAAACTGCAAGAACAGGTTAACCCACATCTTTTTGCTTGGAAAAGCACAGGCAGGGACAGGAATGACTTGAAATCCTTGCACTACCTCAAGGCAGAAGTATGTGTGACCTAAATTCCCACTAGAAGGGCCTGTGACTTTTTTGGGGCTCCAACACATGTGAGAATTTCTCCAGTTCAAACAGTTTTTACAGCTATCTCACACATGCAAAATCGAGTCACAAGGTCTCAGCAGACCTGGCTAAACACCTTGGATTTGCATTGAAGAAAAGCAGCCATACTTCATTACCTCTCATTTACAAAAGCAAACAGATTGCAAATGATGAGCAGGGCCGAAGGGTGTAACCATGACCACTCTCTCTCCACTGCTTGGGCTGCAGCTCTACCAGGCATCACCACAGGCCAGCTCATCATCCAAAAACCTTTCAGCAAAATATCCTCCACCTCTCTTTTTTCTTTTTTTTTCCAGACTGGGTTTCTGAAAATAAGATTTACAAACAAGAGGAAAAAAAAGGGAATGACCCCATCTGCACTCACAGAACCACTCTGCAAACAGACCATGCAGGGCTGGCACTGACACTGCCCTGTACCCATCCTGTTGTGCCCAGTCCTTACCAGCTGGAACCAGAGAGAGAGCCACAAGAGACACTTAAACAGTTTGCACAAATGCTTTTCTTATCCATAAGCTTTGGCAAACACTTTAAATGACCATTGGTACAAATTAACTCGACTTTCCAGCTGTTATCCCATTTACGGCAATTCAGCCGAGCATGTGATGAAGCCTCCTCGTCTCACTTTTCTAGACAAAGCCCTGGAGATGTCTCCAGCTGCTGTCATTCCTGGGAAGAGATCAAGATAACACCAAAAAAAGACATTAGAGCAAACTTCAAGACAAGCTGAGTCTACCTCAGGTGGGGCCACCACCACACCTCTGCTTTCCTGTCTTTGCCTGGGCAGAAATCCCCTCTTTGCCACAGTCCTGTTTTTCTCCAGGCCCTTGTGCTCCCCAGATCCCTGGGGTGCTCTGGTTACCCCTACAATGCCATGGAAAGCCCCTGCTTTGCTCAAAAGCAGCTGAACAGAGCAGTTTCTGACTATTTTAAGTGCTGCCCAGAAAAGGGAACAAGTTTTCAATGTATTGGGGCAGAGAAGGACAAAGCAGGACTGAGATGAAAGACCTGTCTGGCAGGCACAGATCCCATGAGTTTCCACAGGAAAGATTGGAGAAACTGAGGAATTGCTAAAATCAAGCTGGAATAAGAGAGCTTTGGGGCAGCACAGGCAAAAAGGCAAGCAGCCTCACAGATGNAGGGAACAAGTTTTCAATGTATTGGGGCAGAGAAGGACAAAGCAGGGCTGAGATGAAAGAAGTGTCTGGCAGGCACAGATCCCATGAGTTTCCACAGGAAAGATTGGAGAAACTGAGGAATTGCTAAAATCAAGCTGGAATAAGAGAGCTTTGGGGTAGCACAGGCAAAAAGGCAGGCAGCCTCACAGATGCACCCACAGGCTGAAGGAAGGATGTAACAGGGTCTGGGCAGCTGTGTCTGCAGAAGTCAGCCATCTCTAGAAACACAGGGTTGTCACACCAGAGCCTGCAGCACAGGCTGGGGATTGGGGTGCTGGGGCTGGCCTTGCTGCACAGGCCAATCCCCAAGCCCCAGTTCTGCCCTGCTGGCTCGATGCCTCAGTCTGATGTGACCAAACTGTTTTTTCTCCACCATAGTCAAGAGAAATCCTATCTGGAGCCCCACTTTGTGGCACGGGGACATCCCCAAGCACCCCCTCGGCACCCCACAGTTAAAAGCAGAAATTTCCACAAGCACATGTGCAAACTCCTGGACCTTTGTGTACCAGCAAGACGAGATGGCAGCTGGACAGGCTGCTCATCAGCTGCCCACACAGTTGCTTCTCTTTGCAGCCACGGCCCCAGCGATGCAAATTCAGCCTGTAAATGTGCTTTGTGCTTGCCTGTAGGCCTTCAGTCTCTGAAGTCTGGGCCGGGATTTTTAATTAACCCTGGAGAGGTGGAGACCAGCACCTTTTATCCCACAAACGATCTACTCAGCCCAAATAAGTGCTCTCATATAGGGAAGGAGACTTGCCCCATTCTGAAGTGCTGGGAGAGATAAGAACTGAGACAGCTCTGGGTGGTTTATGAGCAGAGGGAGCTGATGCCAGAAGCTGCTGTGACTCACAAAACTTCACTCAGGTTAAGCAGCACCCACCCAAGAGGACGCAGGCAACTGGTCCCACCAGTCCCCGAAAAACTTGGGGCAGCATGGGCCTGCCCCTTGCCTTCCTCACCCTCCCATCCAAGGGGTGTTTCACAATTTCCCCAGTCCCAGGGTTACCAGGGCAAGAAAAACACCTCCAAGTCAAACGTGACAGGACGACCAGGCACCTCCACTCCCTCGCCGCCCAGGCGAAATGCCAAGGTGTTGGCATCCCCAGAGCCGCAGGCTGCTTGGACTTCTCCCAGGGGATATTTGGAAAATGTCAGAATAGAAACTTGTTGACAAAAAACTTGCAATGTTTCCATACAGGCATGGCCTCATGACCAGGTTCAAACACTCCTATTTCAGTAGTTCTGGGTAGCAGCAATGGGTTTTCAGGTCAAAATGTGTGGTCATTCAGAAATGCATAAAAAGATAACTTTAAAAAAAAGCATTTTAAAAAATCATCAAAATCAAAACACTTGGAAGAACTTGCCTTTCTTCATATTATTTTTTAATGTGGGACACTTTCAAATCCGTGTGTTTACCTACCTATTCAGGACCTATTTTTAAAGTGTAGGAGTTCCTCCTGGAAAAGGGCACCCTGGCTGCAGGCCCAGCATTTGGGGTGTTTGGGATGCTCAGGAGGATTGCCAGGGTGCAGTCCCTCAGGCAATATGGATCACACTGAAAGCCCTCTCCAGCCAGTACAACAACCCCCAGAGCAGAGCTCCTGCCAGGAAAAACACCCCAAACCCACCACTCTTCCACAAGTACCCCACACAAACTGATACTTGATGGGGTGATGGCAAAAGCCAGATGGATTCTGCTTTCTCACTCTTCTCCCTACTCCTGAGGGGGCTGGGGTCGGTTCAGCAGAGGAAGCCCCCTGAGCAGCTGGTCCTGCTCCCACCCTAGCTCTGGTGCAGGGCTTCTGTTCTGCCTTCTCCTCTCCCAGGAGAGGACACCTCCAGGGCAGGGATCCTGCTCTCCTTACCCCACATCCACAACGGAGCATCCTCGGTGCAGGGGACCCGTGGGACAGAGCATTCCCGAAGCACCCCGGCCCAGGGCGGGGACACCCCGGGGTGGAGGGGGCCCAGGGCCAGCCCCGGGGGCGGGCAGGCTGCGGCCGGGGGCCCTGCCCGCGGCTCGGGGGTGCAGAGCACCCTCTCCCGGCGCTGCCTGTCAGCAGCTGCTGGACTTTTTATTACTTTTTTTTTTTTAATTATTTTTTTCTGCCTGCCAGCTGGAGCGGCTCATCCCGTCCCGTCCGTGACCGGTGCCGCTCGCCGGAGGATGCCGCGCCCCGAGCCCCGCGGCTGAGCGGGTCCCGCCGGGGCTCCATGGGCTGCACCGGCAGCGCCCTGCGCTGCTGCCCCGTCGGTGCCGAGGTAGCGGCTGCGGGGGCTTTTGGGCTGGGCTGGGCTTGGGCTGGGCTTGGGCTGGGCTTCGCTCGGGTTTTTATTACTTTTGCGGTCGGGGTTCGTGTGGGGTCGGGCTCTGGTGGGACCGAGTGTGTACACGTTGTCGGGGTTTGATGGAGTTGGGGTTCACGATGGGCTGATGTTTGCGCGGAGTTTTGCTTGCACTGCTGGGGACGAGGGGTGTTGGGGACACTCGGCGTGGGGTCCTCCCTGCCCCGGGGAGCGGTGGGGCCGGCGGTGTGGCTATCCCCGGCTGCGTGGGACCCCACCGGCATCGTGATGGGGGAGGTGGCAGCGGGGACAATGAAAGCTGGCAGCCACCCGCCCGCCGGCATCCTCCTGCACTCGCCTGCACCTCTCCAGGCTCACCCCGACACATCAGGGGAATTCTATAATTAAAGAGGTGCAGCATCTGGGATGATGATGCCTTTTGGGAATGCTGGTCCCATAGAAGACAGGCATGGGTTAGCCCAGCCAGACCTCTGCCAGCCTCCCACAGCATCCTCCCTCCTCCCAAAGGTTGTGTCCCCTTGTGCTTGAAGGCATCACTCCTGAAGGGGAACACTCCTGTAGGGGAACACTCAGATCTCAGCACTTTGCTCTGTACTGAAGAGCTCTTTGGCTAGGTCTGAAATTATCTGCTGATTATTACTGTCACTATTATTGTTATTATTTGATGTGCTCATGCTGTCCCAGTGCCACACCATTGACCTCGGGAGATGTTTTTGCTGTGGGATGTGCTGTGCTTACTGGTGCTGGGTGTTGTGATCACTGGAGGGTGGCAGGGGAAGGAGGGAAGGCAGAAAGGCCCTGTGGTGCTGCCCTGCCCCCAGCATGGGTGACTCTTTGCAGATCCAGCTGTGAGAATCAGGGCCACAGAACCCACTGCAGGATGTGTGGGGAGAGCAGGCACGGAGCTCACACAGCCCTGCAGCCAACAAGTGCCTTTATTTACAGCACTTGCAAGCTTTGTCGCTTCTCCACATCATGGAAAAAAATCCCACTCTTTGCTATGTCATAAGATCAAATATTTCTGGGCTGGTTTGTGACTCTGAGAGCTCTCAAGAACGGGCGTAGGACAGGAAGAAACAACAGCCCCAAGGCCCCAGGTGCTGAGAGCCCCACATTTACCGAAACACGGAAATTTGTCATTTGCCTGCAGATGCCTCCCTTCCTGCACTTGCCCGCTCTCGAGCTCCCCTGCTCAGCCCTGTGTCACTGCTCACCAACAGTCCTTACCCATAAAACAGCCCTGCTGCTGCGACTGAAAGTCATTCTGAAAGTAGCACCTAAAATCTCCATTATGGCTAAAAGGCATCAGGGCAGGCATGGGGCCGCTCCTGCCCATGTTCTCACGTCCAGGGTGCCAAAAGGCAAGATGGGAGACCTTCACCTCCCACTGCTGATGGGTGAACTTGCAGAGTTGGTCCCTTGAGGTTGCTTGGGGTTAGGGGAAACTTCAGACCTCAGAGGAAAGCCCAGCCAGAAGCCATGTGCAGGTCATGGTGTTGGGGACTCTAATGGGGCTGGGGGCTGCAGAGGCTTTTGAGGCCAGTCCCAGGTTTGAGGTGACCTTGAGGAGCTGTCGCTGGGCTGGGTGGATGACATACCAGGAGCCACTGTGTGCCCTGGGGGAGGTGCCTTGGCAGCCTCATCTTTCCCTGGCACCAGTCTGCGGGCAGCAGGGTGATAAGGGAGGCACAGAGAGAGCCCAGCTCTGAGCTACGGGTGCTGTCCCTGGGGTTTCCTTCCCCTTCAGCTCCATCCACCCATGCTTGGCCACTCACGGTCACTGCTCGCCTGACCTGGCGTGAAAGAGGCCAAGCTGCCTTCCCAAAAGGTCAGGGGCTGAGGTGTGGCCACCTTCCAGGGCTGGGGAGAATTTATTTTGAAGTGCTAGGAACTGAGGTAGCACCAGGAGTCAAGGAAGGGTCAGAATGCAAAACTCGGCGCTGTCAACAGTGTGAAGTGTTTGCCTGTGGTCTGCGGCACAGATCTGACTGTAAGAGAGGTGATAATCACCTCCTAACACAACCATCACCATCACTGGAGGAAAGACAGCAGCAGGGTTAAAGACAGGTCCCACGGACCTGTGCCAGCATTGCTCTGGCAGCACTGAGCATCTGCTGCAGGTCCTGGGAGGTGTTACAGTCACGGACCAAATCCTGGCCCCCTTCTGCACAGCCACAAAGCAAAACCTCCTCCCCAGGAGCAGAGTCAGGATTTAAGTACTCATTTCCTGACTCTTTGTGATTTCCTTTGCTAGGTTGCATGGTTGAATTGCTTAATGTACTTGTAAAACAGGAAAAGAGGAAGAAAAATATAGCCCAAAACCCCACCTCACGCTAAGAGCTGAAGCAGAGGCTGCAGCCACCTCGGCTGCCCACATTGTGCCAGCTGCTCAGCACTAGTGCTCCCCGCCCCAGCACCCTTGGAGATGACTCAGGTCCTGCTGGAAATCCCTGTTAATCCATCCATAAACATTTCTGCTCCAGACTATTAGAAATATTTAGTTCTAAGACTGTAGATACTTTTGGTTTTTTTCATAGCTGGAAGGTATTTTTGGCAGAGGTTTCCAAGACCTTACAGGATAAGCTGTGCTGTGGATGGCCCCCACCTGCAGGATGTATCAGGCTGCTTCTTCCCCTGGCCAAAGCTCTTCCAGCTGGAGCAATTCCCAACCTGCTCCTTCCACACACAGTGGATTCCAGGATGATTTTCCAGCTCTCTAAAGTGCAACAGGCGATACCAGATGTTCAGGTGCCACAAAGCTTCTCTGGAAGTGACAGTGGAAAGTCCCTCCATATTTCAGAGCTTTTGGCCAAATTTTGCTGTTCACCCCAGAGGCAGAGCTTTTACCCCAAAGGACAATTGAGTGTTTATGACTAGAATTAGCTCTAGACGCTATTTTAATTGCTACTAGAGGTAGGAAGGTGCCTCTCTCATAGCCTCAGGGTAAGTATTTAGATTTGTCTGTTGATGCTGGTGAGCCTGTTGCTCGCTTCAGCTATTTCTGAGTTCAGTGCAGGTGTCTCAAATCATCTTCCTTTAGAGGCTGAGGGGCTCTAAGATCCCATCCTGCTGGATTTGGGGTTGGGGGAGATGTGAAGATTGCTTGAGTCTGTGCTGGGGACATTGCCTGTGCTATGGAGGTGACCAGCCCTGGGCTCTCTGTCCTTAGGCATCACTTCTGCCAGTGAGCAGAGCAAATGCAGCACAGGTGGTTTGGTCTGGGGGTTTGGGGTCTCTCCTGGAGGTGGTGACAGCATCCTGCTCTCAAAACCCTTGAGGTCTGTGTCACCGCCCTGTGTCAGGAGGGTCCTCCTACACAGCCTTTGCTTTGTTACAGTGAAAAAAGGAGAGGTAAGGGCTGTGGGTCTAGGGGAGGAGGCCTTTTGGGACTCCTGTGATGCCCTCAGGACTGTGGAGCCTCGACTGTGTCATTCATGTCTCCCCTTGCCCCCTATCCCCTGACTTCAAAACCCATTACAGGACATGGGTACCTTAAATACCAGGGAGATCCACACTGGCACGAAGTGTGCAGGGTACAGGTGGGGATTCCTGGGGACCCTTTGCAGTCAGGTGTGCCAGGATTCAGCAGCATCCCAGGGCACCCCACGCTTTCAGGGTGAGCTGCAAGGAGAACAAGCCCTGTGAACTCTGCCTGCCGGGTTCCTCCTCGCCCCCTCGCCTGGGCCACGTTCAACGCCGCGGCTGCTCATGCCATAGAAGGGAAGATAAAGCCGTGACTTCCCAGAGGCTTGGAGCTCTCCTGCTCTCTGGAACTGCGCCTCCCTCCAGCTCCAGAAGGGGGGCTGCAGGGGAGGCGGAGACAAGGACGTCTGTTTGCTTTCCCGTGCTTTTTTCCCAAGCCAGGCTCCCTAATCCGGGCTGTGTTTGGCCGCGCCACCGTGCGCGGGGCCGAGCCGGGGAGCAGCCGGCGCAGCGGGTCCCCGGCTCCCCGCAGGCAGGGAAGCAGCGCTGCTTTCCTCAGGGATCGGTATTTTTAAGGGCAGCTCTGCCGGGAGCTAGAGAGGAGCAGAGTGTCTTCAGGTGAATTTTTGAATCGATGCCCTACCCAGAAGCACAGCTCAGTGATGGGCATCAGGGACCAGATTTGCCCTGCGCCAGCGAGGCTGAGCCGTGAGAGCCTGTGAGCTTTCCTTCTATCTTTCAGCAACTGATAAAAATATATCCACTTTTTTTTTTTTTTTTTTTTTTTTTTTTTTTTTTTTTTTTTTTTCCTTCCTCCAAGCGACTAAATTAAACCCATGCCGGGCTGGAAGGCATCCCACGGAGCTGTGTTGCTGGAGGCAGCTCCCGGCTCTGGGTTATCTCAGCCCCGTGGCAGCAGTGGGAGCGTGCGGGAGTGCGGGGCTGTGCCGCGCATTCCTGCGCTCCTGAGGTCATTGCTTGGCCGCCGCCTGCTCTCGCCTGCTGCCAGCCCTGCACAGGGGCTGGATCGCCTCTGATTTATGGTTATTTTTCATTTCTCACTCCTGCTCCAGCTGTGTCAAAGCCCATCTGTGTAAGGCCCTGGCAGAGGCGTGTGTTTGGGGGACTGCAAGGTGCCAGGGACCAGACTGAGCTGAGCATCCCAGGACAGGAGGAGGGTGGCAAGGGAGTGCCCAAGCTGGAGCCCTGCCAAGTGCTGTCTGTTTTGCTGCTGGAGCCCATTTTGCACCAGCACCATGTCGGTGGGATGTTGTGAGCATACCCCAGATTTTCCAGCCGAATGCTACATGATGAACTGTCTGGGATGCAGGGAATTGGCACGAGCTTGAGGCTGCCTGGTGGGCAGTACATGCACACCCATGGGTGCTCAGGGCTGGGAGAGGGCAGGGGGCTGGGGAGGGACCACTGTTCCTCAAGGATCTGTGTTTTAGCAGAGCTGATGCAGGCTCAGTGCAGGGTGTTCTCTGCCTGCAGCCACGGGCCCCTCTCTGTTCCCCTCTGCTCCAGCCCCCTCTCTCTCTGCCAGAGACAGCTAAAAGCCCAGCAGCAGAGGGGACCAGCTTCCCAGGAGCTCTCAGCCTTGAAGACAGAGAATGGTGAGCAAAAAATGTGATTCCCCCCGCTTTGCTTTCTCAGAGTGATATTAAGGAAGCAGTGGACAGGCCCCAGCATGGCACCAGGGAGGTGGGGATGATGTAGGTGCGTGCTGGTGCAGGAGGGCAAACAGTGCATCCCAGAGACAATGGCATCTCCTCCTCTCAGTCAGACAGGTCATCCCCAAAACAGGACACCTGACAAGCTCTGTGTCCTCTCTGAGCCCACCAGCACCATCCCAATTAGTGCTAATTTGGACCAGTGAGATGGAGGGAGGTGTTTCCCCAGGGGGAACAGGGCAGTGCAGAACCCAGCCCATGGCACTGGCAGGTTCAGCTGCCCTGGATGTGCAGGCAGGAGGCAGCCAGTGCTGTTTCAGTTTTGTTTGTCTTGCAGCCAATGCCTCCCTGCTTCCTGAGGATGGGGAGAAGGCGGCACAGCCAGAGGAGTGGACGGACAGTGCGAGATTCCTCCAAGGCCAGGAGGAGAAGGAGCAGCTGCGGGATGCTGGCCAGGCAGGCACTGCGAGCATCTCCCAGGATATTGAGATCCAGGTCAGCTGGAAGGGCTGCTGCAGCTGGAGGCAGAGCTGGGCATGGAGCATATCACCAGCCAGGTCTTCCCTGGCACCTGCTGGGCTGGGCTTTCCCATTTTTTGGAGAAGAACGGTCTAAGAAAAGGTGAGGAAGCTGAGAGAAATGAAGCTCTGCATCCCTTACACTGAGATTTCTCGTCCAACTGTTTCCCAGGTGGAAAAGAAAAAAGAGCTGGAGCTGAGAGAACAGCTTGATGCCCTGAGGAGAGAGCACACAGAAATCCTGCAAGGTGAATGCCAGAGCAGCAGGGCTTCCTGCAGCTCCCTTCCCCTCTCCCTGCTACTGCCTGTGGGGTCATTGGGATGATGTTCCCTGCTCTCAGCACTGTGGGGCTCAGGTGGGACCTGCTGCTCCAATGTCCCCACACTGTTGGCACTCAGCTCATGTTCCCCCACAGAGCTCCAGGGAGCACATGAGCAGGAGAAGCTGCTGCTGACAGAGTCCCACCACAGGTCTGAGGCAGCCTTACAGGTACCAGCAGAGAAATCCCCCAGGAGGGGGGGACTTGTGGAGGGCTTGAGGACCATCTGCTGGTTCTGCCATGGTGCTCCACATTCTTCAGTGGCCACCTCAGTCCTGGTGTGCTCACAGACCACACCAGCTCCTCCAGCCCTGGTGTTATTTGGGTAACACAGCCCAGCAGTCCCTAGGCTCAGAAAGAAATCCCAGATACCTCTCATTCTGCTTTCTCCCTGGTTCTCCTAGGAGACAATTGAGGCACTGAATTCCCAGCTGAAATCCTTCCAGGAGAGGATGAAGCGGGTGGAGGAGTCACTCCTGAGGACTGACTACAAGAAGCACATTGAGGTGCAGGGAGGGGTGTCAGGGAGGGGACCTGCTGTGGGGTGCTGACCCAAAGCCAAGGGTGGGACTCTGATGGACCCTGGCAGGGTGGGGCTGGAACCCGGGGGGAGCACAGGACAGCTGAAGGGGGGAGCAAAGCCTGTCCTGGGGAGGTGCTGAGGTCCCTTGGACACGAGTGATGGCCCTGCAGGAGCACGGGAGCCCCAGCCCCTTCTGGGAGCAGGAGTTGGAGAGCCTGCACTTCGTCATTGAGATGAAGAACGAGCACATCCATGGCCTGGACAAGAAGCTGCTGCACCTGGAGACCGTGGTGGGTTGAAAGGGGGGTCACAGGTGGGCTCTCCTCTTTTCAGCTCCTCTACCCACCTAAATTCTGCCTAGAAACTGCAGCTGCAGCAAAGGTGGATGGAGCCCATCTCCTCTTGGCAAGGAGGGGATGTGGGAACAATGACACCAGGACAGAATTTCACCCAAAATAGGATGGCAGGGGGCTCAGCAGTACTTGCCAGCTCTCTCCTCACCATCACATCCCCTTCCAGGAGGAGAGGAACCTTTTGCTGGAAGAGAAGGTGAAAACTCTCCAGCAGGAGAACGAGGA
Organism: Pycnonotus jocosus; assembly: GCA_013400435.1. Classification (NCBI taxonomy): domain Eukaryota; kingdom Metazoa; phylum Chordata; class Aves; order Passeriformes; family Pycnonotidae; genus Pycnonotus; species Pycnonotus jocosus. The sequence continues at coordinate 146,673 of VWYP01008614.1, read as the reverse complement.
CCTGCAAGTTCGCACGCAGAACCACTTGATCATGGCGAGGTAAGAGCTGGTCCCACCCCCGCGGTGCACAGGTGGCATCTCCGATGCGGGGGACAGGTGGCAGTGCGGGAACACATGGCAGCCTGCGGTGGCACCGGGGGCTTTGCGGGGAGCAGAGGGACTGGCGGGCTCTTTGCCCCGCGGCTCCGGCAGCCTGTGCCCTCTCTGCCCGCAGGCAGCTGTCCGAGGAGCTGCAGGCGGCCCGCGGGGCGCTGGAGAAGGAGGCGCAGCTGCTGGACCAGGCTCGCCGGGAGAAGGAGGAGCTGCTGTACCGTGTGCTCAACGCCGGGGACGGCACCCCCTTCCCCGTGGCTGCCGGCGAGGTGCCCCTCATCGCCACGTAGCACCGTGCGCTGCCGGGGGACTGCCGGGGCTTCCCTGCAGCCCTGTGAGCCCCCGGCTGCTGTCACAAGTGCCCCCCAGGCGGGGCAGGGCTCCGGGCTGGCCGAGCCCTCATGGACCGCAGTGATGGAGCATTTCACGGGACACTTATGCCTGCATTTCCCCAGCACGAGTGGGGCTGCAGAGGGACTCTGGCCTCCCGCCCATGCAGTCCCTGCAGCCCTTCCTGTGGTGAGGGGCTGTCTGGGGGTGAAAGGAGTCAGCCAGAACATGCAGACTTGCATTGGGCCGGATCTGACCCAGCGCTTGGCTCTGAGTATAAACAGCACCAGTGCTGCCCCAGGGCATGAGGATGATGAGAAGGCCACCAGGACAGGGTGGGGGCAAGCACCGGGAGGATGAGGAGGGCACTGGGGACATGGTGTTAACCTCAGCAGGCAGGGCTCCCACCCATGCCCTCCTATTCCCATCACCTCCTCCACCTTCAGCAAATGTCTCCCAGGTACTGTTCACTGCCACGAAGACACCAAGCCCTACTTGTCCCTGCTGCCCATCAGCAGCACCACCAGTCCCATCTTCTCCTCCAAAAGCTGGACAGAGGCTGGAGCTGCACATTCAGGGAGCAGAGCACTCTCCCAGGGGATACCAGGCTCTGGCAGGTCACATCCCTCTGCTCCAGCCAATGCATTCCCAGCAGGGAAGATGCTGCCAGCATGGCTGTGGGTCAGGGCTGGATGGATGCACACAAGCACATTCCCCTGAGTGCACAAGCGTGGTGGGAGTCACTGCTCTGGGGCTGTCACAGGCCTGTCCCCTCCCCAGGGCTCTGTGTGTGTGTGTGTCTGTGTGTGTGTGTGCTGCTGGCTGTAAGGATTACAAATCTGCAAGAAGCAGCAGCCTCAGGAATCCCGTGCCAGTGGTTTGAGGGGCTGGTGCAGGAGCGTCCCAGAGTGGGGCTGTGTGCTCCACACCCCATACAGAAGGGGAAGGGTGGGAGCCAGCACCACAAACACTCAACAAGGAAGCTCCAGATGAGGCCCTTAAGGCCGAGCCCCATTTTCCTGCTCCTTCCCTCTTTTCCTTCATTTCAATGGGCTCCCAGCTCAGGGCAGACCCAGACCCTCCCAGCATCAGGGCCACTGCAACAGCCACTTCCGTCCTTTGTGCTGACCCTTATCAGGAACAGAGCAGCTGAACGGGCAGCCAGGAAGGCAACGTGGATGTGGGGTCCAGCTCTTACCCACACACCCCCAAGGGGTGGCCAAAGAGGGAAGTGGGGGAGCCTGTTGTGTCAGAACCATGCTTTGACATCTGTGCCTCCCCCAGGTGCTGTAGCACCAAAGCAGGGGATGCCCCAGCAAATCCTGCCTGGTTATGGCTCAAGGGATCAGGATTTCTGGACACAAGGATATGAGGCTGGTGGGGTCTGGGATCCTGCTCTGGACAGCTGGTACCATGTCCCAGTGCCTCAAAGGCAGATCCTGCGTGGGACATGGAAGAATGTGCCCGACTCTGGGAAAGGGGACACTGGGAACTGAGGAGGAGGAATAAATGAGTGCAGAAAAGGACTTGCACACTATGAAGAGGGAACAGCCTGGACCAGGCAGTACCTTGGCAGTCATGGGGGGAGCGATAGATCAGCTCAGGCTGGGTGCCCAGGCAAAATGGAGGGTCAGGGCAGCCTGAGAAGCCTCCATCCCATTGTGAGCAGCTGAAGGAGCAGGGTGGGCAAGGGCAAGGGGGCTTGTGGGGGGCTGCAGGGAAATGTTTCAAAGGGAAAAAAAACAGCCACAGCCCAGTAACAGCAGCAAAAACACTTGTGTGCTTTATCCTCTCCAAACAGAACTCCTTCTGCAGGCGCTCTCTCTGAGGATTTGGGTTGCTCAGGGAGGTTCACCAGACTCGAGGAAGCAGCTCCTGTGTCTTTGGCAGGGCTGGCCCCCTCTATGGGACAGGACCCACAGCCCAAGGGGCTTCCTTGCCCCCTGGGCACAGGATGGGGGGAGCCAGGCACTCAGGAACTAGCCATCCCCTTTTATTGCCCTGGAGCTGGGCACAGTTCCAAGGGGCTCCAGGGCCACCTCCCTGGCTCTGCTTCCCAGCAGCTCCCGGGGATCTGTCCCTTCAGGCCAGTGGCTCTCAGTGCTGTGCCAGATCCCATAGCCAAAGTAAATGAGGAAACCTGGGGAAGGGCAGAACAGGGTGTGTATGAACTGTTTCTCTTCCTTTCCCTCCCAGCCACCAGGTGCTCGCCCCTTCCTTTGGGCCACATATCAGAGGGCACAGTGCTCCCACCACTGCTGGACAGCAAAGGGCAGCATCTCCTCCCTCCCCACCACCACTCAGAGCAGCATTAGCGCCACGGGCTCTCAGACCTCCAGAGCTCCACCCAGAGGGGCTGGAGCCAGCTCTGGGAGCTGTGAGTGCTGTGCTTACCCACAGCCATCCAGAGCAGGTACCGCAGCCAGGCGGCCCCGCTGAGCCGGGCCATCAGCACAGCGTTGATGGAGATGCTCAGGAGAGGCAGGAAGGGCAGGCAGGGAACCTGCAGGGAGCACAAGGGTGAATTCCACAGCTAAATTCAGTTCTTTGCTGCTTTGGCTGGTTGTCCACAGGCAAGGGGAAGCCCAGCCTGGCTGTGAAGGTCCAAGGTGGGACTGCAGCCTGTGCTGGAGAGGGATGCTTGTGGAGGGTGTTTGGGTTGACAGGTCCTGCACTGGGGCAGGAGGTGCTGAAGGATTTGAGGTCAGAGGCAGCAAAGCACTCATAAAACTAAGCCAAGGTGTTGAGGCCAGGTTTCTTTCTACTGAAGAGCAGTTCTGATTCCCCAGCAGGCATGAGGCTCAGCTGGGAGATGCCCCTTCAGCCCTCAAGTCATGGGGGGAAGAACTCTCATGGTCCCTATGGAAAACCCCACGAGCTACATGCTGTCTCCAGCAGTACCTTATTAATGTGGATGCAGCAAAGATGTGCCTGACCTAAAGCTAAGGGAACATCCCCAAATGGCACCCTCTCTCCACAGGGCTGCAGCATTGCCTGCTCTCTGTGCCCCAGGTCCTTCTTCCTGGGTAAATCCCAAGGGTTGGGCTGGGTGCTCACCATGAAGGATGCTTTATCCCAGCTCTGAGGCTGCCTCCAGATGAGAAGAGCTGCTGCCAGGATCCCCAGGAGAGGCAGGACCAGGGCTGTGATGCACCAGGCTCCCCCAGCCTGCAGGCAGGGCAGCCCAGCAGTGCTCACCCAGCTCAGGGCACAGGCCAGGGCAGCTGCAGAGGGACCACAGTGTCAGGGCAGCTGCCCTGGGCTGGGCCCATCCCTCTCCCAGGCTGCCATGGTGGGACAAATGACAACCAGGGGACATGGCTGGGTGGCTTCTCATGGTAGGTTAACCTTTCTCTCCAGCCTGGGAAGCAGAGGGTGTGGGAGGTTTCCTGAGGTCCCACTGGGGCAGCCAGCTGTGTGGGGTGAGGGCAGGAAGGAGCCTGCATCTGCTGCTGGGTGGTTTTCTCTGGGCAGGAACCTGCCAGCCCTTGCTACAGCAGGGATGCCCCCCATGGGTCCCCCCATGCCAGCTCCCTGTAGAGCCCATCCATCATTCCCAGACATACCCACAGCTGCCAGAGCCCAGACCACCACAGCAGAGGAGAGAGGGGTGGGATGGGGAGGTGGCTGGACCAGGTGGTGCCAGCAGAGCTGCACAGCTGGGACCTTCCCTGCAGGAGTGTCCCAAGGGCTGGGCTCAGAGCGATACCTGAGGAGCAGACATTGGATGTCAATGCACATAAACCTGCACCTGCAGTGCACCCAGGCAGAGCCCTGTCCCAGGCATGGCCCACATCAGGAGCTGGGTGAGCCCTGTCCCCTGTCCCCATCAGCCTCACCTGAGCAGCAGCACACAGGCAGCCACCATGGAGTAGGCCAGCAGCGTGCCAATGGACATGGTGTCAACCAGGGCTTTCAAGTCGAACAGAAGGGCCAGCAGAGCTGTGGGGAAGAGAAACCCCTTCAGCCTCTGAGCAGAGCTGGCAGTGCCGCTGTGCCCACCTCAGTCATACTCTCCTGGCCTCCCCATGTCCCCCTGACACTCACTGCAATAGAACCTTGATGAACTAGTGACGCTTTGGTCACTGGTACAAAGCATCCTGTCACCTCCTGCCAGGCAGTGCAGGGAGGCTGAACCAGTGTCTGAGACACCATCAAGGCCAAATGGTCCTCACCCACCATGAGGAGAACTGTCTCTGGGTGAAGAGACATTGCTCAAACAGCTGCAGTCAAGCTAGAGGGAAAGAGGACACCCACCAAGCCCTGCTCAGAGTTAAGGGTAACCCAAGCAGTCACCCACCTGCCACTGCCCCAGACACCAGAGTTGCCACCACTGGGCACTGACGGCCACTGACTTTGGCCAGAGGTTTGAAGAGGAGCCCATCTCGAGCCATTGCATACAGGATCCGTGGCATGGGGAACATGGAGCCCAGGAGGCTGCATGAGAGAGGGGAGGAGATGAGGGAGAAGAGGGGAGGAATCCAGGAGGTGCCAGCCTGCCTTTTGCCCCTCCGAGGGAGCTCCCATTCATCTGTATGGCCCATAACCTTCTCAAGACCCTCTAACAAGATCATCACCTTCCTCAACATCAGATGAGGGACAGTGTCAGGGAACAGATGTCTGCAGTCACCTGTGCATGCCAGAACACCCCAGCCCACTCTTGTGGACATGCTGCCACCTGACCACTTCCTTCAGTGGCATGCCAATGGGTTTGGCTGCTCTACAGGAAGGGCCAGGGTGGGAACACCAGGGTTTGTGTGGAAGGGATTTTGACCAAGCAGGAAAGGCAAGGAGGAATTCAGGAGGAAAGTGTTGGGGATATCTCCTGGATGTGTTCCAGCTCCTCACCTGGTGGTCAGGGCACACAGTGACCCCACAGCCACGGCGTACTTTGCACTGCTCCAGCCAATGTACTCAAAAGCCACTGGCAGTGGGCTCATGGTGTCCAGGAGGTAGTAGGGCATCATCAGGGTGAGGGCAGCAGACACCCCAAAGTAGGCCAGGAAGCAGATGAGGAGGGAGAGAATGATTCCCATGGGGATGGATCTCTGTGGGTCCCTCACTTCTTCCCCTGAGGAGGACAAGCTCAGCTGTAGGAACAGACACTCATTTAATGTGAATGGCATGCTATGAGCCCAACTCAGGCTGGACAGCAGATCCTATATCCCCAAGAGAGGACAGAGACCTTCTAGCAAGGACCACTAGATGTTCTGGGCCCCAGGGATATTGGGATAGAGAATGTCTCTGCTTCAGGATTAGCCCAGACATTCCATGTGGACTCTTAGAAAGGGCAGGAGAGAGTGGCTGCAGCACAGAGCTGGGAATGTGCCCATTTCCCAGCCTTACACCAGCTCCCAGTCACTGCCACAGCCCCCCAGCCTGCAGGGAGGGTCCCACCAGCAGCACCCCCACCTCACTTACCTGTGGTAGCAATGCAGTCAAATCCAACAAAGGCATAGAAACAGGTAGAGGCTCCAGCCAAGGTCCCAGTGAAACCATAGGGCATGAAGCCTCCCACCCCAAAGGCACTGGTCACGTTGTCAGCCGTGGACTGGTTCCTGGGAGGAGGAAGAAGAGTCAGGCAGTGCAGGGGGGTCACTGCAATGGGATCCCAGGATGGGGTCAAGCTGAACAATCCATCCAACCCACTCAATCCACAGCATCAACCCAGCAGGGCTTAGGACTTTGTCTCAGACACAATGCCAACAGGGAGAAATGGAGAAAGTGGTATCTCCTCAGATAAAGCACTGAGGGATTGGCTCCCCACCCCGCTCTGAAGGCAGCACAGGTAGAGTGAAGTCCCTCATACCCAGCCTCCTGGGCAGCTGCCTGTCGCAGGTCATCCTCCCTGAGCTTCCAGTTGCTCATGTCGCCTTTGATGAAGCCACTCACTGTGACAAAGAGCAGGATGAGCCCATTGAGAGCTGTGAAGGCTTTGTTGACCATGGTGGACTCCTTCACTCCAAAGGAAAGAAGCCCTGGAGAACAAAAACTCCAAAGTGGATGAGCCCCCTGGATGACACCAGGGTAGACATTACTGGGGAGGGTGGAAAAAGGGGACAGTGATAAATTCAGGACAACTTGCAGATTCCCCCAGATTCCCTTTCCATTCCCCATTCTTTGCTCAGGGAAACAGCAAATCCTCCAAGGGGTCAGCCCCATCCTGAAGAGCCCATGGTGGGGTGAGGAGCTCGTCATACCTGATGGAGGGTAGCACAGGGGGAGGCATCCTACCTGCCAGCAGGACCACCAGGCCAGCAGCAAAGGCATCTGGGTGCTCTGCCAGCCCCACAGAGCTCATGGCTGCGTGAGCACCCAAAAACTTCCCCATCTTCTTGCCGAGGAGCTGGTCAAAGGTAGCACTCCAGGCCCGGGCAACACTGGCTGTACCTGGGGAGAGGTGATGGCTGTGTCCTGGTGGTCCTGGGAGGTCTCAAAGCACACCAAGCAAAGCCACCAACGCAGTGGTGGGATGGATCAAGAGGGCCTTATACCAATGACATAGGACAGCAGCAGGTTCCACCCAGCCAGGAAGGCCCAGAGCTCGCCCACGGTCACGTAGCTGTAGAGATAGGCAGAGCCAGCCAGGGGCACACGGGCCCCGAGCTCGGCGTAGCACAGCCCTGCCAGGGCAGACACCGCAGCTGCAATCAGGAAAGAAAGGACAATGCTTGGGCCAGAGCTGGTCTTGGCCACCTCCCCTGCCAGGACATAGACACCGGCCCCCAGCGTGCTGCCCACTCCCAAGGCAAGCAGATCCAGGGTGGAGAGGCAGCGGCGGAGGCTGGAGCCCTCGGGGCTGCCTGGGACTCGTTTTCTGCGGGAGAGCAGCTTTGGAACGGAGCGCAGGTGAACCCAGCACGGCATCTGTGGGGGAGGAAAGCAGCAGGAGTGAGGACACTGCTGCCCCACGGGCACTGACCGTCCTGGGGATGTGACACAAGCCCAGCCTCAAGGGTTTGCTTGCAGCTCCCACCATCCACACAGCACTCCTGGACTTGTGGGTGCTGCCTGTTCTCTGTCTCTGCCAGAAAAACAGCCCATTTTGGAGCAAAATGGGGCTCAAGCAGCTGTGCTGCTCTCACTCCCAGTGACAAGTGGAGCTATGCATGACTGGGGTTTGTTTGGCTCTGTCCAGTTTGTGAGAGGGGACAGGGACACAAGTTTGTCCCTCTACTACCTCAGAAAGTCCTGTTGCTCCAGCAGCCTCCCCAGCAGGACCACACAGCCAGGATTATCTGAAACTATTTGAAATGCAGAGCCCATGCCAGAGAAGGAAGGATGGGAGGTGTTCCGCTCCTGGAAATTGCCTTGAAGTGCACCAGGAAGGACCCATCTGCCCAGCTGGAGATGCTCCCACAGCACCTGTAACTGTGCTTCAGTGGCACAGCTCCGGTGGAGACTGGATCCCCTGGGCCATCAGCCTGTGCAGTAATGCTTTGGCTTGCTGGAAGCACCAACGGGGATGTCAGCCTGGCAGAAACCCCGAATTGTGTGACATCTGTGCTTGGGGGAAGGTGTGCTTCGTGTGGCATACCTGGGATTTGTGTGTTTCCCTCCATCCTGCACATCCCTTCCCAGGAGCTCCAGGACTAGAGAACCTGCCTTCACATCCTATGGTGCTGCCAGGACCTCCAGGTTACCCCACAGCAAAGCAAAAGCCATGCCACACACTCCAAATGCCATAATCTGCTACTTACATGTACAGGAGCTGGCTGGAAACCCTGTCTTGTGGCACATTCCTATGGCACAGGGTACATGTGATCCCTGCTGTGGCATGGAAATGGAGGGGACAGGGACAACCCTGCCTGGCACCCAGACCCACAGGATGAGGTGCTCCTGGTGCAACAGGGAGCTCCAATCTCCAGGACAAACGCTGGGGGTGAGGAGCCACCACCCTCCTGCCCCCCTCAGCAGCATCCACGGGCTGCACAACACCCATCCCACCCAGGGCACCGAGCCCCAGTGATTTTCCCTTCCCCTGCAAACAAATTACTCACCCCAGCCATCCTTTGCTCGAGCTGATGGGGTCAATGAGCACCAGGCAAGCCCCTCCTTATGCTCTCCCCTTAAATCCCTTTTGGGAGCACCCCGGCCCTCCCCCCGCTGACCACCGCTCCGGGCTGCACAATGGGAAATCTATGCAGAAATATTTTTCCCACAACGCCTTCCAAATCATACACACAGCCTGAAATGCTAATAGGCTCAGGGGCATTATTGAGGGAGTTTAATTCACTCTTCCAAGCTCTCTGGGCAGGTGAAAGGGGGAACCTTTTTCCTCTGTCTCTGCTCCTCACACCAGGACCCACATCTCAGTCTGTGGAGCTGGTTCTGGAGGAAATTCAGGCAGAAAGGAGCAGTAACAAGGCTGGGTTGGGGTTCAGGGGTGCATGCACCTACAGCTATGACTGACCCCAGCTGCCCCTGAGGAACCCAGAGGGAGGTGAACAAGTCCCTAAATGGACTGCAGCAGCAAGGCAGAGGAGCACAGACCCAGCTCCATGGGATGTTTGCAGCAGAATGTCCAGCTGTAACTCCCTGAAGCAAAATCCTGAGGCTGCTTGCACTTCCCTGATCTTTGGGCATTCCTGGGGTGCAGCTCATAGGGGCTGAGCAGCAGAGTGCAAGCAGGGGCAGGGCTAAGTCCAGGGCTGGGCTTGAATGAGAGCACAGGGCTGTGTAGATGGGGGTCCCAGGTGAGGGTCCTTGGGGCCAGTGAGGCACATGAGTGTCCTTGGGCACCAGCATGGCTGTTCTGCATGGCTGCTCCTGGCAAGGAGAGGCCATGGAGGAGGTGATGGGGTGACCTGGTTGGTCATCAGCATCCTGGGAGAAGAGGACCAAGTCTGAGCTCTGAGGAGTGGTTGGGAGAGGTGTTTTGGCATGAAGAGCTAACTTTGACTTTATTGTAGACAGTGCTCAGGCTGAGTCTGATTACAGTATTTTGAGATAAAAAACCTCTCAGGCTGTGGCTCAGCCCATCCTTTGGCTTTCACCTTGCAAGGAGCAGAGGGAGGGAGCAGGAGCCATGCAGGAGGAAGCAAGGAAGGCTCCAGAGCATCTAAAACATAGATGTACACTCTAATCACAAGGCTGCCTTGTCCTGGCTCTATGGGGCAGCCCCATATCTAGAGACCCTGTGAGCTGCTGGGCACTGTGAGCACCTCTGGGGCAGGGGAGTTCAGCATGGCACAGCCAGGGGCACCAGGAGGAGAGCAGGGCTGTTGTCCCTCACTGCAGCACAGGGTGAACAAAGCCCTGCTTGTCACCCACGCCATCTCACATGAGCGAGGTCTCCAGATACCAATGCCAGCCCAAGGGAACATTGCCCTGAGGGCGAAAAAAAGGGCAGGAAGGAACAGCCAGTGCTAGGAAGTCATGAGGGTCTCACCCTGCCAGGCTCCTCCAGGGGAGCACAGCCCTGTGGCTGCATGCCAGCCATCCACATGTCACACCCAGCCTGAGATCTGTGCTGCCCAGCACAGGCAGGGCTGAGCAGCTCAGCTGCCTTGCAGCCCCAGAGAGATGCTCAAGCCAGTGGGTACCACCAGGGCTGGGATGCAGGTTACAGACCTTCAGCATCTCCAGGGGTCTCTGGGTTTATCTGCTCTGGCTGGTGTCACACACCACCACCCGTGGCTCCTGGGAAGCCCCACCAGCTTTATCTGTGCTGGCTGGGCAAAGAGTGGTGGCAAAGACAGAGCTGGGTTTCTTTCAAGTGGGTGAGGCAGGGAAGGAAACGGCCTCGGGGTACTGCAGGAAACGGTACAGCCTGCCAGGAGCATCCTGGAGAGACTCTGCCTGCGTCTCATCCGTGTCTGCAGCACGCATAGAGAAGACTGGGGGGAAAACCAGATCGTCGTGGCAGCTCGGGTCCTGCCCCACGGGTGCTCATTGCAGAGCCTTGGTCAGCACCTCCCTCCCCAAGCGGGTCCTGAGGGACCAAGGTCAGGCCATCCTTCCCTCCTTCGACTTTTGCAGAGTCAGGGATGGGCATTTCCCAGCAGGGAAGGGGTGATTTGGTGCAGGAGGAGGTGGCTGGTGGCAGGACAGGGAGGCAGCGGGGTGCCCTGCGCCCGGCGTTTACCAGGAAACCACAGCTGGGGGGACAGAAGGAGTGACATTTCCGTAGCTGAAATGCAATCGCCGGCATTGCCTGGCAGCGTTCATGTCACCGCGGCTGGCACAGTGCCCCTGCACACACCATGTGGGGCTCTTGTGCCAGGCGACCCCTTTCCCCACAGCCGGGCAGGGCAGGGTGATTCTGCGGGTGACATCGATCGCCGCTGCCCCACGAGCACCCGGCGGAGGTCTGGCGTGGCACCAGGGGTGGGATGTGGCCCTGGCCATGGCAGGCGGGGACTCGGGGGCGGTGACGTCTCGCCGTGAGCAAACAGCTGCTCGCCAAGGACGAGCGCTCGGCCACAAGAACACCCCGGACGCGGCGGCGGCGGCGGCTCCGGTGAGCGCACCCGAGAGCTCGGCGCTGCCGGTCAGTGCCCGCTGCGGGCCGGGCACCGCGGGGCTGCGGGACACGGGCTGCGGGCCGGGGGCAGGACGGGGCCGGGCACTTCTTTCCGCAATGGCCTGGGGGGAGGAAAGTCGTGGAAAGCCCTGGTTGGGCTGGGCGGTGAGCTGTGCAAGCGGAGGATCCCTCCAAGGGGTGGCTGCAGGGGGAATCCCTGCGGGTTTTTTTCTTTTAATGAAAAATCTTTCCTTCTTGACAAACCCCCCGGGGCTGCGCTGCCGGTGGGTGCTTTTTGAGGTGGGTGGTGGTGGGGCTGCGGGCCCCGCTGGGTGTGTCCCGGCCGGGATGCGCCTTAGTCCATGCTTTAGTGCTGCGGCGGTGCGGGAACACCCATCCTTCCTTCCAGCTGTCATCCAAGCTGAGGATCTCTCTGCTTCGGTACCCACCAAGTTTTACCTGGGTAAACGCAACCCACGACAGCCCAGAGGCTCAGCGCTGCTGAAGGCCCGGGAGGCTTTTTGGCAGTAGGGTGGGGCAGGGCATTTTGGGGACATCCCCAGCCCCACGAGGAGGATGGATGCCGGTATTTTTTAACCCGGGGAAGCTCCCTTTGCTTCAGGACAGCGGGTGGCACTGGGTGGGGGAGCCCCGCATGGCAATCGGGCTCTTGGGGTGCAGCCCCTGAGCTCAGACCTGTGGGAGGCTTTGGAGAGGCTGGAGGGGTGCAATGCTGGCAAAACAGGAGCTTCCACAAAGGCTGTGCACATCCTTTAGGATTTCTCACGGGATCCCCATAACCCCCATTTCCCCATTGTTGGGTGGGGGGCAGGTGTACCCCCATGCTGGGCCACTGCTGCCCAAGGGATGGGGTGTGTTTGTCAGGGATTTTCCCAGGCCTGCTCTCCGGGCCTCTGCAGAGGTGTCAGCAGCAGTGGGGGACAAGGACGGGGCACTACGAGGACAGGTCGGGGACTGGGTGTGGTCGGCGATTCTCCACCGCTGCCGAGATGAGTTGGGTGGCCTCAGCCCCGCTGCCACATGCAAGGAGTGAGGGAGAAGGGCTGTGCCATGCTCAGATTTCCCCACTCCCAGGAGGGTTCACAGCTTCATGTACAGGCTCCAAAGTGGCATTAAGAGGCTGCATGTGCCGGGGGTGGGATCCCTTGGCACCCGCCCAGCATCCGGCCGCAGTGCGGCAGCCCCACGGCGTGTGGGGCATGTGGGGGCTGTCCCCCAGCCAGGAGCCACCTGAAGGGGGTGAGGCTCACAGCCTCCCCAGCTGGAAAAGGGAAGGAAGGTGAAGCAGCTCTGTCTTTCTGCAACACTTTCTCCCCTCAACCAGGGTGGCTGTGGGTGCTCAAAGCTTCCTGTAGCCAAGCAGGGAGACCCAGCTGCACAGATGGTTGCAGGTCTGGGTCTCCCCTTGCATGGGTGCTCCTGCAGGGATGTGCAGCTAAGCCAGGGAAGTTCATGTGATTTCTCCTGCTCACTCCATGACATGAAACCGAACTCCTCTGGGGTCAGAAATCCCCCAGGGTGGCCCTGCTCTGCTTTGAATTTTTTCTGCAACGTGTCTCAGAGGGAGGGTGAACGGGCCAGGCGGGGCTGTGCCTCATGGCTGGCCTCAGCTGACGCTCAGCGGTTCATTCATGGCTGGGCTCCATTTTCCAGCTGTTTTTCTCCCTCTACCAGCTTCCTCGGAGCAAATGGCGCTGCTGGGGGACTTTCTCTGGGAGGGTGGGGAGAGCCCACACCGCAGTGGGTTGCAGTTATAAATGGTGGTGGTGTTAGAAAACAATCTTCGTGTTACCCTGGAAACTCAGCTGTGTTTCCTGCTCTCCAAGGATGTGTGTGGGGCTGGTGGTGGCCTTGATCGTTGCACAGAAACTCAGATAAGAGCTGTGGGGATATTGTGGGGGCTGCCCAGCACCGTGTGACATGGAAATGTCCCCAGCAGCTGCTAAAGCTGGGATGGCCACAGGGCTTGGGGCTGCAGGGGAGCAGAGGGGACATTGTGGGGTGCAGCAAGAGGGCCCAGCCCTGCGGAGGATGCTCAGCCTGTTTCCACATATTCAGCACATTTTTCCCCTCTGGTTTCTCTTGGTGCTGGCAGGAAGCTGTGCAGGTTCTGTGCTGCCCCTGGCCTGTGGGGTCCCCTCAGTGCCAGATACCAAAGGCTCAGTAACCACAGGATGGCCGGCAAAGCCCCTCTCCCTGATCCATCCTGCAGCACCTGGCATTGCTCTCCCATGGGCACCACACCCCAGGAGGGAGCAAACCCTCCCTTAACTAACACAACCTGCAGAGAGGGGTCTTGGCTCACACTGACCTTTCTGTTCTCTTCCACAGCTCCTCCTTGCCCTCTCTCCAGTGATTTCCAGCTTGGGAAACCATGGCACCCCACGGAAAGGTAAGGGTGACCTCCACAGGGCAGGGATGGGTCCTGGGCTGCAGCAGGGCAGGCCCCAGAGCTGGGGCAGACCCCAGAGCTGGGGCAGTGTTTCCAGCAGCAGCAAGGATGTGGTGACGTGCATGGACACCACGCTACCCAGAGCCTGTTTACATTCCTGCCTCTCCAGCCAGTGCTGTCTGGATGTGATGCAGATGGGGGAAGTGCTGGGCTGGGGAGCAGGGACAGCAAGGAGCAAAAATCCTTCTGGGACCACAGTGGGATGGGGGAGAGAAGCGGGGCCGTGGGAAGGGGAGGAGATGTTGCACTGGGGATTTGGGCATTTGATGGAGGAAACTCCTACCTGAGCATGCTGCAAGGCGTGCAGCCCTGTTTGAGCCTTGCCCCCTCCCTAGCCTGGATTACTTCCCACTCCAGACTGGGGCTGGTGCAGTGTGGCAGCTGGGTGAGCAGGTGCTCCCCTGCAGGCAGGAAAACATCTCCGTGTGGGCGGAAAGCCCTGCCTCAGTGTGCAGCCGTGGCTGGCTTAGTGCAGCCTGCCTGCTGGTAGGGGAGGAGTCCCAGCCCAGAGCCTCCCTTCTCCACTGCTGGGGCCAGGCTCTGCTTTGCGTTCCCTGGAGAAATCTAGTAATTATTTCCTCCAGCCTCACTACCCAAAGCTTCCTGCCCAGCTAAGGCAGTGGTTGCTCTAGGTGGGGAAACTGAGGCACAGTGCAGGTGAGCATTTTCCTGCAGTAGTCCAGGACCCTAAGCAGCCATGGGGTGAAAGAGAGCAAAGCCATGCTGAGAATTTTGCTTCCACCCTCCTGGCCCCAGTGTGGCTTATTTTTAGCCGGGAGGTCCCGGACGGGCCAGGATGACTCAGAGGCTGGAGGAGGGGAGGCAGGAGGCCCCAGCAGCTGAAACAGGATGGAAAGTGGGATGGGGGTATGAAGAGTATGCAGTGGGCAGGATGCTGTTTCCATTCTAACTGATGTTCCCGCACTTGCCTGGGGCTCATTCTCACAGAGAATGCAGGGAGTGTGGGGTGATGCAGAACACTGAGCTCCTGCCTCAGTTTCCCTTGCCCCAGCAAGGCAGGCAGCTCATGCTTCAATGGCTCAGCAGGCAGGGACACAGCCCTCCTCTTCCTCTCCATTTAACCACAGCCAACATCTTGACTTCCTAATACCCTCCAGCCACCTGCTGCCTCCAGGCACCTCCTTTGCCTTGCAATTTATTTCCATCTCTGCAAGGCATGTGTGTGGGAGCAGCTTGTGCCAAGCCAGGAGGGTCTGGGAGCTGCCGGGAAGTGGGGCTAAATCCAGCTCTCCCGATGAATCACCTGCAATACGATCTGTCCTGTTCCTGCCTGGTTCCCTGGAAGGGCAGCATCTCCTCGTGGTCCCTGCCACATGGGACACCAATGCCAGCAGCTCCTCCCAAGAGGGCCTGTGGGGTGTGCCCAGCTATCTCTGGAAAATAGGAGGAGAGAGGCTGTTTTGTTGCTGAAGGTGCTGGGTGGGATGTGCAGCAGAGCTGTTGTGCTGTGATATTGGGATGGACCCAGGAGAGTGGTGGGTGTGGAGCTGCCCTGAGTCCATCTCCTGGGGCTCATTCCTGGAGGCACTTCCTGGGTCAGGGACATTGATGCCCATCTTCTCTGAGGATATGCTGGCTTGAGATGTCCATGCTGGCAGCAGGCCTGGGCCTTTGTACAGCTCCTGAGGATCTTAAAGAAGCCGTGCAGCAGATCCTGACCAGAGGAGCCCAGGGAGGTGCACATACCCAGCTGGCACATGGTACAAGCAGAGCCAAGGGAGGATGCTCGGTTTCCCAGGGTGCTGACACAGCTGACTGCCCCAGCTCAGCTCCCAGCCCTCTTGTTTCTCAGCAAGACTGCGAAGGAAATGCTGCTTCTCCGTTCTGCCCCACTCTGTGCCTCTGGTGGGGATGTATCCCAGTTCCTTATGTGGGGCCAGGATGGTTTCACATCTGCTTCCACCCAGGGTGGTGCTGATCTCATTCAGAGTCTGTCTCCAGGCTCCCATGGATTGAATTCCCCTGGACAAAGGCGACCTGAGAAGGAGGATTTTGGTCCCCCCTTTTTCCTGAGGTCTCTGGAGGTGTCATTCCTGGGCTCCCTTCTGTGCAGTCTGGAAGTGGCAGAGGAGCAGATAGAAGTGGATTATGTCAACCCCCAGGATTGCTCAGGCTCTCAGGAAAGTCTTTCCCAATACCCAGGGTCTGTGCTGCAAGCCCTTGGATCAGCCTGGGCCCAATGGGAGTGCATGGTGGAGCAGAACAAACTGCTGGCAGCTCTGGTGCTTCTCAGTGTTTTCCACTTAGCAGCCCATTTGTGCCTGTAGATTTGTTTCCATGCTTGGAGGCCATGCAGAGCCTGAGCATCCTCAGCATCCAGAGTGGTTCCTTACATGCAGCAGGCAGTGGAAAATAACTTCCTCTGTAGAGAGAGCAAACAGGAAAGGAAACAACTGCAGAGGAAAACAACTGTTTATGTCTGAGGTTGAGCTTTGCCTTGCACCACCTGAGCCACAACAGATCTCATCTCAATTCTGCTCAGCTTCAACCTCTCCTTCCCTCATCCCACTGGAGCTGCTTCTTCCTCTTGTACCTTCTCCTCTCCTTTCCTGTAGGTCTACAGGGGATCAGTGAAGGATTTCCCAGGCTTTGACGCCAACCAGGATGCAGAGGCCTTGTACAATGCCATGAAGGGATTTGGTATGGATGCTCCTCCAGACTGTCCCAGGGCTCCCTTGGTGTCCCCTGTTCCTTTGGTTGACCCTTGCATGGCTGGGTGTCCTGCAGCACTTCCCCTCTCAGCTGACTGACTGCTTTAACAGTGTGATAAAGCTCTCCTGGCTTCCTTTCCTCCCTGGAGCCTGCTTGGCTCTGCCTGTCCTCCCAGCCCCAACTCCAGGGCAGCTTTGGGCACAGCAGGGTGGCTGTGGTGACTCCTGGCTCTCCCCACAGGCAGTGACAAGGAGGCCATCCTCGATCTCATCACATCCAGAAGCAACAAGCAGCGGGTGGAGATCTGCCAAGCCTACAAGTCTCTCTATGGGAAGGTAAAGCCAGGAACACTCCCTGGGCTGTGCCCTCACTGCAAACACGAGTGGCCATGGCTGCCACCACCCAGCCCATGCAGGGACCCACCACTCCCTGGACCCACTGAGAGATGCTGTGGAGCAAAGGATCCACCAGCCCCTTTCTCCCCCTCCACCAGGACCTCATTGCAGACCTGAAGTACGAGCTGACGGGGAAGTTTGAGCGGCTGATTGTGAGCCTGATGCGGCCCCCACCTTATGGAGATGCCAAAGAGATCAAAGATGCCATCTCGGTAAGGGGTGGGCACGGGTGGGCACCCCCCAGGGCCCCTCTGAGGACACCCCAGCCAGCCCCATGGCTCATGGGGCTGTGTCTCTGCCCGCAGGGTGTCGGCACGGATGAGAAGTGTCTCATTGAGATCCTCGCCTCCCGCACCAACAAGGAGATCCATGACCTGGTGGCTGCCTACAAAGATGGTGAGGGCTGAGAAAGGGCAGGGGCTGCCCTGTGTCCCCTTGGGCCATAAAAAGGGCAGAAGTGAAGGGACCCAGCTCTCCAGGCCTGACCTCCTCCTCTTCCTCTACCACCAGCCTATGGGAGAGACCTGGAAGCTGACATCGTTGGAGACACATCGGGCCACTTCAAGAAGATGCTCGTTGTTCTGCTTCAGGTATTTCTATCTGTCCTGCATCCTGTAGGTGGTGGGTGGTGCCTGTGCCCTGCAGGGCTGAGCCCATCTCTCTCCCACAGGGTGCCAGGGAAGAGGATGATGTGGTGAGCGAGGACTTGGTGCAGCAGGATGCCAAGGTGAGGCTTGGTGGGTCACTGTGGTAGGTGGTATCTGGGCAGGGATGGGGCTGGTGGCACTGGGACATCTGGATTTAGGCTGCAAAAGGTGGGTGGGTGCCAGGGGCAGCACTCTGAGTCAGGCTGTGTCACCTTCCCCATCCCACAAGGACCTGCTGGAAGCTGGTGAGCTGAAATGGGGCACAGATGAGGCGCAGTTCATCTACATCCTTGGCCGGAGGAGCAGGCAGCATCTCCGCCTGGGTGAGCATCACCTGCGAGCTCAGGGTGGGCCTGGATGTAACTTGGCAACTTCTCCAGGCATCTCCTTGCTGTCATCCCACAGTCTTTGATGAATATCTGAAGATTGCTGGGAAGCCCATTGAGAGGAGCATCCGAGGAGAGCTCTCTGGAGACTTTGAGAAGCTGATGTTGGCCGTGGGTAAGCCAGCCCCACATGGGGATCCTGCAAAAACACACCACTGCCCTTCCTGGACTGGGAGGGCTCAGCAGGGTCAGGGCTGTGGCTGTACCTGGTGTCAGGGAGCTCAGGGAGGCTCTTTCAGGGTGTGTGGGGGTGCTGGATGTGGTTCCCGTGGGGTGTGGGTGCTCAGAGGCTGGGGGCACTGGGGGCACAGGTAAATCTGGGTGCTGGCATCCCTCACCACACCTCAATTTCTCTGCAGTGAAATGCATCAGAAGCACAGCAGAATATTTTGCTGAAAGGCTCTACAAGGCCATGAAGGTGAGTGAGTTTCCCCTTCTCTGCAGGGTCCCCCCAGCATTGCAGGGATTTGGCCAGAGGAGAGGTCCCCTTGCCATGGGGTGCTGCTGGAGAGCAGGGTGACACAGGTCCATGAAGGCAGGACTGGTGTGACCTGAGGTCTTTGCCCTTCCCTCCAGAGCAGTTATTCCTTCAGACCCAGGGCTGGGTGGAAATCAGATAGAGGGTCCCACATGTGATGTGCTGAGCAGAGTTGCTTGGCCATCCCAGGCTGGATGTGGGGGTTGCTCCATTGCAGGGTCTGGGCACCAGAGACAACACGCTGATCCGCATCATGGTGTCCCGCAGCGAGATCGACATGCTGGACATCCGGGAGGTGTTCAGGACCAAGTATGAGAAATCTCTCTACAACATGATAAAGGTAAGTGCCATGGGGCCCTGCTCACCCTCTGCTCACCCTCTGCTGGTGCTGCCTCCCTCATGATGCCAGTGCCCTTGGGAGGGATGGGCTGGGTGTCCATCTCTGAGGACAAGGTTCAGGGAGACTCCTCTCCATGAGCCCATCCCATGGCACTACCCTGACTCTACCTACTGCATGGTTCTCTGTCTCCATCTGCCTTTCCAGGAGGACACGTCTGGGGAGTACAAGAAGGCTCTGCTGAAGCTGTGTGGAGGGGACGATGAGTAAGACCACCTGTCACCCCTCTTTGTCCCTCTTCATCCCCTTGGTGCTGGGTACAACATCTGGGTCAGAGTCTGGTGGAGCACCAGGACCAGCAGCACCTACTGTGACTGTGGTTCGGTACAGGGGGTCCTGTGGCCCCCCTGCATGGCTGGCCACAATGTCATGGTCCCTTCTTGGCACATGGGAGCCCTGCAGGGCAGGGCCAAGCCCGTGGAGGGAGGATGCTCTGGTGGGGAGATTGGGATTCACCACACATTTCCTCCCATTCCCACCCATCCAGCCCCACAGCAAGCACCTGGCTCCTGCCCCTGTGCCCAGTGGATACAAAACATCAGTCATGGAGGAGCAAGACAGGGTGAGGGGGGTGCTGCTGGCAGGTGCAGGGCCCCCATGGCTCACTGTCCCCTGTCCTTGCCCTCCCGTTGCAGTGCTGCAGGTGAGTTCTTCCCCGAGGCGGCGCAGGTGGCCTATCGGATGTGGGAGCTTAGTGCGGTCAAAGTAGAGGTCAGCACCCCCAGCCCCCCTGCACCCCTCTGTGCTGCCTGCCAGCTTGGGACCCCTGGCTGCTGCTCTCTGCCATGGGGCACAGCCAGCCCCACACCTCTGCTCTGACTCTCGCTCCCTGGCTTCTCTTGATGCCATTCTCTGGTTTTGGGGTACGAGGGTCGCAGGATGTAACCATGGCAGGGCTGGCCACCCCCCGTGGGCTCCACTAACCCCTCCTCTCTCTGAGCCTTCCTCCCTTGGGGCAGTGGGTCCTGCATGTCTCTGCAATGCATCACATGCAGCCCTGGCTCCAGTGCCCACCAAAGAACTCCTGCCCCCTGGGGTAGCCCAGAGCCGGCCAGGGCATGGCTGCAATATGGGGAGCAGCAACCTGCATGTAGCTGAGGCTCCCACAAAAGGGTACTTTGGCATGTGCAGAAAATACACCCTGAGCCCTGCATGAACACTGTGAGGGTGGAGATGTGTTTAGAGCTGTAAGGACACAGGAGGATTGAACTGTAGGGCAGGAGTGGACACCCTTTCAACGACTCCTCTTCTGTCTCTCGGTGACATGGCCAGCTTAGGCTGAGATGTTCCAGGCTAGGGCAGGCAGGTCTAACACTGGGCAGGACACTGAGACTTCAGGGACTGTCTCTGTTGCTGTCTTCTTTCTCTCTGCTGGTCTGGCTATGGTCTGCCCCTTAAAGGAAGGGGTGGCAGTGGTGGGGAGATCCTCACTGATCCCCAGGTGCTTGCACTAACACAGAACCTGCTTTGGCCTCAGCTTGCTGGGTGGCACCTTCCCTCCTCTCCATCTCTCCTCTCCATCCCTCCATCCCTCCCTCTTTCCATCCCTTCATCCCTTCCTCCCTCCCTCTCATGTCAAGGGTGAACATAAACCCCTCTGTGCATCCACAGCTGCGAGGAACCGTGCAGCCTGCAGGGGATTTCAACGATGATGGGGACGCGCAGGTGCTGAGGAAGGCGATGAAGGGCCTGGGTAAGTGGGGACCATGAGTTTGGGCCCTTCCTGCTGCTCCTTAATAGCTCCTGGGGCAGAAAATCCACCCTGGCCCACACAGAGCTGCATGAAAACCCCAGGGGGAATAGAGACGGAGCTGTGGGAGTTCTCCCTTCCCAGCCTGCCCAGTTTGTGGGGGTGGTGATGTGCCCATGATTGGGGTGACACAGTGTGGCTCTGCTGTCATTGCAGGCACGGACGAAGGGGCCATCATAGAGGTGGTGACCAAGAGGAGCAACGCCCAGAGGCAACAGATCCTAAAGGCTTACAAGGCTCATTATGGCAGGGTACTGCAGCCTCCATCTCATCCTGCTTCCTCCTGCCCACATCCTGCCCCCTCCCACATGGAGATCAGCCCCTCACTGAAGGGAATCCTCTCCAGGGAGCCCTGGGCAGCTGGCGCACACCCACATGCCCTGGCATGACTCGCCCAAGGGAAACAGAGTTGTCACAAAGCAGCTCTTTTGCTGCTTTGCTCCAGCAGCCTCCCACTCTGGGTGCCACATCAGCCCAAGCCAGGGTGTCCCTTCCCCTTTGCTTGCCCCCTCCTCAGCTCTGCACAGAGGAATCCAGAGCCAGAATCTCCCCAGAGCCACCCAAATATGTGACTTTAAACTGCCCCAAGGGTTTTCACAGATGTCTCCAATCCCTATGCCCTCCTCCACTTTTTTTTCTTTCATGTTGCCTCAACTGGTCCATCCCTGCAGACACAGCTGGGGACTGAACCCTCAAATGCTTTTGCAGGACCTGATGGCAGACCTGAAATCTGAGCTGTCTGGCAGCCTGGCCAAGCTGATCCTCGGGCTGATGCTGACACCAGCACAGTATGATGCCAAGCAGCTGAGGAAGGCCGTGGAGGTAATTGTCATACTGCTGGTGGCATGGGGCTGTCAATGCCCACAGCTTCACATGCCCCTGGGTCTTGTCTCCTATGGAGAAGAAAAGATCAGAAAGCACCAGGACAAGGACCTGGTTTGCACTCAAGACTTGCATGCCTCTGCAGCTCAGCATGCTCAGCCAGCTGGTAGCCACGGGAGAGCCAGGGTAGGGGCAAAACAGCAACATGCACTGCTCTCCACCAGCCACACCAGTTGGGACCCCACTAGCTCCATACTTGGACACTTTCATGTTGATTCCTACCCTTGGGACCATTTGCTGGACATAGACTTTTTGCCACATGATTGACTTGGACCCCTCCTTGCCTGGCACTGCAGGGCAGTGCCATCATGTCCCCATCTGGTGCTGGCACCTGCAGCACCCACCATGCCACTCTCTTCCAGGGGGCTGGCACAGATGAGAGCGTCCTCATCGAAATCATGGCCACGCGGAACAACCAGGAGATCAGGGCTATCAACGAGGCCTATCAGGAAGGTAGGGCACAGGAGGGACTGGGGAGCACCCAGGTTCTGGGCACAGATCACACTGTACAAGGCCCTTCCAGAGCCCAGGCAGTTTTGTTTCTGGGTTGGGTCCATGGCTTGGTGCTGTGAAGGTCTGTTAGTCCCTCCAGCAGGGCGCTGGTCCTCACCTCTCTCCATCTCATGTTGACATGCCCCAGCTCTGCCATTTCCTTCCCTGAGAGCTGTTTCACAATGATCCTATTTCCTCCAGAGTACCTGGAGCGAGAGTCTGTGCTTATGCTCAGGGCATTAGAGCTGCTGGGGTGATCCCCACTTCCCTGGGTTTGAACTCAGCAGATGGAGGCGTCTGCTTCAGCCATGCTTCCCATGGGGACCACGGGCACAACAGGCACTGGTGGGTGGGAAGCTGAGCTGCAGGGCTGAGCCATCCCTTCTCCACAGCCTACCAGAAGAGCCTGGAAGATGACCTGAGCTCTGACACATCAGGGCATTTCAAGAGGATTCTCGTCTCCTTGGCTCTGGTAAGGGCAGCTCTCACTGGGTCTTTTCCTCTCCCTGCCACAGACAGTGCTGGGGGTCTGGAAGGACAGTGGCTGGAGAAGACAGCATCACTGCTGCTGGACTCTGTCTGCCACCCCCTCACTTGGGGCTCTCCCAGGAGATGTCCCCTTTTCATCTCCATGACTTTTGTATCCAACCACAGGGCAACCGTGACGAAGGACCAGAGAACCCCACACAGGCACATGAAGATGCCAAGGTAAAACCCATATTGGCAGTGCTTTTATGGGCTTTGCATTAAAAAAAAAATAAGAGGATGTTGCATGTCCTGGTCTAGAATTGACATTCTCAGGGAAGCAAATGCTGCTGGGCCAGGGTCTCTGTAAAGGGGGAGATGCCAGGTGAAATGACACCCTTGGAAGTAAAGCTCCCATGCCTGATTCCTGAAGCCCTTGGCTCTGCTGCTCCACGCAGAAGGAGAGCAGCCCCAGGGAGTTCCCAGCCAGTAGGCTGCAGCCTTTCTTGTGCAGGGCTGCCATTCTGGGGTTCAGTAACACACACTGATGATAAAATTTGGCTCCTGGGCTTCAAATGCAGCTTTGGGATGGTCTGCAGGACCCACCCACCTCTGTGTGTTGTGCAGGGGGCAGCCTTGACACACGAGGGTGCTCCCAACCTCTCCTGGGCTGTGGTGAGACACAACTGGAGGGGGAAGGCTGAGCAGCAAGAAGCAGTGCAATGGGGCGTGGGGGCTCATTCTCTGGCTCAGCTCCTGGTCCCAGGATATCTGTGACCCACGGGCTGTGTTCCCTGACCTCCTGCTCCTCAGGGCCGCGTCTTTTCTATCGGGCTGCGAAGATTTGTGCAGGGTCAAACCCGAGCTCTTGCTTGGCTGTCCTGTGCCAGCACTGGATGTCCCAACGCACGGGAGAGCACCGCGGCATTCGCCAGCAGAGGGAGTGGATGCTGTCTGTGCTGCCTGTGTCCCTGTCCCTGCACTGCTTGCACCCTGCCACACTCTCTGCCTCTACCTCTGCCCAGGCACTGCCTGCACCCTGCCACACTCTCTGCCTGTACTTCTGCTGATGCCTTTTCGGGACTACCTAAAAACAGAAGCTAGACAAAATTAAGAGAATAAAAAGCGTGTATATTTATTGAAGGGCCTTCAGGTACATTTAGGGCACATGTAGCCCCCCCAGGGGCTACACCCAAAAATGGATGATGGGTCACAGGTTTTCACACTTTTATAAGTTTGGTCTATTTGCATATTGGAGGTTAATCTTCCAATTACAGTTTTGGGCAATGAAGTAATTTACCCCAAATTTGCTCCCCCCCAGCTCACTTTTGTTTACATCTCTCAGGGCCTGAGACAGTGAGGTGTCCTTGATTCCCAGGCTTAGAGAAGAATTGTTTTGTCTGACTAAAATGGGAAAGCAGTAGGTAACACTCTAAACTCCCTATACAGTTATACACTAGAGAATTGCTGGATTACAAATACAGGAAAATATAAAAACTAAAATCCTAAGGCATCACTGCCCATTCACTGCCTGCACCCCTGCTGCATGTGCTGCTGCTCACCTCACCCTGCTGCACAGAGAGAGCCAGGCATGACATGCCCAGGGATGAGCCAGCCAGGTGGCACCTGACCTGGCACCACACTGTGTTTTGTCAGCAAAGCTGCCCTTCCCCTCGTCCCACTGGCAGAGGTGGGCAGGCTGGTGGGAGCCAGCCTAGAGCCAGGCAAGGATGCTCCAAGAGGAGCAACATCCTGGCACCCAAGCTCCAGGGCTAGGGGGACTCACTTTGTTTGGTGAAAGACCACCCTCCCAAGGTACTGGTGTAGAGGCCAAACTGGAGGAGGACACAGGTCCTGCTCATGGGGAAGCAGGGGACATGAGGACAGGTAGTTTCAAGGGATTTTGCTAGACTTCCCTTGCTTTGTCAGGGAGGGATAAAGGTTGAGCAGCACCTTCTGACCCTGTTGTCTTCCTGTCTCTCTCTCTCCACCAGGTTGTTGCTGAGACCCTGGTGAGTGTCTGCCCTTTCATTCCTCACCCTTCTGCATGTTTGAAGGGATGCTGCAGTCCTGGGATGCAGGGCTGGGGCTGAGAATTGCAGCCTCACAAGCCAGGCCTTTCTGACCACATGTGCTGTGCTCACTGGCTGGGGACTCTGGTGTCCTTGCATCAGGATAGGGGACAAGGGGACAGGTGGGACCTGCAATGAGGGCACTTTGCTGCAGCGTGGGGCAGGAGAGGGAGAAAGCCACCTGCCCTGCCCTTGGGGACCAAGCCTCCCACTGCCTGAATGTGGGACTCGTGTTCCAGGCAGCATGGGACTCAAGGCTGGCTTCCCTGGCTCCCCAAAAATGGGAACTGGGGAAGGGGTGACTTTTTCCTGCCTAATGGATGAGATGAGCACAGCCTCCCACTGATGCCCAGAGAGGAATGGCAGCCATTTCATTCATGGGCAGCATTGCTGTGGCCCAGGGTGGTTTCTGTGTCTGGCAGTTCTGATCCTCTTCAGGTGGTGTTGGTCACCCCTGAAACATCCTCAACAAAGGACAAAAAGTGTCTTAACCATGAGCATTGCAGAGTTTTTTCCATAAAAACTGGAAAACATCTTTCCTTAGAGATAATCTGTGAGTGTGCAGCTTCACATCTGTGCAGAGGAAATGCCTCTTTTAGGAGGAAAAAATCCCCAACTACTTTCCTGCTCATAAAAGGTGACCCTCTTTACAAAAGGGTTTCCAGTCAGGACTGGCTGTCCCAGGAAGAGCTGTTTGACACCTGTGTCCCTCTCTGCTGTGTCTATCTCTCTGCCTCCTTCTTCACTCTTTGTTTTCTCCCAGAAACTTGCTGATGTCTCCAGCAATGACTCCAGCGACTCCCTGGAGACCCGATTCCTCAGCATCCTCTGCACCCGCAGCTACCCCCACCTCCGCAGAGGTAGGATCACATTTCTCCATCAGCTGCAACTTAAGTGCTTGGATTTGGGCTGGACGGGAGATGGGGAGATGGGGGAACCCTCAAAGCTGAGGTTGAGCCCTGCCTCCCCAGCTGTGGTGGGGATGAGGCAGTGGGAAGAGATGGTATGGCCTGGCATTTAAGGTGGCTTGTTGAAGTCACCCAAGCCTGCTCTGGTCCCACCTGGCCCAGAAGTCTCCACAGCTGAGGCTCAAGTCTCCTGGGTGCCCAGGGCTGGGATGGAACAGCTCTACAGTGACCCTTTCCTCTGCTCCATCCCCAGTGTTCCAGGAGTTCATCAAAATGACCAACCATGACGTGGAGCACGCCATCAAGAAGCGGATGTCGGGAGATGTGAGGGACGCCTTCGTGGCCATCGGTCAGTGCTCCCTCTGGACAGGCTCCCTGCAGGGCAGGCAGCCCCTTTAGCTCTCACTGCCAAGGCAGATTCCTGCTGCCTTTGGGCTGTGGAGATTCCCAGTGGGGCATGGGTTTGGGGCACTTACAGAGTCCCTAGAGAGGGTCAAGCCTGCACCCTTGTACCAAGGAGGGCTTGTGGCTGAGCTGTGGTGGTGCCACAGCTCCTTGCTGTGATGTGTCCCCTGGGTGCCATCAACCCCCTTTCTGTCCCCTCTGTGTGCTGCAGTCCGGAGTGTGAAGAACAAGCCGGCTTTCTTCGCTGACAAGCTCTACAAGTCCATGAAGGTGAGGACAGACCCTCCTGGGGCTGGGCTGTGGGAGAAGGCTATGCTGGAATGCTTTGGGACTGCTTTAATTCCCTGAACGGGATGGGCTTTGTCCTTTGGCTGTCCACTAGGGAGGGCTGACAGGGTTATCAGGACATGTGTTCTGACATCTTGCTGGCAGCAAGTCCAGCATATGTCCAAGGAGAGACCATACAACAGGCTTGGAAGGGACCTTTAAAGGCCATCTAGTCCAATTCCCTGCAATAAGCAGGGACATCTTCAAGCATGCTTAAAGCCCCATCCAAACTGGCCATGAATGTTTCCACAGAGGGGAGATCCACCACCTTTCTGGGCAACATGTGCCAGTTTCACCACCCTCATCATAAAAAATTTCTTCCTTGTAACTGATCTGAATTTTCTCTTTTAACTTAAAACTATCACCCCTTGTCCTATCACTACAGATCCTGCTAAAAAGTTTGTCCCCATCTTTCTAAAGCCCCTTTTAAGCATTAAAACACTACAATAAGGTCTCTCCAGAGCATTCTCTTCTTCAGGCTGAACAACCCCAGTTCCCCCAGCCTTTCCTCACAGTAGGAGGTGTTCCAGCCTCATTTTTGTGGCCCTCCTGTGGGCCTGGTGCTTAGCTTGGAGTGTGCTGGAGATGCCAGGAGCATCTGTGAGCCCCTGTTCCTGCAGGGCTTTTTGTTCAAGCTCCCCCTTGCAGGGTGCTGGCACAGACGAGAGGACCCTGACCCGGATCATGATTTCTCGGAGCGAGATTGACCTATTCAACATCCGGGGCGAGTTCATAGACCTGTTTGACAAATCGCTGCACCACATGATTGAGGTGAGAGGCCAAGGACATCCCTTCCTGGCTCATTACCTTGTCTGGCTGAGTCCTGGCCCAGGGGACCTGAGCCATGAGCAGCACAAGGGCTAAGCATCACCTGGGGAGGGGGAATCTGCCAGCAGCACCCCGGTGTTGGCTGGTCTGGCTGTAGAGAGGATGGACTGGCATCTTCCACTGCTGCAGGGATACCTGCAGGGTGTCCAGGACATGGAGCTGTGCCTTCCCTGTGCCCAGCACCTTGAACCAGGCTTCCCCAGGGCTGGTTCTCTGACATGGCTCTCCTCCCTCTTGCAGAAGGACACCTCTGGCGACTACCGCAAGGCTCTGCTGGTCCTGTGTGGCGGGGAGGACTAGGTGGCAGCTGGGGCCCTTTGTGTCTGAGCCAGCACACAGCCACTGCCTTGATGTCACCGCAGCTTCGGGAGCTTCAGGGGACGCTCAGTCCCCTCCAGAGAACAACTCACTTTGCGCTGGAAAGCAGCACCACATTGCAAGCAGGGGAGTCTCGGGGAGGGGAGCTGAGGGGTCTGGGTAGGGAGATTGTCTGTCTTGAAGCAAAATAATTCATACCCGAACATGCCACTAAACCAAGGAATTTACCCAGATGGAAAAGACAATTTTAAATCTGATAAATAAAACCTCACTGTTGCTGACCCTGGGGCAAGAGCCGTTGACTTACTGGGGCAGGTTTGGATGGGACTGAGAAGCCTTGGTGTCTCCCGTAGGCAAACTCGGGTAAGAGCCCAGCCCCAGCTCCAGGGAGGGCCCTAAAGACACCACAAAACCTCTCTGAGCAATGGTTCTGCTGAGCAAGGGGCTGAAAATGCATGTAGAGCTGGCAGCAGTGCAGGGACTTCACCAAGGGCTTCACTTCACGCCTCTGAAAATCCCCGGCAGGGTTCATGCCATTGTGTGGATGATGCTTTCATAAACCAGAGATACAAATCAGACTTGATGGCATCCAGCCGTCCTCGCACGCGGTTTCCTGTGCTTTCAAGCTGCTGAAGAAGCAGTCGAAAGGCACATGCCATAGAGGCTACACCCCCAAACAGTTTGTTTGCACTTCCCCCAACACTCGGGAGAAAAGAACTGGAATTTCCAAAAGCGGGAAATTCCAGCACTTTCAATTGTTTCCAAGTCAGAACAAAAAGTTGTGAATACCCTAGTCTTCCTCAGAACAGCTGGGTGAGGAAAGCTTCACCTTCAAAATATCAAAGCAGTGTTAGGAATAATAACACAATATTATTACAACACTTCAAAACCAGTTGAGGTCAAGAAGCAGCAACATGTAGAGACAAACCAGGGAATCTGAAACAACTCAGCTGGGTATTATCTCACTAAAAATTCCCTTGATAATGCCTTCCTGTAAAACATCCCCTTGTAACAAAATAACTTTTCTTGGGGGCAAACAGTCTGGTTGAAGCTTTTTCACCCTCCCCATATGCCCCATAGAGATTTGGGTTCCTGTCTAGCCCTTGTATGTAAGTAGGATTGGGCATCCCTGTCCAGACAGCATCTGAGGGGTTGAATGTACCCCACACCTGCAGCAGCCTGTGGATCACCTGCTTGGCCAGAAACCTGCTGCAAAGACTCTGAGCAGCTGCAGAAGTTGTTTTGAAGGGAGGATGTAACCCCAATCTTCACCTGTCAATCTCTTCCTGCAGCTCCACACGGCAGCTCCGACCTTTGCAGCAGCAGAGGCTTCTGGAGACGGGTGGTACAGTGACTGCAGGGAGCAGAGCTGGCCACCTCCCTGCAGCTGGGAACAGGGCTCAGGAGTGAGGAAGGCCCAAGGAAGTTTTGAGGCTTGGGTGACAACCTATCACCCCTGGGAGAGCCAGATTTGGCACAGCAGAGCCCTGTTCCTCCAGAGCATGGGGAAACCCTGTTTGGCCTTAGCACAGGGCCACGACCCGTGAGCCATCATCTGCCTCATTCTTGTTGCCAAAACAGATGCTCAAGGGGTTGGTATGGGGGGGTGGGTGTTCTCTGGGCACAGGTGTAAACAGTCCAGTGAATTTTCTGGCTGTACCATGATTCCTATATGCCAATGGCCAGGGATTTCACCACCCATAGCCTGGATGTCTTGGAGTGGCAGAGGACCACAAGTCAGCCCCTCAGGGCCTGTCCCCAGCCCAGCTCAGTGTGATGCCCCCACCAGGAGGACTGGCTGACCAGAGCATACTGGTTCCAAGGCCAGGAATTTCCCTGGCGTCTGCTGCAGGCTGCTCCTACAATGCAGACAAGATAGCAGAGTCACACAATGTTTGGGGATAGGAAGGAAGAGTGAGATGGGATTTCCTCCTTGAGCAACCCTCTCCTCTGGAAAAGTCCTGCAGCCAAAAGGCCTCTGTCTTGCCCCAGTGCCATAGTAATCAATCTCCTGCAGCAGCTGCTGTTTCAGCTAGAGCAGAAAACAGCTGGTGGTATTTTTATTGCTGCAAACACTCGGCACAGTCAGTACCACATTTGAGCACAGGTTATTTCAGCACCTGCCCCATGCTAGGGTTGGGTCTGCTCTACAAAGAACCACAAACTGGCCTGAGCTCAGCAGAGCTACCTATCCTAAGACAATGCCAGGAGGCTGATGGGATCTTGGGAAGCACTAGTATGGCCTCTGGGACTCACTCAAAAAGCAGCTTCATCCCTATCCCTATAGCGCCCTGCTCTCCAGAGAAAATACCCCTCAAAGCACCACTGTCCAGGGACACGTCTGCTCCCTCCCCTGGCTCCAGCCCACCCAATCTGAGAGCAGTCAGTGACAAATCTCATGGCTAACCTCTGTGATCAACAAGGAGGTGAGCATTTTGAGGAAGGCTAGGAAAGGAAGGGGGAAAAATTAGCAAGGCTATGTGCAGGGTAAGGGCTGGAGGCAGGTGCGTGCTGGCCATCCACACTTTAGCTTTCAGGGCTACTCAGGGAAGAGTCTGGGATTTACACTTTGCACGTTGACCAGCAATGCTGGGAGCAAGGGCTCACTTCCAGGCAAAGCCAAGGCCAGATTTCATAGGTTGCAACATCCAGAAAACCCCAGGAGCCCGTGTTTGCTGCACAGAGAGGGCGGACCTCTGCTCTGAGTCAGCCACTGCCGATCCTCTTTGCTGCCAGCCCCTGGAGAGGAGGAGCCACAAAGGCAGATGGGATGCTGGCCTTAATCTCTAACAAAGGCGAGCCACTTCCATCCTACCTGCCCTTCCATCCCTTCCCTTCCTCTGAGAGGAGAAACCCAGCCTTCAGTCTTGGGAGGTGGCGAGCTGGGGCTGGGGAAACTGCTGAGCTCTCCAGGACCGTTCCCATATGTCTAGAGCAGCTCTACAGGATATGATGACTGCTGCTGAGCCCTGTTCTCAGGCATTGCAACTGGATGAGACACAGCCTGGGAAGAGAGGAAGAGGGGAAAATCCCCTCTGTGCCTATTGCTGGTTCTGTACATTGAGAGTCCAAATGATTCAAAGCTTAAGGCATACAAGGAAATCCTCTGAGCCATCACAGACCTGCTTCCCACAGGTTTTGGCCCCACTATGAGACTGCACCAGGTCCCACCACAACCTATTCCCTGCTGACTGTGGAGGAGGGAGAGGATGGCAGCAGGTGGTGATCTCCTGTGAAATGGGTGACATTGAGTCCAGCCTCACATGCCAGATGTAGAGGAAGAAGGGAGCCCTCATTCAGTGAGAGGGTAAACCCAGCAAAGTGAGTGCAGCCCAGCATCCCTGGAAAGCCAGGGTGTGATCTAACCCCCTGTGAAGGCAGGGTACTGCAGAGGCTTCGTGGAGCAGGAATGTTCCCCAAAACCTCCCTTCTCTCCTATCTGGAACCCTTCCACACTCCCTTCTGCCCTCCCAGCAGCCAACTATCCCAGGCTCCCTCCCCTACCTCTCCCATGCCCTCCATCCCAGAGCCCTCCCATCCTGCCAGGTTAATTTGAGTTTCTGATTTGCATAAGCAGCAGATCACAATGTTCTGGAAATCCCCTCCTGCAGCCAGAGCTTCCTCCCCACTCTCACAGCGTCACTATTGGCCTTCTGCTTCCTTTCGCTGCCGGAGCACCAGGATGCATCCGACCAGCACAGCACAAAGAGCAGGTCCCAGCTGCTGATGCCAAGAGGGATCCATCAGCAGCCCCCTCAGAGCTGAGCCCACGAGTGGCCCTGGAATGCTGTGCCAAACCAGCTGCATCTGCCTGCTCTGCTCCTACCTTGCTCCAGGACCAGCTCCAGGCACAGCCATCCACGACAGCCAGGTCCTGTCTGGCCCCATTGCCCCATCAGGGTTCAAGCGAGCTCTGTTTGCCCAGCAGCACAGAGGGCAGAGGGATTTTTTGGGCAATAAGAGCTGTTGAGCCAATGCCACTTTGAACTCACGCCTTTGGGCCCATCCTGCTCACTCCAAAGTGGGATTAACTTGAAGGAAGATTGGAGACAAGCAAGACCTGAGGACAGGGCCACAACCCCCATCCACAACTTGTGCTTCTTCTCAGCCCATTTTCCACAGCACAGCAACAATCAGAGCACGTTCACATAAGTAAGCTGCAACTGAAGGTGCTGAACCCAACTCTCTGTGCCCAAAAAAAACCTGTAGTGTGTCGTGTCAGCTGTGAACACACCCTCACAGCCACACAGGCTGTTCATAAACCACAGCTGCCATCAAGGGAGTTTTCTCCCTTGGGAGCATGGTGGGACCAAAGGAATGAGGAAAGACCAGGAGGACCAAAAGCCTTTCATTTTCACAGTGAAATTCATGCTGGTGTTTGGGCCAGCCTGAGCTGGCCACATCAGGTAAAAACACAAAGAGCAGCTGGCTGGAGAGGTGGAGAGGCACCAAGTGAGGGCGTGCCATCCACTGGTTCCAAGGTGCAGGCAGACCCCAGACCCACAGCTTCTGACCCTCCTGCCCAGCACTCACACTCCTGCCATCCAAACCAGATGGACTAAAGCCGGGCCCTCTTCAGGCCTTGCAGTTCACACCTGGCAAGTGTAGACCAAACACCTTGCCAGGTACAACTGCACCTCCTGGCAAGGAGTTGGGGAGCTGGAATCAGCATCTGTAAAATAGAAACATTTAAAGGCTTGGTGTTTCTTCCAGCACCAGCTGGCTCCAGCCTTGGTTCTGACTGCCAGTTCTCCTGGTGGTTTCCAGAGATTCTCTGCAACCTAGGAAAACCATCACCTGTGCACCTCCATCAACAGATCCAGCTCTCCCTTGCTCCCCCAAGAAGATGCATCCTGTTCTGACTCCAGATAGGGACAAGGATGACATGGAACAACAATGCCTCTTGCCAGATGCAGCAGTTTCTCTGAGGAAAAGCACATGTTTGCAATCCCAGTGAAGTTGCCCAGAAACCAAGCAAGGAAAATGATGTAACAAGGCTCCCCAGTTGTCCAAAAGTGAATCACAGCCTCCACGACAGCTCCCCCCCTCCCCTTTTTGCTGACTAATACCTGACATGACGGGCCCCTGGGAGGAACAGCACAGGAGAGCCCTTTAAGTGGTGCCTGGCTCCCTATCAAAACCACACAGAGGCTGTCTGGGACCTCCATCATGGGGAATTCCCCTTCTCCATGCCTAAAAGTAAGCTCAGCTGGGCCAGCCTTCCTGCAATTTGGGGATCGCAGGCACAGAGCTCCTGCTCTGAAGGGCTCTCACTCCCCCCCAGCCCCTCCAGGACCCAGCCTGGTGAGTAGTGCGGTGATTTTTTCGGTGTGAGAGTGCTCGGGATGGAGTGAGGGGAAGGCAGGCAGCTTTTGGGGTGCTGCAAAACCAAACCACCCCTTTTACTCCTTACAGAAATAAGCAGGGTTTCATTATTTCATGCCAGCTGCGGCATTAATTTATAAACAAAGTGTTTTCTGGTTCTGTGGAATTGCATTTAGCTTTGAAGACAGGTTTTCTGATGGTTTACAGAACAGCACTGGGCCTCTCATTGGGGTAAAACAAGACTTTCAGGGAATAAAAGGAAAGATACTGGGTATGTGTGGGGTCCTGCTGTCTCATCTCCAGCTGAGACTTCAGACATGAGCACAAACAACACATCAGAGTCCTACCAGTGCTGAGCTCTCATAACCCAGCCAGGCTGCCAGGGTGACGTCCTGCTGCCAGCGAAGGGCAGTCAGGAAAAGGAGTTTCTGGGGTTTTAATTTTTATGACCAAAAACATCAAGTTCCCGAGAAGTGGTGGAGCTGTGTGAATACAGCTGAATAAGAAGCCAGGACTGGGGCAGCTGGAAACAGCTTGATCTGCAGTGAAGGACCTTGATGAACCCAGCACCAGGTCACCTAAGGAAGACATTTCTGGAGTACAGGCAAAGAGCAGCACAGCTGCTTACAGAGGGATTTCTTTGCTCCTGGTTTGTTGCTTTTATTTACACATGTATTTAATAAAACCCACCACCTTCTCTTTGTGGCAAAAACAACAGAAGAAAGAAAATCAGGTAGCTGTTGAGTGAGTCCCAAACAGCAGAGTGAACTCAGGTGTTCCCTGTGCTTGGTGCTTCTCTGGCTGATTTCAGTGGTTCACCACGGCACAATTCCAGCAGCAGCACAGCGGAAAAGGATCCCTGGAATACAAGCTCCGGTTAGAGGGTGGAATTTCCTCATTTAACATTAATGTGGAGGCTCGGTGGGGAATTCTCCCTGCCTCAGAAGAACGTCAGCCTCAACCGGCCGGCAGCCCCACCCTTGTCCTTCCCGGGGCCAAGGCCACCAGCGAGCTTCAGCACAGCCTCCCCTCAGCCATTGCTCCCTCACGCCGGGGTACGCGAGGAGCCCCCCTCGGCCCCGCCATTTTGTGTCTGCACAAGCCGGGGGAGTTACTGCAAGGCTCGGCTTCACCGCTCCCCTACGAGCACAAGCTCCCGTAGGAAGAAGGCGCAGGCCGGCTGATGCTGCCCCTCAAAACCGGGCGAGACCTCTGCAGCCTTAAAGAAGCCACAGCAGACACGGACACAGACCGTGGATCCGCCATGACGGGCACCGTCCCCTCATCTCCCCGCCCTCCCCTTTATACCCCCCGCTGCGCGCCGATTGGTCGCGCCGCCTGTCCGTCAGGCTGGGAATTTCCCGGGGGCGGAACCAGCCCCGGTGCTGGTGGCGGAGCGGAGGGACCCGGACCGAGACCGAGACCGAGACCCCGACCCCGATCCCGATCCCGACTCCGATCCTGACCCCGATCCCGACGGCGGCCCCGCCGTGGGGCGCACGGCAGGTGAGCTCGGAGCGCTGCGGGGCCCTGCCGCTCTCGCGGACAGGAGCCCTGCCCGGGGCGCCGGGGTCTTACCGGGCGCCGGGGTCGCGCCGCCCCAGCGAAGGGGCCCGGGCCGGAGGGAACTGCCGGGATCGGGGCTGCGCATTGCCCGTATCTGGCCGGTTCTCGAGCTCTCGGGCCGCTCGGGTGGTCGGGGTGAGACCCCGGAGGGGGCCAGGGCCGCGCCGTCCCCCGGGGATTTGTCCCGGAGCCGCCCGGTGTCGTGGGCTGTCGCGGTAATCGTGCCGTGCCTCAGTTTCCCCTCTCCCGGACAGGGCGGGGGCTGCCGCCGCTCCCCGCGGGGGACAGGCTGGGTGTCTGTGTTTCTGAGGGTGCCTCGGGGGGAGAGGAGGAGGCTCGGCGGGGTGCGGGTGGGGATCCCGCAGCCCCCCGGGCGGTGGTGATGCCCCGGGGCGGCCCCGCTCCTCCCTCGCCCCGCCTTGCACAACCCCGGCGTTTCCCGTACCCACGCATCTGCCTCCCGACTATTCCTGGTGTGCGATCCCCCCGGGCCGGTTCGTGGGCCCCCACCCGGGGGGCTGCGGCGACCATGGCCTCAAGGACCCTCCTGTCCATGCTGTTTTCCTTTCCCTTTGACTCTACCTCTGGTCCAACCGTGTGTGTCCGCATCAGAGGCTGATCCAGAGGCTGGAATAGCTGGAGCAGGGATGGCAGCATCCCCCTCTTTTGGGAGGAAGGCACAGCTTGTCTCCCCCTTATCCCTCCCTCAGTTCCATGCTAAGACCCTCATGGAGGGCAGAGAGAAAAAAATATAAAAGATACTGCCTGTCACGGCTGCTTTTGGGTGAGAATAGCTCCAGATGGGACTCATGGGGATCTGCATCCTCTCAGCGATCTGGCTATCCTGTTCCTGTGTCCCTGGCACACAGGTATCAAGAAGGCTAATGCAGCCTTTTCCCTTGAGCTGGTTATTCCCATCACTTGGGTGGGTTATTCCCACCACTTGAGGGGATGGGAGCTGTTCTGCTGGCACAAGCTCTTTTGGAGTGCACATTTCATGGAGAGCGCTGTCAGCTGAAGCGTTCTGGAGACTTGACTTTGGGCACTGGGATGAGTGCTGGAGACAGGAAGGCTCCAACCAGGCCTGTCCTTGAGAGCTGACTCTGTGATGAGGTGAAGTAAGCAAGAAGAAAACAGGAGAGCCTTTTTGCTGCCTTTGGCATCGTTCCTGGTTCTGCAAGAAATCCCACGACACCCTTTCTGCCCGACCTACGCCAGGCAGACCTATTTAGCACAGGGCCGTGGGTTGTTGCTTGCCAGCAGCTGGTACAAAAATCTCTTGGGTGGAGGAAGCCAAACCATCTACTCTTGTGGCATTGCTGATTTTGTTTAAAAGCAGCAGTTTGGGTGGCATTTTGCTGGTGTAGCTTTGTGGTGCCACTGTCTGCTGCCGGCTTGGTTGTTGCCAGCTGAAGCACACCAAGTTGGACAGGAGTAGCTTGGTAGCAAGAAAAAGGCTACAAGGAAAGGGGTGGCTGTGCCTTGTTCTGCTTTGGAGTGCTGTGACAAGCAGCCATGATGCTGCCGAGCTCTGCAGGGAGAAGTGGAGCAGGCAGGATGAGCCAGATGTCTTTGCAGCAGAAGACAGGGTCTTGCATAAATCCCACCCCCGTGCTGCCACTAGAACACCACCACCGTGCCTGGCTGCTCGTCCTGCCTGCATTGAAGCTTGGGCCCATCCCAAGGAGCTCTGCAGCTGTGCGTGGATATCTGTGTTTGTAAACCTGGCAGACCCAGGGAAATGCTTTATTTTCTTTGTGAGCAGCCTCATCAGAAGCAGGTGGTTTTGTGAAGCCTCTTTGGGAGGTGGGTTTCTCAGGCGAGAGTGGGCTTTCTTGCTGGGGGACATCTTTAATACCTGCTGTGTTTTGGGTAGGGCTCTTGCCTCTCCCACCCTCTCTTTGTGGCTAAACTGGCTGGAAAGGAACACACTGCAAGTGGAGGTTCAGATCTTTCCCTTTGAGACCTGAGCCTTGCAATGCCTGCATTCTTCTTCTTTTATTACTCCCAGCTCAGTGGACTGCAGTGCCCAAAAAGTCTCATTATTGCTGCCTCCTAAGGCCATTGCTACTTTTGCTTTCCTGCAAATGAGACCAGTCCAGCAGTCCAGGAATTGTTGTCCCTTGTCTGGGAAGCTGCTGGAGCCCTGTAGAAGAAAACCAGTCCGAGGGCTACAGTGTTTTCCAGTAAAATGATCAAACAAACAAAAAGAAATCATTCCATGGTGTCTATCTGAGTGGCTTTTGCTTTCCATCTGAGGAGGCATGCCGGGGACCCAGCAGCCCCAGTCATGGGAAAATTATGCTGGCAGCCTGCAGGGATTTGCTTTCACCTCCTGTAATCCTGGTGCGGAGGAGGCTTCCTGTGAATATTGTGCACTGAAGTAAGGAAAACCCCCTTCTCCTTAGGGCTGGGCCATCACAGGATGGGAGTTGAAGGGCTGCCAAGCCTGCAACTCTGGGAGTCTGCTCCCCAGCCCGGGGTCACTGACCAGAGCAAACCCTCAGCAGTGCCACCCCCCTTCTGCACAGGCTTCACATCCTAAGCCTGGGTATCTTCAGTGTTCAGTAATTTTAAAGTAGGAATCACATCATTCTGCCACTTCTGCATGGCTGGTACTGTGATGGCTGTGGCAGTGCTGCGTGTTGTTCTGGGTGACAGCAGTGACAGCTCCAGCTCATTCCCAAGCCACAGCACAGCTATTTAAACACCACTCTGCTTTCATCTCTGCCCGTGAGCCTCCCCTGCCCACCCACACTCTCATTCTCTGCTTTTGCTGAGTTGCCATAAAAATTTGCTACCTAAAGGTCTTGGTGTCCCACATGGAACCAGCAACGCCCATGGGTGCCCGTCTGGCAGTCTCTGACAGCGGCTGGGCATGGAGCCAGCGAGCTGCAGCCGGGCAGCCACGGTCCCAGCCTGGTCCTCAGGGCTGTGAAATACTGTCAGATCGTCTTAGGAACTGTTGACTGGCAAAAAGGGAAGTGTTTTCTGGTGGTTTGGTGGTTTCTGCTGGCGTTTGCGGTAGTCCATGTTTTCTTTGCGTATCTAACCACCATTAGGTGCTGGTGTATGGTCCCCTCTCTCCTCCCCTCCTGTTTTTACTGAAATGAGATTTTTTTCACTGTAAATCTCACCTCTCAGAACTCTTAAGGAAAAAAAAAAAAAAAGAAAAACACAACAAACCAAGACTGGGATCAGTGACTTGGTCTCTGGTCCCCAGGGTGACCTCCCTGTTCCAGCGGTGCCTTGCCGAAACTGGACTGTGCCTCCACTCCAGGAAAACCCACCCTGTCCCCAGTGATGGTCTGGAATGCTGTGGAAACCCCTCCCTCTTGCTGGCTATTGTTTGCTGGTGAATTTGCGGTTGGTCTGTGCTTCCGTCAGCTGGAGATAGTCCAGTTCCTCTCCCCAGCTGTTGTTTGAAAACAGCTCCTGTGGTGCCTTTGCTACAATCTCCCTGGCAGGGTACAGACCTTGAGTAGAAGAGTTCTTGACAGAATCTTGAGAATACGGAATATCAGAGGCTTGCAGTGGCTCCATCCATCTGGGAGAATATGGGATCACTGTGAGTGAACTCTGCTGTGTGACAGGGTGGTCAGTGCAGCAGGACGCTGAGGGATTCCTGCAGGGGTGCACAGGGGTCAGGTACCTCCCATGTGCTGTGGGACAAGGCAGAAAACCTCCAGGTTTGGGGTCTGGCATTAAGAGAATGAGGACTGGTATTTCAGGCTGCTTCCAAGCCACATGGGGAGATGGTACCACAGGAGAGGGCAGCTCTTCCCTCTTCTTCCTCCTCTCCTTCCCTGACACACATCTGGGCTCATCCTGGTGCAGGATGCAGATGCCCCACAAGATGGTCACTGCAGGGTGGGTTTAGTACCCAGCTCCTTCCAGAGCCCCGTGTCTGGAGCAGCATGTGGTGACTGGACAGCAGTGAGAAGCAGGCTCGGGTCCCTGGCCAGCCTGTGGCACCATCCCCATCCTCTGCCAGGCTGGCCAGGCAGGTGGTGTGGCCACAGGTGATGGCATTTCCCAGCTATGAGGGTCCCACTGGGCTACATGCTGGGCTCGTCCAACCTGGCCTTGATCACTTCCAGGGATGGGGCACCCACAGCTGCTCTGGGCACCCTGTTCTGGTGCCTCATGCCCTCACAGTAAAGAATCTCTCCCTAACACCTAATCCAAACCTGCCCTCTAATTAAGACTGGCTGTGACAGTGCTGCCATCACAGGGATCTACAGCGCAGAAATGGCTCTGGCTCTTCCACAGCTTCCTGTCAGCTGCTCTGGGCTCCAGGAATAGCCTCTCCCCAGCTCACCCCACAGCACCACAGCTGAGCAGTTCCAGCTGCTTGGGACGAGGTCACTGGCTCCCCATTGGAGCAGCACCCACGGAGCAGGAGGATGATGAGATGCACCAATGCATCTCCCAGAAGCAGAATGCTGCTGAGGCCAGGCCTAATTCCCTGTCGCTGAGGCAGGCGTTAATTGCTGCTCCAGTTGTGGATGCTGCCAGGTGGCAGTTGTCATGTGGAAAGTCCCTGTCCCTCCCTGGCAGGCAGGTCATCCAAACTGGAGATCAGCCTGCATCACTCATGGCATGAGCATTAGTCTGAGGTTGAGACAGTTTCGGGTACAGGCTACCCCCTTCCCCTTTCTAAATGCTTCCTCAGCCCCCTCCTGTTCACCAGCTGTCTTGGCTGGGAGAAGAGCACTTTGGGGTGCTCTTGTTGTGCCCCCAGGGAGCATCCCAGCTTCAGCTGGCACCAGAACCTTCTCAGCTGCTGCTCTGCTCCACATAACAAGCTGGCATCAGGGAGGATAGTTCTGATAAGTTGTGCTGTGATTCACAGCTGCTGCTTTATCCCCCCAGGAGATGGGTGAGACCCGGAGCCGGAATCCTGCCAGCTGTCCCCAGGCCAGGCTTCAGCAAGGGGGAGGCCTTAGGCCACCAGCAAGTGCCAGGAATTGGAAAAGCAATTAGCATACTGCTTGTGGGTATTTTGTCTCCTTGGGCTTTGCCCCCCAGCCCTGCACATGCCCTTCATGTTTCCTGTGCCCAATTCAAGAACCTGTGCTTCTGGCAGCCAGTTTTTCTGGCTGAGCAGGAGGACAGAGTGAGGCCCTGCCTGGCTCCTGTATCCCCCAATACAGCCCAAGCTTCCCCCCAGCTGCTGGTTAAGGCTTTTGGAGTTGCAGACACTGCCCCTCCCCAAACAGCCCCTCACAAGCCTTTATGCACCCCAGAAATACCATATGTTGAGCAGGATGCCCTGGTGACAGTGCTCAGGTGTGCTCTGGTGTGGGTGAATGCTCCTGGGCTGCATCTCCATCTCTCCAGGGATGCAGCAACCAGGAGTTGCAGCCTTCTCTGTGACTCCAGTGCCCTTCATGGGTGAGAGCCAGCCCCGAGTGGGGCTGCTGGTGATGCCTCCTCGTGTGACAGTTCTCATGGCCGTGAGTCACCCCGACACATTTGCCCCAAGCAGGGCTGGAGGGGGAAGTGCCTTCACCTGGGTCACTTGTTGGCTGGCTGGCGAGCAGTGAGGCACCAGCACAGCACCCTGGACCCCCACACAGTTGGAAGCAGGGAACTGTGGCACCATCTGGAGCCAGAGGAAGGTGACACCGTGCTCCATTGCCTTGCAGGGATGCCTGGCTGGGAGGTAGGCGACTGAACAGCAGGCATGGAAGGGACAGGACCCTATCATATCTATGACCCTGGTGGGGGCTCAGAGGACAATGGATCCACGGCCTTGGAGCGGCTGGTGGAGGAGAACGCCCGGCTGAAGGAGAAGATGCAAGGGATCAAGTCCATTGGTAACTGCTGCGTGCCAGGGGGATGAGATTTGCCTTTGGGGCAGCCCACAAAGCTAGGGGTTTCTTGCTTGGCTTGAGGAAGGGTGCTGGTAGAAGCTGGGAGTCTTGGCATTGGGGCAGCAGCAAAGCTCTCCCTGTCCTGGAGGGTTGAGCAGGATGTCTGAGCTTTTTCACATGGCAATGCAGAGGGAGCAAGAAATTTGCTGAACTTCTGGGGTGTTTTATGGTGGAATAAATGGCTGGAAAGAGAAAACAAGTGCTGGAGCAAAGACAGCTCCTTGGAGTTCGTAGATGCTGAGATCTGTTCTGCTTTTGATAAAAATCCCCACCTCCTGCAAGCCCTGTTGGGCCAAGGGCTTTTCCCAGGTGTTTCTCAAGGAACCTGCTGTTGAGTGCTCCCTGCGGCAGCAGGAACATGCCAGTGTTGAAATGTTCCAGCTGAGTTGTGCCACCCTCTTTTTTCTCCTTGTCAGCCTTCCCCCGCTCCCACCCCCAGTTTTGCTTTCTGTCTCATGAGCCAACTTCCTCCTTTGAGTCCTGCTTCTGCAGCCGAATTTCCACCTGCCTCGTGATTCCTGTTGTGTCACCATGCCCTTACCTGGGACAGGGACTCACTGGTGTGACAGCAGCCCCTCAGCTCATTGGGGAAGGATTGCATTATTCATTCCAGACCCCAAAGTGAGGAGGTTGGACCTGTAAGTCCACCACCCAGGCTTAAAATTTTCTCCTCTGGGAAGCAGAGGATACCTCTGAGAGCCACAGTGGTGCCTTCTGCCTGCTGTAACCAGTCCTCTATGTGTCAGCATGAGGATTTCTGAAACCAGTGAGCCACTGATCCAGCTTTGCTGTTGGATTTATCCCAGAATAGTTGTTTCCAGATGAAGAAGGACTATTCTGGGCACTGCTCTAGCCAGACAGGATTTTTGGTGCTGGTGGATGGGGCTATTGTAGGACAGGCCCTTAGGGAAGGAGGCTGAGCATCCTTCTGTTGCCCACAACAGGAGAGCTTCTGGAGGAGTCCCAGGTGGAGGCATCCAAGCTGCGACAGAAGGCAGAGGACCTCGTGAAGGACAACAAAATGCTGATTGGATCATCTTGCTTGGAGGACTTGGTGGAAACCGGAGGTAGGAGATGTGAGGCTCATGGGAGAGGAATAACCTGATGGCTCAGAATCCTGAGCTTGGGGGAAGGGAAAGGCTGTGCAAGAGACTTTAATGAAGCTCCCTTACAGCCATGTAATCTCTGGAATGTATCAAACCACTGCCATCCTCCCTTCTAAAGGGGGGTTTCTGTCCCATCCCCATAGGTGGGGTAGAAATCATCCATCAGTGCCAGACCTTGCAGGGGTCTGCTGTCTGCATCCCTGTGCCAGGTGGAGAGAGGCTCTGCTCTCCAAAAGGCTCATGGCTGCATCCTCTCCCCTCTCCACAGCCGTCGGCCCCGATCCCAGCTTTGCACGGGCAGCCCCAGGCAGTGCCCAGCCGGATGTGGAAGCACGGAAATCACCTCCAAGTGTGAGTCTGCTCAGTGTGGAAGCTGCTGCTGGCATGGCTGAAGAGGGAGGCACTGTCCATCTAGTTAAAGCAAAAAGAGGCAGGCTTTAGCCTTTAGAAACAGGCATGAACCTGAAAGGAGGGGTCAGCTCCCCTGCCGTGCTCCTGGTGGTGCCTCTCTTTGTGTGGCGGGCATCTTGGGCTGCCGTTCCCTGGGGAACTCTGACCTGGCTGCCTCCCCTTGCAGGGATCCTCCTCAGAGTTTGAGATCGTTGCCATCGAAGCGCAGGGGTTTCCCCAGGAGAGCAGGAGAGCGGTGAGTGGCCTGTGCCTGCAGGGTTTGGTGTTGGCAGCTTGGGAGTCAAGTCAGGGAGTCAAGTCAGGGGTTTGAGGGTGTGCAGGGCTGCAGTTCTGTGCCCAGGCAGGGCCCAGCAGGGCTGGCTGACCCATGTCAAGGCGACCCTTGGGCAAACCCGAGAGAAGGGATAAACTGGGCAAGGATCCTCCCCCAAACATATATGCCCTGGCTGGGCCTGGGCAAGGGGCCAGTGATGCAACCCCAGCCACATGGGGACACCAATGTCTGCAGATGCCACATGACAGTTACACAAAGAGCTGTGACAACCCAAGTAGCTGTCAGTGATGCTCTGATATTCAGCTGGTGCCCACATGGAGTGGGAGGACCAGGCCTCCAAGCCCTTTAACTGCTGACAGGGTCTGCCCTAGCCAAAACACCGCTGTGTGCTCCATTTGCCGCCACCTGAATTGTCATTGCCCCATCCTGTCCTGCTCTGGTTTTATGTGTGCTGGAATGGAGGGGTGAAAGGAATGGGGAGCCCAAGGGGAATGAGCATCAGATGGCACCACATGGTACCAGTAAGAGGACATGCTCTCAGTGCACATCCCTACTCACATTGGCCAGAGAGGCTCTTGGAGGGGTTGAGTCTTACTGGACACTCCTGGGGTGCAGCTATGAGATGATGGAGAACGGAATGGGATCTGCTTGGCCACCAGCTGCTGGTTCCTGAGCCAAGTCCAAGTCCTGTGCTCACATCTGGACTCTCCCAGCTTGGGTCCTCCTTGCCTCCTCCCTTGCCAGCAGACATGGGTAGGAGGAGCTGGCTGTTTTGTGCCCCACACGCCCTCCCATAGCAGGTTTGGGGCTGTAAACTCCGGGGTCAGGGTGCTGAGGACACACTGGGCTTCCCTGTGGTGCAATCTGGGACATTCTCACAGACAGCAGGTGAGTCAGCAGGGCTGGGAGCAGAGCAGGTGTAGGTGTGCCAGCACATCCCCAGCTCCTCCCAGCAGTGCCATGTGTGCCAGCTGTTGTGTGCCAGCAGCACTTCCTAGGCTATGGAGGAGTTAACCAACCACACCAGAGGATCATAAACCTCCTGGGGACACTCCCCATGAGCAGGGTACACCCTGACACTGGTGGGTGTGCCCTGACCTGGGCTTTCCCAGCCATTGTTTAAATACCATGCATCACCCACTTGCCTGTCACCTGCCAAAGGGCTCAGGTTCCTGGTGCCTGTGTGCCACAGCAGCAAGGAGGACAGAAGTAGGACAGGTGGAAAGAGAGCATGAGAGTTGGGGTAAGACCACCAGCCCTTCCAGCAGAGACCAGGGTGTGTATAGAGAGGACAGTCTCAGGAGCTGGGATTTTTAGTCTTGGTACAGATTGGAAGAGCTCAGGTGGAGAAGAGACCAAGGGTGGAGATGCCTACATTGCTTTCAGTGATTTGAGTATGTGTTCTGCTCAGACTGCCAAGGGGCACAGGGAATCCATGAGCTGCTGTCATGTCCTTCTGCACCTGGGGACTCAGTGTGCCATATCCAGCAGCTGAGAATCAGACCTTTACAAAGCTGACACAGTTTTTCAGCATGCTGAGAGGTGCTGCAGAGTGTCTTGGTTCTGGCCCAGCTCCCAAGGACAGCCGTGGATGGGACGTGAAGTTGATCTGCCCCAAGAGGAACTTTACAATGCTCCTTTAACTGGTCTGACCACGCTTGATCCCCTCTCCATTCCCAGGACTTGGAGCAGCCACCGAATGAGGATGCCAACCTGCTGCCCCAGCTGCAGCAGCTGGAGAACACGCTGAGTGGCTGTGCCAAGGAGGCCAGCAAGGACCAGGTCTTTGTGCGCATGGGCTACATGGCCTCCGAGCTCAAGCGCTTGGCCTCCAAGGTGCACAAGAATGAGCAGAGAACATCATTCCTGCAGGTGAGCGCTGGCCTGGCACTTCATGGAGATTTTCCCCCTTCTGTTTTTTCCCACCAAACCTCTCCTGCCCATCCTGAGGTGGACATCCACCTCCTTAGGATGGCTTGGTGGGATAGGTGTGGGTGGCCAAGGGCTGGCCATGGTGCTCACACTGCCGGTGTTCACCCTCCAGACTCTGTGTGAGACGCTGCACAGTGAGAACAAGGAGCTGCGCACCAAGCTGGAGCATGACCTGGAGCAGAGAAACCAGGCTCTGGAGAAGCTCAGGTGAGGGTGGGCTATGTGGATGGAGACAGGGCTGCCCTGGAAGCTTCTTCTTGCTGACCTATCCCTTCCTGCCCACAGGTGTGAGAACCAGGAGCTCCGGAGGATGGTGACGCTGAGCAGCCAGGACAGTGGGAAGAGGGAAGCTGCCGAACAGGTGAGGAGGCAACATCTTCTTGGAGAGGGCTGGGAAGGAGGCAGGGAGCCTGCTGACACATCAGCAAAGATGGCCTCATTTTAATCAAGCCCCCAGTTTGTCCCAGTGTGACCAGCAGGACTACTCAGGGTCTCAAGGGGATGGGGGAGGCAGTGGGAGGGGAACTGGCTCGAGTTTAGCCGGCCTTGGGCACAGCCTCCACAAAAGCCCTGAGGGTCCCCCCCGTGCGCGTCCAGCAGAGCGGGGCCATGGTGGAGAAGGCGCCGGGCAGAGAAGAGCTGGAGGCCAAGGAAAAGAAGGTGAAGATCCTGGAGCACCAGCGCAGGGAGGTGAGGACCAGGCTGGGAGGGAGGCACCACTAAGGAGGCGGGGAGTGGGCAGAGGGGGCACAGGGCTGGGATGGCACCGAGAGGCTGGAGCAGGGCTTCAGAGCTGCAGGGAAGCACTGCTGGAGCTGAGATCTCCATCCAGCTGGTCCCCAAAGTGCTGTCATGACAGGAGTCTGCTGGGGACCACCACAGCTGGTTCATAGCAGGGTTTGGGCTCCTGTTCAGCCATCCCTCTCTCCCTGCAGCTGCTGGAGGTGAATAAACAATGGGATCAGCATTTCCGCTCCATGAAGCAGAAGTACGAGCAGAAGGTAGGGCTGGGTGCTCAGGGCTGGGTGCTTGGGGGGGCACGTTCCTGCGGGGTGCTGGCTGTGGGGGCTCAGAG
This sequence comes from Pycnonotus jocosus, assembly GCA_013400435.1. Classification (NCBI taxonomy): domain Eukaryota; kingdom Metazoa; phylum Chordata; class Aves; order Passeriformes; family Pycnonotidae; genus Pycnonotus; species Pycnonotus jocosus. The sequence goes on along the minus strand of VWYP01008614.1, from coordinate 102,321 downwards.
GAGACGGTGTAGGGAGGTTTGGGGGCTGCCTGTGCCTCCCAGTGTGGGTCCTTCCAGGCCAACACCCCCACTTCCTCCTGGCAGGTGACAGACCTACACCAGGAGCTGGCTGAGGCCCGCAGGGCAGTGACCGAGCTGGAGTCAGAGCGGGAGCAAAAGCAACGGGATTTTGACCGCAAGCTGCTCCTGGCCAAGTCCCGGATTGAAACGGAGGAGGTGAGTCCCTTGGGAAGGGTGACAGAGAGCTGCCAGCCCTGTTGCCCTGCCTTGGCTGATCTCCCCCCACCCTGGGTCCTGCAGGCAGAGAAGGAGAGGCTGGCCATGGAGGTGAGGGACCTGCAGCAGAGGATGCGGTTCCTGCAGGAGCAGCTGGCTCCGGTCACCAGGCAGCGGGAATACCAGGAAAAGGAGATCCAGAGGCTGAACAAGGTGGGGGCCAGGGCACAGCCCCTCACTGCAAAATGTCTTTAATGTTCTCCAGTCTCTTCGCCTCTCTCAAATCCAAAACTGACCCTGATAACCCACTCTTGCCCAGGCAGAGACTTGTGTCAGGCCCACCAGTTGTATGAGGCCCACCACATCCCTCTGGGCTCCAAGGAAGCAGGGTTCAAGGAGGGTCTGTTGTCCTTCTTGCCCCTGTGCAGTTAAACCCACTTCTCATGCTGGGCACTTGCCTGGGGTCCTCCAGTGACATCATGGGCACTGAACTTGCTCTGACTCTGCTCCCTGCTCTTCCTCTGTAGGCACTAGAAGAGGCCCTGAATGTCCAAGCCTCTCCACCACCCATCTTTGCCATGGAGCCGGCAGGGAAGCTGCCACAGCAGGAGCTGCTGACCCAGAATGAGCTACTCAAGCAGCAGGTAGGGCAGGACATGGAGCCACTGGGTGTGGGCAAGGAAATGCATGTCCTGAATCTCCACAGCAAAGAGCCCTGTGTGCCAGCAGCAGCCGGGCAGGTGTCAGTGCTGGGGGTTGGGGACCCAACTCAGCATCCTCCAGGCATTCATCTGGAAGGACCACAGCCATGGGCCATATGCCTGGGGCTGGGAATGGCTGCTGGACTCAAGGATGGCAGCACAGTGATGGGATTGCTTAGGGGAGGTGTCTGCCTTCAGCCAGGTGCACTCACATTTTTCCTTCCTGCCAGGTGAAAATTTTTGAGGAAGACTTCCAGCGGGAACGGAGTGACAGGGAGAGGATGAATGAGGAGAAGGAAGAGCTAAAGCAGCAGCTGGAAAAGCTGCAGAAGCAGTTGGTCCTCTCCAACAACCAGGTGAGCAGCACTGGGTGCTACTGGCAGCACTCTGGGAGCCCTGTGTCAACCTCATGAGTCTTGCAAATGCTTGCTCAGTGTCACAGTCCCTGTACATAGCTAAGAGTAGGGGCTGAAGGAGAACAGAAGGGCCAGAGGGGTGTTTTTTCTGCTGCTTGTCACTGCCAGAGCATCTCCTTTCTTTTGTCTCCTCTTTCTGCACCTCTCCTGGGGATCTGATGGGGGGAGACTGGTGCAGGCATTTCCTCAGCAATCCTAACTCATGAAGATGGGGAGGTGGCAGGGTGGGCTCTGCACTAACCCCTCTTCCTCCCAGCTGCGAGCCTCCAAAGATGACTGCCAGAGGGAGAAGGAGGAGAAGGAGAAGCTGAAGAAGCTGCTGAAACAGCATAAACAGGTAGGGATGGGAGGAAGCCCTCCTTGGGCAGAGGGGCTGGGGGCTGCAGGTAATGAGTGGGGGTGGTGGTGGGCTGCCACTGGGATCTTCCCAGCATCTGTTCTGGCTCCTTGCAGGCTTCTGGAGAGAGGCTGCACGCCGAGCCAGGGCCAGGGCCACTGGGCCCAGCCTGCCCTGTGTACCAGTACCCCCAGTACAGCCCCCCCATGGCTCACCCCATGTACCACGGCTACGATGAGTGGCAGCAGATCCGATACCCGCCAGCCATGCCGGGAGAGCACACTCAAGGACAGAACTTCCACCATTTTCCCCCGGTGAGAATCTACCTGTGCCAGCGGGAGGGGGAGCAGAGGGTGACATATGGGTGGGTCTGGGACTCCCTGTCCCCCAAGGCCACCGAGTCTCAGAGCACGGAGCTGAGCACTTGTGTCCTGTTGGCATGTGACTGCTCAGTCCCTTTCCTCCCCTTCCTCCTCCTCTTCACACTGTCAATCAATCACAGAGTGCAGCCTCATGATTCACATCCCAGGTAATTCCCTGTCTCTGTTCTTCCTCCTCCTACAGCCTGAGTACCCCTGGCGCCCGCCTTGTGCCATGGCTCACAGCCAGAACACCCAACAAGTGGCTGGGGTGAAACCAGTCCCCAAGGACTTGGGTAAGGCTCAGACCCTCCCTGACAGGGGTGCCCATCCTTCACCCTGAGACTTGGGGCACTTGGCTAAACACATGGAGGAGGGATGGGGGCACAACATTCCAAGCAGTGGCCATTTTCCCTTAGCCCCCCTCTCTCATCAGCTATGGGGATGGTTTTGCCATGGGGTTGGTTTCTGCTGCATCCATGCCACCATCCTCACAGCACCTAAAGTCAGGCTGAGCCCAAACAGCTCGTGGAGTTATGGCAGTTGGTGCTCAGGGATAACAACCATGCCATGGCTGGCATCCCTTCTGTGGGCCTTGTGTGAGAATGAAGAACTGTACTTACCCTGTGCCACCCCTCTCTTGTGTCTCAGAACAGGCAGGTCCCGGATTGCCCTAACGCCAAGGACCGGCCACGCTCCGACACCGGTGGAAGAGGAGTAGGGTGTGTGTGTGTGCCCGTGTGTGTGTGTCCAGGAGCTTCCTCCGGCTGCTGACGCCTGTGCAAGGACATGTGCTGCACGTGGGGGGCCTCAGCAGCGCCTTCCCCCAGGGAAATCATGAAGGAGGGACTAAAGGTGCCATCGTGGTGGCAGCCAGCATGGGGTCAAGTCCCCTATGGCCATCCCCTTCCCCACGAGGAGCCAGGCCTGGCATCACTGTAGACCTGAGCCAGGTCTTCAGGGAAGAGGAGCCAGTGTTTCCCAGGAGCTGTCCCAATCCAGAGCCCCTGGAGGAGCGGATAACAGCGGGGATTCTCCCAGTGGTGGGAGACCCCACACTCGCAGGCAGGTGCTGGCCGCAGCCATGGCCCAGCCTGAGAGTGGTTGGTGTCTTCGTATTTATTTAAGGACTGAAGTGTGGCTGAGTCTCTCTGGTTTTGTCCTGAAAGCTGCTTCCTGTGGGGCAGCCTTTGCATGGGAATGGGGAAAGGGAGGGATACCAGGGCTGTTGGTCCCCATGTGCTTGGGTATAGCTCTAGAGACAGACTGAGTGCAAGGGGACCCCAACCCTTGCTTGGGCACCCCAGGATCTGTTGCCCCAAGTGTGTGCCCTCCACCTCCCTCTGTGTGCTGAGCTCAGCCCCACACCCTCCCTTCTGCCCCCACCTCTGCCAGGGCAGGGAAGCCCCTACTGCTCCCTCTGCCTTTCCATGCAGCAGTGACCTTGGGGACAGTCTTTGACATTGCACATAGCAAGTCTTGCTCCACAAAATAGGTCTGCAGGAGAAAAAACAAACACAACCCAGACTCTGTAAGCATGGCTGTCACAGGTATAACAGCCAGAGACACAGGATTCCAGTATGCTCCTGACCGGGGATTGTTTCTGGTCCCAGCCCTTTCTGCCCACCTGTCCTCTGCATTCACTTCCCATCCTGTCCCCAAATGCTGGGCAGTGAGATAAGTCCATGTTTGCAGTTACTGTGGAAAAAATTGAGTTTCTCCAGTCAGGCACTGCTTACCCCGGGGCTGGCCACTCTACCCACTGTGCCCCTCCACTCTACCCCTCCTACCCCTGGCCAACAAGTGGGGCTGCACATTTGCAGAGCCTTTATTTGGTGTTTCTATGGTGGGTGGTGAGGGGCTGGCCACCCCTGACCAGGAGAGCAGCACATCTGTGTGCCAGGGCCACGGGCAGCCTGAATGCACTGAAGAGCTGCTCCGTGCTCGGCACGATCCAGCCAGGCCCGCCCCAACTGGGGGCTTTCGGGCCAAGCCTTCATGGAGATGTGGTCTCCTGCTCCAGGGACAGCCAGCCCCTTCATCCTCCCACTGCCCGGAATGGTGGAGAGGAGGAGGCAAGCTGGAGGCCAGGAGATGTCACCACCAAGGGTGGAGGTGGGACATAGGGATATTGGAAGCATCGCACTGCCATTGCTGAGGTCTCTGCCACGAGGTTGCCCAGCCCAGCATCCTGACTGGGGGGTGCCAGAGACAGGAGCAACAGAGGGGACAGTGCGTGGATTCCTGCTGCTGGGGAACATCTGGGGAGGGAGTAGAATGGGAAGCATCTGGGGAGGTGCTGGCCCTCAAGCTAGCAGCGTGAAGCTCTACTGGTCCTACTCTTCATCATGTTGCTCCTGCTGCCGCCGCCTCAAGTAGGTCACAATGTGATTCTTCACGGTGTTGATGTTGGTGCGATGGTACCAGCGCATGATGGGCACACCTTCAGGGCTCACCAGGAACTTCTCAAAGTTCCACTTGATGTCATGGATCCTCAGAGGCTCCCAGAAGAGCCTATTGTTGGGGTTCCCAAACTCCTCCACCACCGGGGGACAGGAATTCTGCAATGGGGAGCCAGTGCATCACTGCCTCGCCCCTCCAAAAGGCAAGCTGGATGTGTCCCATTCATCTCCCCTTGCCATAGCACTCACCTTCAGGAAGGTGAAGATCTTCTGCTCCTTGGCCCCATTCACGTCCCCTTTCTGGAACAGCTGGAAGTTGGGAACAAAGCCACCTCCTGGCCGGACATGCCTACAAGGCGGGGAACAGGATGTTGTGCAATGACAGCTCTTGGAGCTTGCACAGGGGTGGTAACAGGACCCCAAACTCCTTGTTTGGGGGCTACAGCCAGCAGCAGCTGCAGCCTGTGCTCCCACGGCCTGGCTGGGACCCCAGAAGAGCTGGGGGAAGGAAGTGTCCCAGAGCCCCCACCACAGTACTCACTTAAGTGCAGGGAGGATCTCTGAGTTCTGGCCGGGTTCCTGCTTCCCAAATTGGTTAGATGGGAAGCCAAGGACCACGAACCCCTGGTTTCTCAGCTCATCTTGTAGTGCATTCAGTTCTGTGTGTAAGGAGAGCCAGAAGTGGGTTACTAGAGGACTGGGCACACATCCATGCCTGCACTCTACCCCCTGGGACCATTCCAGTCAGGCTGGACCCTGGGGAGCAGGCATTAACCATTTTCCCAGCTCTGAAGCAGAATGGACCATGGGGACATGCCAAAGGTTGCACTCCTGGGCCCCGAGGTGCCCGTGCCCCTAAGACCCTTACCAACATACTGCAGGGTCAGGCCTCAGTATGTGGCTACGTTGACGAAGAGCACTGTCTTCCCCTTGTACCTCTCAAAGGGGATGTACTCGTCCCCATCGAGGGTGAGAGCCCCATAGTTGTAGATGGTGTCATTCACCGTGGGGTAGCAGTCCACCTGTGGGGCAAGGAGCATCCCATGGGAGCAGGCTGGGGGCTGCTGGCCACCCTGCTCCCCATCCCTACAGCCAGCAGAGCAATGGGGCCAGCCCTGCTGCTGGCTGCAGGGACAGGTGCCAGCGTTGTGTCCTCTGCTCTGAATGCCTCTGGCAGCAGCCAGGCTCCGGCATGCCAAGGTCTCTCTGGTGGGACAGGCTGACTGGGGCGAGCCGGATGCACATGAGTCTGGTTGCAGCTGGGGGAATGTTTACCGAACAGGGAGCAGCAGGAAGGCGAGGGGCTGTAAAACAAGCAAGGGGAGGCCAGCACCAGGATCCCGAGGCTGTGGGCAGTGAGCAGGACCCACCACCCCTGAGAACCCCTGGGGGATAAGGGGTTCTGGGTGGCATGGGGAATGGACCGGGAAGGGTCGGGCCGGAGCAGCCCCTACATCTGGGACCGCAGGGGTTAACCCAGAGGTGCCGTCTCCTGTCCCTACGAGGGTACCCAGGATCAGCCATGTGCCACGAGGGGCTATTTTGGGAGCTGGCAAGTGAAGTTACAGGGGGCTGAGCATCAGGAGTGAAGGCTCCGTGGGACTGTGGGGTCCCGGCGGCAAGGTGGGGAGCCTGGCTTTGGGGTGACAGTGTCCCTGCCCGCTGGGCTGTGGGGACACGGTGGGTTCCACACCTTCCAAACATGGAATTCCCGGACATTGCATGGAAAAAAGTCCCCGTGCTCTGCCCCCAGGGAGTTCACTTGGGGAACACATGACTGTCCCTCTCTGTCCCCAACCCCAGGACAGCGATTCTTGGCCCTTGGTAAGAACTAATTCATAAAATCCCCCCGTGCTCCAGGCACCGGGATTGCAGGGGGAAGGAGCGGACTCTAAGGACCACCGTGCCCCACCCCTGCCCCGGGAGTCCTGCAGAGAGCCTTGGGAACAGGCGCGTCCCCAGGGTGTCACACAGCCCCTAGACCCCCCGAAAGCCCCTAGGGGTGTCCCCCTCCTCTTACCTTCTCCCTCTCCGCACTTCGCCCCAGCTGGACGAGCCCAGCCAAGAAAAGGGGCAAAATCCAGCTGCTGCGGGAGCAGCCCCCCATGGCTGGGCGCGGGGTGCGGGGTGCCGGCACCCCCTGACAGCCCGGGGAGAGCAGCCGGGATAAGCGCCGCTGTCGCCTGTGTCACCTCCGAGCCCGGCGGCCGAGAAATAGCGGCGGGGCTGCGAGGGGGGAGCCAATGGCCGGGGGGGGGCCGGGCCGGGCCGCGTTAACCGTGTGGGCTCTGGGACGGACACACGGCCGGACACCGCCCGGGGGTGGCAGCACGGCCTGGCGGGGACCCGGGGGACCCACAGGGACACGGGGCAGCGGCATGTGCCAAGGGTTTATGCAACGTGTTACCCGAGCCGGGATTAAACCCGCAAGGTGGGGGGAGGAAGAGGTGACGGGGGATGGAGATGGGCCAGGGTGGGAGAGGGGACGGGGGGCAGAGGTGTCGCGGGGGAGAGGTGCCCCATCCTGTGCGGGCCACCCAGCCAGGGTGACATTTCCCCCCCAAGTGGGGTGTTGGCACCCGAGGAGCAGGGACCAAACCCGCCCCAGCAGCAGCCTCGGGGAGGGACCAAACCCCCCCAGTGGCTGCTCGGGCTGGGCTGGGGGAGGCTGATCCCGCTCCTGCCCTTTGTGCCCGCTAAATGAAGGTGCTGCTAGAGGCAGCTCTGGAGGAGGATCCTCCTGCCAGGGGCTGTTCTGCAGCTCGTGGGCTGTGGATCCATGGTGACCCTGCTGGGGTCAAGGGCAGGGCGCTGCTGTCCCTTAGCCCTTGGTGTCCCCAGAGGCAGGAGTTTCCAGGGTCTTGTTTGCTTAGCCAAGGAATGTGAACATTTACCCTGGGCTATCTCCAAGGAAAATATCCGTGGTGAGGTGTAAATTCCCTGAAATCCCCCAACAAAATTATTATGTCTCGAGAGGAGCTGGGGGAGTTGTGGTTTTGGGGGCAGGCTGGCCTGGGGAGGAGGACAGTATGGGGTGACAGTGGATGAGCCCTGGGGGGACCATGAGTGCCAGCATGAGGTTTGGCTTTTCTAGAAAGCAGAGTCAGCCCTGCCACGATGCTGTCACTGAGCCAGCTGCGGGGGATACCACCAAGGAAGGGAAGTGTGGCCATAGGTTAAAAGGGAGCTGGGAGCAATCTCTCAATCCATGTTCTTCACTAGAAGGAACACCATGTCCTGGGAAAGGCTGATGTTATGAGGCTCCAATTGCAGCCTCAGCTGACGTGGGAGGGCTGGGGATTGGGTACGTCTCCCAGGCACAGAGAGAAGCCATGGAGCAGGGGGGCTGTGGGCCTCTGTCACTGGCAGCATTTCCCAAAGCTTTAAACCTGCACTGCTACTGGGGGAATGGCTTAGCCTGGACCCCAAGCAGTGTGGGGTGTTTCCCCAGATCCAGGCAAACCCTCAAGATGTTCAGCCACTGCCTGGGGACTGCACAGAGCCCATCAGAACATGCCAAGAGGCAGGCCAGCCACAGGGGTGCTCCGGTCGACTCTCATGGATATGGCTGTGAGTGGAGCCAGGTGGCTCCTTGCCAAAAACTGTAAGAGCCAATATCTGGGGTTTGACCCTCCCTACCTACTTCCCAGGCTCTAGGGAGATTTGAGGCCATAGGGCTGGAGCTCCTGGCCTGCACGCTGCCTGCCTGCACATCTCTGCATCCTGCAGCCAACAAGGACCAGTGCTGTGCTCCCCTACACAGCTCACAATTCTGACCCTGACCAGGGCTTGAGCCACCTCCTGCAACAGAGCTGGGACTGACCTGGGGAGCTGCTCAGGACTGTGCTCCCTGCCCCACTGTTTCCCACCACAGGAACAGCCACCCACATCTGGCTGTAGTGGTGTGTGGCACAGTGTGGTTGTGTCTCTTCCACACGTCCTTGATCCCTGCCATGAGCAGTGAAAGTCTGAGTCACTCCTGAACTCAGTTTTATTAAAACCAAAATAAAAATAAGGGACTCATGTAGCCAAGTCCCATCTCCTTGGGTCCCAGTGCCAAATCAGCCTTAGTGGAGGTTGGGAATGGGGAAGGAGTTAATGAGACACAGCCGATGGACTCCCTCTCTGCCACTGAGCTTCCATGGCATCCTGGGCATGTCACCCAGTGTCCCCAGTGTGCTGTGCCATCCCGTGCTGGAGGCTGCATGGGAGAGCCATGGGGGCCAAGGGTTCCACCAACACTGTGCTGCTCCACCCTGCAGGCTTGGGGTCCCCCACCCCAAAGAGCAGCTGTGCAGGACAGGCTGACCCTCACACGAACCTTCCTGATCGGTTGTTTTTCCACCAGAGCCCGGAGGGATCCAGCTCCCGCCTGCTGCAGATGTTTGGCAGGAGTCTGGGGCAGGAGGCCAGGCTCTTTCAGCTCCCCCCACATCATGTTGTTGCTGCCACCAGCCTCCCTGGCTGTCCCTGAGCCACGTGCTGGGGCTGCAGAGACCTTGTGCCAGGCTGCAGGGCCCCAGCTGAGCACAGGAAATGTGAAAGCAGTGGTGGGGACCATCTAGTGCTGCCTGCTGGGCTTGTCCCAGAGCTGAGTGAAGAGTATTTTCATGCAGAGTGACAGGAATGGTGCCAGCAGCATAGCAGGACAGTGGCAGAGAGCTTGGGCAGCAGCAGGCAGCATTGCCCTGGCTAGCAGCAGTGCAGCTTCCCTCTGGCAGCCTGGCCTGGCATCAATCCCAGGGCAACCTCTGAACCTTTGTTCTAAGTGTGCGACGGGAAGCAAAAGCAAAGCAAGCTGTGCCAGGAGAGAGGCTCCAGCTCTTTGAGCACCAGGCTTCCCCAGGCTGCCAGCCTGCAGCTCACCCAGCCCTCGCTGCTCTGCCCCAGCCCATATGCTCCCACATGCTGCCCTGGTTCAGCAGCAGCCTCCTTGCTGGGCATGGTGCCCAGCACTCTTTGGAGTGGGGGTCCCCCTTCCCGAGTGCCCCCACAGCCCCCAGGCTCAGTGCATCCCCCCCTCCAGCACTTCCATCCTTTTCCAGGGGAAGGTTTGCTCCCTGTAGAAATGCCCCAGGCCCATTACCCCCCTTCCCCCTGCAAAGGTAGCCTGCCCAGAGGCCAGGTGAGAGCCAGAATCCTGCATCCCCTTCTTCCTTCTGGGACTGCCCCCATCTGCCTCCCCCAGCAGCAGCCCCACGGGCCAGCAGCCAGCTCCTGCCACACGCCAGCACCTCCAGGGAAGCATCCCAGTGGGTGCTGAATCACTTCAGTGCCCGCATCACCCTGCCTGCTGCAGCGTCACCAGAGCAGGACCCGCTGCTCAGCACAAAGGCATTTTTCCTTGGCAAAACTCCATGCAAACACTGCTTTCAAGCTCCAGCACTGTTCAGGCACTGAAGCCAGGGCCACAGGGGAATTTGGTTATCTTGTTCCATTCTGGAGGAATTTCCAACTTGACAGTGTTGGAAAATCAGTTTAAAGCTATTCTCTGCCATCTTAATGCTTTAAAAAATGTCGTGGCTTCTCCCTGCTTTACCTCTGTTGCCATTTAGCTCCATGTTTGTTGTTGTTACAAGCAAACCCATCTTTCCAAGGCCTTTCCTGGAAATGTTTGCCATGGGTTTGAAACTTCCCAGAAAATTTATACCAAGAAAGGAAATCTCTCATTTCCCTCTGCTTCTCTTGACAAGGGGAATGCAAAGGTGGGAACAGCCATCATGTATGGTTGCATGGATGGGGCAGGAGGTGTTCCATGGTTTTTACACATGTTTTGCTCCAAACCAGGCTTCCTTCTCAAACCACTCCCATGTTCATGGCTTCTCCCCTATTCCTCTCACAGCAAAGCTGCTCAGCTTTTATTCCTGGTGCCGCTGGCCATCCCTACAGTGCCCCCAGGGAACCAATGCTGGGATGGAACACAGGAGAAAGCAGAGCCAGGGCTGCTCCCACCCTGCACATCTGTAATGTCCTCCAGCTGCTGCTGCACCGTGCCAGCAAGGGAGGGAGAGAGGAAGAAAAACAGGAAAATAACTCTGGTTATTTGCCTCAAACTCTGCAACTTGAGAGAGGAAGAGAGAGTCAACTGCTCAAAACAGAAATATGTTTTTGGCTGAGAAAGGAATAAATGTCTGCTCCATCCTAGCACAATCACAGCCAGTGGCTCCAGTGCAGGCACTTCTACTCCCCAGGATCTGCATCCCTGTGCTAGGTGCCCTCTCCAAGATAGGAGGTGTTTGCCCAAGGTCCTGCTTCCCTGGGAACCTCCTACCCCACCACCCAATGCAAACCCAAATCTGGCTGTTGTGGATCAAGCCACACAGGGATGGCACACAGGGTTTCCAACACTGCAGGGATGGTTGCTCTTTTCAGCACAGAAAATTGGATTTAAACAATTCCCACCAGCATCACCATAGTGTTTCCCCACATCCTTGCCTGATTCATCCTTTCAATTTTGTGACCTTTCTTGCTGTGAGTCACCAAGATGTGGTTTCAAGCCCCAAGGCTTCTCCACGCTGACCCGACATGAGGCTGGTGTGAGGGAAGTAGTGCCAGTCACCTGACTGGGAGAAAAACAGCCACAACCACTGTCAGAAAGTCCTGAGGGATCCTTCCCACCCACTGTGTCCAGACTGAGGTTTGCCCTCCTGGGGTGTGGGGCTGGGCTGGCAGTGAGCTTCCCGCTGGGCTCCAAGGTTGGACAGAACCCCAGGGACCTTGAGGCAAGGCAGAGAAGGAGGTCAGAGCAGGGAGGGTTTCTGGAGAGGCTGCAAAGTATCCCAGATCCTGCAGAGTCAGACACCACCCGTAGTGTGGACAGAGCTGCACGATACACTCACATGAAGGATAAAGTCCATTTATTTCATAACAAAGGGCAGTACAGGAGCTTACATGACCCCTTGCCAGTGGCTGGGCACAAACCCGCTCCTCCCGCTTTACCTGCCCAGGCGAGGCATAGACTCCCCAGCAGGGCTGGTGTGCTGGGCAAACAGTGGGAGCTCTCACTATCAGGAGTGGGGAGTGTGCAGGAACTGCACACACTCCTCTGCCCCACAAGACCCAGAGGAACCAAGAGCCCTGCAGGATTTTCCTACCATTTCAGCAGATAATGGATAGAGGAGAAGCCACTGCCAGCTGCACGTCTGCTGTGCAGCCAGCACAAGCTCTGTCACTGATGCTTTTAGCCAAGTGCTAAATGCACAACCAGAAGCCACATGCAACCTTTTTTGACTCTTTTTTCCCCAACAACCTTGACAGCTGGACTCCAAAGAAAAAATAACTTTGTCAGGCATTTCCACTCCTTGCTGCTTGCCTGGGAGGAGATGGTGTCACCAGTGAAGGCAAGACCAGCCTGCCTCCCTCACAGGCATGAGATATTTCCAGCTGGACATGTCCACAAAGTCCCATCTCTCCCCACTGCTGCCCATACTGTCATTTCCCCCACAGTCCCCGTGAGCTCAGTGGGCAAAATGAGCAGTGGGTTCCCAGCGAGAGCTGGGTACAGGAGCGGGTCTGGGTGCTGGCCCACCCCAGCTCCTGCCCAGGCTCCAGCTCTCAGGGAGCCCCATCAAGGTCCCTGGCAGAGGGTCCCATGGCTGTAGCCCCCAGCCCAGCGAGCTGGCTGTCCCCCAGTGCCCGTGGCTCACACGATGCCGTTGCGCGTGGGGTGTGTTCGTATTCGGTAGATGATGACGGCAGTGGCCGGGCACAGCACCAGCGCTGTCATGATGAGAATGGTGGCCAGGATGATCAAGATGATGACCCAGATATCCAGGATGTGCTTGGGGAGGTCGGTAGGACTCGTGAGGTGAGGGAGGTCCATCCTGCAAGGGAAAGGCAGAGGGGTGGTGGGGCAGCCCTCTCCATCCCTCCCATAGCCAGAGTCCCCCCCAGTCCCCTGCTGCTCTCTCCAGTGACACCCCTGTGGCCAGGTCCAGCTTTCACCTTGGGCTCCTTCGAGAGCCTTTGATAAAGGCTCCTTCAATTATCCCCACAGGATTTATAGAATGCTTTGAAGGCAGTGGATAAAAGCCCAGGGAAAAACTTCCCTATTAATTGCCACTGTTTGTTACAGGAGCTGATAAAGGAAAGCCAAACCGGCTGTCCCGCTGGTCACTCACCGGTGCATCATCACGTGGGGGAACGGTGGGGTTAGGTCAGCCAGGAGCCCTCTCGTTTCTGGGGAGCCTCGTTTGTGTCCCCCCCAACCCGCACCTCGTGCTGAGTCACGGAGTTATCCATCAGCTGAAGGGGACCGAGGGGCCGGGGAGCGGGGACCCCCCCTCCACGGGGACCGCGGCTGTGCCTCCGTCCTGCCCCGGCACCTCGGGGGTGGGGGACACGGTGCCGTGGGGAGAGCCGGCAGCTGCTTGTGCCCTGCCCGTGCCCTGCCCGTGCCCTGGCTGTGCCCTGCCCGTCCTACCTGCCCTACCTGCCCTGCCCGTGCCCTGTCTGTGCCCTGGTTGTGCCCTGCCCGTGCCCTGCCTGTGCCCTTCCCGTCCTACCTGCCTGCATCCCCTTACCTGCGGCGCTGCCAGGCTCCGGCACCCACTCCGACTCCTGCTCCTGCTCCAGCTCCTGCGAGAAGCGACGGCAGCGGCAGATCCCGCCGGGAACGAAAGACTCCCGCCGGGCGAAAAAGACTCCGCCTGGCCCCGCCCGGCCCGGCCCGGCCCGCGGGGGCCGGCGGGGGAGGAGAAGAAGGGGAAGGGGATAGGAGGAAGGGGAAGGAAGGAAGGAAAAGGAAGGCACCGCAAGATGTTTTTTCTACACGAGGATAAAATAACAACACACTTCATCTCATCCCACCCAGAATGGGGTTCCACTGGGGGAGACCATCTGGAGCTGAACCCGAAGGTCTCAGGGAGGGACCGTGGGGACATTTCACTTCATAGTTCTTAACAAAGGGTCCTCCCTACCCCGTCCCCCTCCTGCCTCAGCAGCGCTCACATGCACCCACTTGCCCCCAAGACCCAGGGCAAGACCACCCAGAGCCTCCACAGCTGCCCGCGGCGAGGTGCCCGCACTCCCCAGGGATTCGTGCAGGGTGATTTACAGACACACGGGCAAAGAGCATCACCAGGGAGGGGACAGACCTCAGCCTGCCGGCTGGGAACAGTGCTTCTGCTGCCCAGTGGAATCTTCCACTCCATTGGTGATGCTGAATGGCAAAAGCAAGATGGGATGGTCCGACTTTCGTTCTGGGACACAAGTTCAGGGTCAGTCAAGGTGGGAGCCACACACTGCACCTTTCACTCCTGCCTTTTCCCAGGGAAACCTGTTGGATTTCTGATGGTGCAAAGCCCTACCACATGCTCTCAAGACACCCCTGGCCTCCAGGCACCCCCTGGGGCAGCTCTGCCAGGAGCAGTGCACAGGCAGCCTCCTCCCTGCCTTCCCAGCAGCGCTCCCCTCCAGCTGCTGCAGGCAGATAAAAAGCATGTGAGGTTTTTATTGCAAGCAGCAGTAGATCCTCATGGGCAGGGATTTCCTGTGGAGCTGCAAGCAGCAGGCAGAGGGCAGGGACTGACTCCGGGCACTGTGTGGGGATGGATACCAGGGTGAGGATGGAGGATTCATGCCACAGGCCAGGCTGGCACTGATGCTTGTTTGGAGTATCCAGCAGCAAACTGTGGGTGGCTTGCTGATGCCAGCTCTGCCCTCTGCACACACAGGACAGCATCCACAGACCTCGTGCTTTCCTGCTGATCCCAGTGCATGGGCGCGTTCATTCTTGTCAGGATCCTGCCTTAGTGGACATGAGACTGACGACAAACCACCCTTGGGGTGTGAAAAGATCACCTCCTCTGTTCTGCTCTGGTGAGACCCACCTGGAGCTGTGTCCAGCTCTGGGCCCCAGCATAAAAAGGACACAGAGCTGCTGGCGTGACTCCAGAGGAGGCCACGGATATGTTTTGAGAGCTGAGCCCCTCTGTCCTAGAGCCAGGCTGGGAAAACGGGATGTTCACCTGGAGAAGGCAAGGCTCCAGAAAAACTAAAAGCCCCTTCCAGTGCCTAAAGGGGCTCTAAGCTGGAGAGGGACTTAGGACAAGGGCTTGGAGCGACAGGATAAGATGGAACTGCTTCCCACTGCCAGAGGGCAGGGATAGATGGGATATTGGGAAGAAATCCTTCTCTGCAAGGGTGCTGAGGCAGTGGCACAGAGCAGCTGTGGCTGCCCCACCCCTGTCAGTGTCCAAGGCCAGGTTGGAAGGCCGGAAGCTCCGGGATGCAATAGAATTTGTTCCTGCCCACGGCAGGGGTGGCACCGGGTGTGACCGAGGTCCGTCCAGGCCCCCCTGCCTGCCCCTCGCGGTCACGTGGTCACACCGGCGTGGTGACGTCACACAACGGCGCGGTGGCGTCGGGCGGCGGCGGCGCGGCGGCGCCCGCCCGCTCCCAAGATGGCGTCGCTGCTGCAATCGGAGCGGGTGCTGTACCTGGTGCGCGGCGAGAAGGAGCTGCGGGCGCCGCTGCCGCAGCTGTACTTCTGCCGCTACTGCAGCGAGCTCCGCTCACTCGAGTGCGTCTCGCACGAGGTAACGGCGGACCGGCCGCGCCGCACCCGCACACCGGGCGGGACCGGGCGGGATGGTGCTTTCTCTGCGCGCAGCGATTGGGCCGCTCTCCCGCCACTCACTGTATTTCTGCTTTGCTATTGGTTGTTGGCGCGGCTGGTGGGTGGGCGCAGCGCTGCACGGAACGCGGGGAATGGCCGCGAGTGACGGGTGGGGCGGTGCTGCGCCTTGGATTGGCTGTGCGCTCCTGTCCGTCGGCGGAACTCGGGCTGTGATTGGCTGGGGCGAGCGCACAGGGGAGGCTTCCCCTCATGGGGGACGAGCCCCCCTAAATGGCCCCGGCCGGGGAGCGGGGACCCCCCAAACCTCGGTGGGGCCCGACCGGAGCCGCGGGGACCCTTCACCCCTTTGCGGGACCCAGCCGTTGGGAAAAGCCCCCCCCACCCACACACACATCCCCCCATCCCCATCGGGCCCGGCCGTGGAGAGGCAAGGAACCCCCCAGACACACTCCTCCTCGTTAATACACTACGACTTTTTACTGTGTGAAGGGATTAGCTTCATATATTGTCATATTAAAATCGCTGAGACTGGTTTTCTTGTAGCCTGGTTGAATTAAGAAATTGTCATAGATTTGGAAAGCCTTGGAAGAATGACTGTGCAGCCCAGATCTCAGAAGAGGCATCCTTAAGGAAATGTTGAGGCCTCTGAAGAGTGGATTTGTGGCCTGGCTGTATCCGTCATGAATTCACTGTGGTGTAAGCAGTGTAGTCATTGTGCGTGGCCATGCTTAATAATCAGTTTGAATTGCTCTTCAAGCAGGGGGCCCCCTGTCTTGCTACTGTTGTTTTAATTGGCAAAATACACTGTGACAGCAGAGAGATACAAAGCATCTTCTGAAATAGGCATGTATCTGACCAGCGTAACTGTGAGGACAGAATAAATTTAGGTCTAAATAAAAAATAAAATGTTAAAGCTGTTGTTCCAGCTGAAAAATGAGATTCTGGTAACTGCTAAAGATCAACCCAGCTGATCTTTTCCCATTTACAAGGTGGAGTAGTTTAATTCATTCTGACTTAAGAAACCTTATAATTTATGTTATTAAAGATCAAAATCTGGCTGAGATGGGCTAAGGTTTTGCATACCAAAAAATACTGCAAGCCTTCCCTGTCTTCACCCTGCTGTTGCAAGACACGAATCCTTGTTGGATCATGTGGCAGTTTGGGGCTTTTTGGACAAAGATGTGTGATGTGACTATGTCTTCTTCAGGTGGACTCTCACTACTGCCCCAGCTGCCTGGAAAACATGCCTTCAGCTGAAGCCAAGCTGAAAAAGAACAGGTGAAGTTCCCTTTTTTGTTTGTTTTTTTTTTCATCAAGACTCCCTATTTGAAATAGCCCCTTCCCATGAAACTCTTTGAAAATTACATAGCTACTTGTTATGTTTGAGTCTGTTTTGGGGAATAAGTTTCTTTCCATGATGTATCATGTGCTGTTCATGACTTTTAGGGAATTTTTTAATGACCTGGGCTCATAATACAGAAGATTTTAGTATCACATTATGTTTTTCACTGCTGCTGCTCTTATGCTGACTCTGAATCCCCCAAGTTCCTATGACGGCTCTGCTGCCCTTTATCCTTAGTGCTGTTGCCTAGCAGTTAATGATCTGTTGGTTTAATGCTGATGTGGTTGTTGGGAGCATTTCTCTCAGCCTGGGACCCTTCTCAGAGCCTTGCCTTGTTGTTTGCAGGTGTGCCAACTGCTTTGACTGCCCCTGCTGCATGCACACCCTTTCCACACGGGCCACGAGCATCCCTGCACCGCTGCCCGACGACCCTGCCAAGACCACCATGAAGAAAGCCTATTACCTGGCCTGTGGCTTCTGCCGCTGGACTTCCCGGGATGTTGGCATGGCAGACAAGTCTGTGGGTAAGGGACAGTTGAAAGACAGAAAACTGAGCTACAGCACGAGCCCAGTTTGTGTTTTGAAGGTAACAGACAATCCAATTAGTTCCCAACTCTGCTGTAGACTTGATATATGTCTAGGATTGGAGTCGTAGTTGAAAATTCACAAGTAAATTCTTTGTCGCTGAAGACTCCTCTGAAGAGCTGAGCTGAGTTAGTGAAATATGTGACCCACTTCCATGCCTGTGTTACCTGACTAGTGAGAAAACTGTCAAATTGTTTTAGTCAGAGCACTCTTTCCATAGCTGAGATCTTGTTTGTGTGCTTTCACAGTATTTGAAGCTGCTCAGTCTGACAGCATAAACATCTAATTTATTTTCCATCGCTTTTGTTCACTTAGACTTACTCCAGAGTTGCTAGTCAGTGTTTGAACTTGGCTTTTTTCTTCACAAGAGCACTAGAACAAAGCTTTCATCTATTTTTTTGATGTGTGAGATGTACAGGAAGTATGTGTCAGGCTCCAGAAATGGGTCTGAATGGGCCAAGCAGATCCTCTGATTTCCAGTGTTGATGTGTCTGAAAATGGAGCTGAGGATGCAGAGACAGCAGCAGCCAATAATAAGAGACACATATACAAATACATGTACCTGCTGCTGAAGTGACTCCTGGGTGCTATCCTGAGTATCTCTTCAGCAACATTTGTTTAAAAACACAATATAAAAGCTGTCAGAGCTCCTTCATTCCAAACCTGCCTGTGCAACTCTTTCAGAGGTGTTTGTTTGTACAGACATGAGCTTCATTGCAATGGTAGGTGTAGCAAAAATAGAGAATGTCATATTTTATAAATAACACCAAGGTAGCTGAGTGTTGGGTGGGATTTCTGTGTGGCATCTGGAAACCTCCTGTGGACTTTGCTTTTTCTCTTCTCTTGTGCAGCGAGTGGTGGCTGGCAGGAGCCGGAGAATCCTCACACACAGAGGGTGAGTGAGCACGAAAGCTGTGCTTGGGCTGAAACGCATCAGCCAGGAAGAACTGTTAGAGTGTCTGGCCCTCTCAATCACTTTTTCTGCATCTATATAATCCTTCAGATACCAGTTCCAGTTCCTAATCTGCACCTTGACTGAATTCAATGGAGGGAAGGCCTCTTAGAGGCTCCCCTGAGGATATCGCAGTATAAAATCTCCTTTTGAGAAGAAGCTCAGTTGAAACCAACCTATCTAATGGTGCTGTTAAGGTGAATGTCCTGTGTATGTACGTGAAAAAAAGCTGTTTTCCAATCAAAAAGTGTGCCTAGGATCTGGAAAACACAACTGCACCTTTAACACCCTTCCCTGTTACCCTTTAGGGCTCCACTCTAAATGTGACCAGCCTCGAGGAGGGGAGAAAAGATGCTAAAGATGCTGTTTGGTCTGCCAATCCAAATTTCTCGGAGTTGGCCACATGACATTACTCTCTGCAGTCATGGCAAATTCGTGAACAAAGTCTCAGTTGCTGAATTGCAAAATGGGAATTGGACACTGCCCTCCAACACACATCATTCCCAAGGGAGGGTCAGTTTGTCACCCACAGCGTGGGTTAAGACATATTAAGGTACACAGGCTTCCTGCACAATACAAGCTGGTACTAGGAACAGAGTGAAACAATAGCAAGAACCCCAGCTAGTTCACAATGAATGCTGCAGCTGAAGTTACAGTGCTCCCTGTTCCTTTTCCTCCCTCCAGATTAACAAACTGGTTGAGTACTACCAGCAGCTGGCTCAGAAGGAGAAGATTGAGCGGGACAGGAAGAAGCTGGTGCGACGCCGCAACTACGTTCCGCTGGCCTTCTCGGTGAGCAGCTTGTGCCATCCTCTCAGAGCAGGAAAAGTGATCCACAACAGCCTCAGCCTGGAGAATTAGATAGTTGGTAGCATGATAGGGCTGCCCAGCTTTGGCTAATTGAGGACAACATGAAGAAAATGAGGCTTTCTTTAGGATTAATACTTTTGCACTCATTACTGTGTAATACATTGCCACTCTCTCTGGTAGTCTTCCCCAGCAATGCCAGAAGGGTTTATACTTGCCATGCCAAGGAATATTTTGTCCAGCAGTGAAGTACAGTGCAACTGCAGCCACAGTGCCTATGGCACCTCTTTCTCAGGATAGTCCATGCCAGAGCTCAGTGACAGATAGATCAGCATTGTCTGACACTTCTCTGCATGAAATCTGTACTGAAATTAACCTTAAGACTTGGTTGTGGCTTGGATGATTTGTTTATTGTACCTGGCAGGTAAATGCTCACTTTGTTTAGCTGGGTGACTGCATAAGCTTGCAACTTCAATGAATTGTGCTTGCTCTGTGCCCTTGCTTGTGTCTTATGGCTGCATTTTTTGTCTCCGTTGCTACCTGCTGCTATTTTGGGGGCTCTCCACAGCAACACACTATACACGTAGTGGTAAGTCTTTTCACAGTTTCTGCTGGTGTTAAAGCTCTCATGGTACCACCTGAAGGGGAGTAACAGATCCTACACCCTGCCTCAGGGCCTCTGGCTTAGGTGTGCCTAAGAACAAACACAGGTGAAGCCTAACTCTTCAGAGGGTGACATTTGTTACAAAAAATATTTTATGTTAGTTTAGAAACAGGGCAGTGTCTTTGAGTAAGTAATCTACACCTGGGAAACAATCCAGCCAAGCTTGGCTGAGACACGGCTGCCTGCTTGGCCAAGGCAAGTGCCACTAACATTAATCATCTCATCCTTGAAAAATCAGATTGGCTGATGCTCACATTTCTCATTTGGTGAGAATTCAGGTTTTCAGCCCTGCCCAGAAGGAAGATGTCTGCCTCCAAGCATCCTGGGTACAGCTCAGCTATAGAAAGCTAGAGAGTAGCTCAACTATTTCTGGTGAGAGAGACTTGTAGGTAATGAGGCTTGTAGGAGTTTGAACCTTTCAGCTGCTTCAAATAGTGCTACAGAGCCTTTCAGATGGATGCATAACCACATCAACCCACTTTTTTTGGCAGCTGAGCTCTCATTCTACACTACTTGACATGGAGTTGCTCTGAAGAGAATATCCAGGGAAAACGTGTCAGTAGGGCAGGCTGGTGATTTGAGGAAGGGCAAAAAACATTATAAGCAGTAGCCACACACATCTGGCTTTCCCCATCTGCAGTGCAGTGGGAATTGTTTTCTCCTTGCTAACAGTTTAAGCAGAAAAATGTGTCTTAGGAAGCATTGAATACCTTTTCCTTTTTGCTTTCCTTTGCTTTACCCCCATGCTTGTCATGCAGCTCAAAGGATGAGTTTGCAGCAGGTCTTTTTGTCCCATCAGGAAGCAGACCTGAGGGTGACAGTTCCTTTTTTCCTTGTAGGACAAATATGGCCTTGGAACAAGGCTTCAGCGCCAGAGGCCCGGAGCTCCCATCAGTGCCCTCGCTGGACTCTCGTGAGTCTCAGGGTTGGGGTTACCTTTGGGGGGAGGATTGGAGATGTAGGCTAGAGAGGAGTAAAACAACTTTAGAAAAATGATAAATAATTAGCAGATAGCAGTGAGAGAAGAGTTCTCCTTTTGAGCACTGCAGAGGTGTCAGATCCTTGGGCATCTCTCTAGAGCAGCTCCAGATGTTCTGCTTTCTCCCAAGAGGAACAAATGACTGCTCACACCCTTGTTGCAATTATTGTTGTGCAATCTCAGCTCTCGCTGCCTTCTGTGCTATAATGCAGTTACTGCTGTTGCTGTCAGAGTGCACATGCCCTATTTCATGACTGAGTTGCCCCTTATTTTACTTTAGACTGAAAGAAGGAGAAGACCAGAAGGAGATCAAGATCGAGCCAGCTGATGCAGTGGAAGAAGTGGAGCCTCTTCCTGAGGATTACTACACAAGACCAATCAATCTGACAGAAGGTAAAACCTTAATATTCTGTCGCTTTTTGGCCTTAGATTTTGTAACATGAGCATTGCACAAACACTTGTGACATTCCTCAGGATCCAAGTTTCTGGTCATTTTTATGCTGGGATTGAAATACTGGATGACTTTTCAATGGTAACTTTGAATGCAGCCTCAGCTTCACATTGTATATGGAAAGCTCAGAGCCAGAAGGCTTGAAGGGTTATTTCATTTTCTTGCTGGCCTTAATTTCTGTGTGTGTGAGGCATCAACTTTTGGATGGAGAAAAAAGCTAATGTCCTTTTTTAAATAATAGCAGGAAATAAGGAAATAGCAGCTGCTGGGGAGCCGGAACCAAAAGTGGGCTGTTGAGTAAGAATTGCGCATTCCTTTGACATCAGCCTGGAACAGCCTGTGTACACTTGCCAGTTCTTAAGCTGACTCATAAATTTAATCCACAAATACTGTAAATTGATCAGTAAGACTTGGTGTGAACAGGATAGACAAGCAGGTACAGGAGTGATGTGGGCTTCCAGCTGACGTGGCTCCAAGTGGAATGGACGTTGTTGGTAGTTATGCAGGCCTACAAAGTCTGCCACTATCAATTAATTCATGAAAGGTTTATGGAAGGAGGTAGGTCTTCTTGGTCTCCTTTTCTCACAAGGCTGTTGGCATTGTGAGTTTGATGCTGGTGAAGAAGACAACTTTCCTAGTTCCCCACAGTGAGGGAAAGGCTGCCAAGTGGTTCACTTGCCTCTTAGGCACTGGAACAGTGAGGAGCCTGCATTTTGAGAAACCCATGGGAGGTTTTGGCTGCTGGGAATTTCTTGCTTTGGGAACTATGTTTTCTCTAATTCTACATGTGAGTCTGAGTTATGCAAACTTCTTGCTGAGAAGCTGTGTATTGTACTCATGCAGCACCCAGCTGTGAGGGTGACAAAGCTGTGAAACTCATTGGCTGTGGTGAGGGAAAGAATCATGTTCTAGATGATTACAAAACTCTTGTTTTCCATTCTGCCTCAGCTTTGAAGAAGATGTGGGTCCCTTGTTTCTCCTGGGCTAGCACTGATATTGCTCTCCTGTTACTGTGCCCAGTCAGGGCAGCCCTTTATTCAGCTTTTGCCTTTATTTATTTCTAGAAATATGATAGTTGCCAGTGGCTTCTGAATTACAGGATTTAGGTGAAATTAGGTGTCTTAGAGATGGTGGCAGGTCACCACACAATGTGAGGTGCATATGTAGAATCCAGCTGGAGTTTCAGTTCCTGAGACATCTCTTTGTCTTGCTTTCTGCTGTGCTCCCAGTGACAACTCTGCGCCAGCGCCTGCTGCAGCCTGACTTCCAGCCCATCTGTGCTTCCCAGCTCTACCCACGTCACAAGCACCTCCTGATCAAACGCTCCCTGCGCTGCCGGGTAGGGAATTCAATCCAAAGAAGTGCCTTTTTCAGGCTCTCAGGGCTTGGGTACTGGGAAATGGGCTGTGTGTTTCTCTTTTAAAATAAATGGCTCAAATGCTTTTGGTTGTTGAAAGTTCTCAGCCAAGTTAGTGGTAACAGCACTAAGGGGGTGAGGGAGGCTGTCACATCTCTGGTGTGATGACAGTTTTGAAAGGGAGACAACATTGTCAATGATGCATAAAGATACAAAGGTGGTTTGGTTGCTTGTGCCCTGCCTAGCCAAGGAGTCAAAGAAGACTGCCAGTACAGTTGAAATTAAAAAAAAATTGCTGTTACTATAGACGAAAGTCAACAAACAAAATATTAGGGAGAGGCAGTGCAGAATACTGAAGATGTCACTAGAGTGAAGGCAGGAAGAGGGTATTTCAGAGGAGCAAAGCAGAGATCTGGGAAGTGAAGACAAGCAAGAGTTAAATCCAAGTTCTGCTGTTGGCTTTCTACATGGCCTTTACTAGATGATTTGTTTTCTCAGTCATACAAGGATATTTATTTATCTAGTTCCTAAAGTAATAGAGCAATATTCCTGTAAGTATATAAGATGCAGAATGCTTTGCAAATGCAGAATATTTTCTCAGAAAGAAGTAATGTCAGGCTGATCCTTTATTTGAAAAGTAGCCCATGAGGAGATCAGGACTTCTAGCAGCTTCATTTTTTAAATGGATTCTGGAGCATAGGTCAAAGGGCTTACAGTTATTTGTGCTGCAGTCAGTGTCCAGGTGTTTTCAAGAGTGGTTCCAAGTCTTGTGTTTCTGAGGTTGCACTGGTAGTGCTGGATATGACATTTTGGAGTATCAATAGCTGAGCATATTGATGGCTACATGCACCCCAGATAGTTTTTATGTGTGGTGCTGGAGGCTGTAATGTCATGGCTGGTGACACAGTATTTGTGGCTCTGATTCTTCAGTGTGTGACTTTACACTATCTTTTGGTGCTGACTTAAATTCCTTTCTCCCTAGAAATGTGAACATAACCTGAGCAAACCAGAATTCAATCCAACGTCTATCAAATTCAAGATCCAGCTGGTTGCTGTGTAAGTAAGAAATGAGGACTGGGGGCAACAACTCCCTGTTTATGCTTAGTTAATGCCCTCTATTTTAATTTCCTTTGACCTGTTGTGGGATTGTGTCATCCCTTAGGATGATGTAATCACCTTTTAAAATATATTTATTTAGTTCATCTGTAATAGGTTTGCTTGCTGATCTACTAAAGATTTCAGCAGTTTGACAAAAACACTGCATGCTGTGCCAGCCCCAGACTGTCACAGGTGTTTGTAGGATTAGGGTTATACAGCAAAAGGACACTTCATTTTTCCTTTTAGGAAAGTTCTAATAGCTCTACAGACAGCAACACAGTCCCTCACAGTCATTTGCTCTGTTATTTTGTAGTAACTACATCCCTGAAGTGAGAATCATGTCTATTCCCAACCTGCGCTACATGAAGGTCAGTAGCTTTTCCAGAAATGTCTTAGGCTGAGGCACAGCCAGGAGCTGTGAATGTGGGATCTTTTTGGAAGATGACATGGTGTGATGATTGTTCCCTGAGGGCTCCTCTCACTCCATTTAGAGGATGCAGGGTTTAAGGGAGTGGCCAGAGTAACACTGCATGTACTTGTCACTGCAGCAGATTGCTCTGCAATATGACATCTGGCATCACAAGCACTTGCCAATGTCTGAAGAATAAGAGGTGTGGAATTGAGATCTCAGCTACGCTTCCTAAATACATATTTCTTATATTAAGAGTTTTGTATGGCATTGGTGCCTTTCTTATGAATGGGGGGTGGTCCATCCATTGAGAGGATGTGATGCAATTTTTGAATGTGTTGATCAGTCAAAGATGGAGGTGCCTACAGTAACAAGGACTTCTAGCACAATTGCTTCTTGAACTATGGTTCCTGAATCTCCCCAGGAGAGCCAAGTCCTTCTGACTCTGACTAATCCTGTGGAGAACGTCACACATGTCACATTGCTGGAGTGTGAGGAGGGAGACCCTGATAACATCAACAGCACTGCCAAGGTATGGATTGTACCTTCCTGCTGTGTAAGCCCAAGCCTCTTCCAGGGTTTACCAGTCCCATTTGTCCTTCCACAGGCCACACTTCCCATATGTCCTTCAACCCCTGCCAACTGTGCTGTGTTTCCTTCCTTGGAGCTTAAATGACTGTCACCAATGTAAACAGCAGCTCATGAAGTATTTTGAAATTGTGTCTGTTCGTTGACATCCAAAACCCAAGGGAGAAGTTTATTATTTCACTGGCAGGGTGGTAATCAGGTGGTCCTGGAGCAGAGAAAAGCTGAGCTTGAATCCCTTTTCTGTTAAACTGCAGTGAAGCAGACCTCAGAAGAGGAGGGCCCTCTCCTGCTTGCAGTGTAGCTGGTGATCAGTGCTGAAAGGCTTCTTTCTCTTCATGCTCTGTTTCAGGTGGCAGTTCCTCCCAAGGAGCTTATTCTGGCTGGCAAAGATGCCGCAGCAGAATATGATGAGCTGGCAGAGCCTCAAGACTTCCAGGATGACCCTGAGTGAGTGTTCTGTGGGGATCCTCTCTTAAAACCTTGGCTCTTTGAGTACCTCACCGTCCTGTCTGTCTTCAGTGTGGTTTGAGTTCCTTTGAGAGCATTGTTCCACTTGGAACAATGCTTTGAGAACTTGGCTGACTCAATGTTCCTCTATGTTCTGCCTTGCAGCATTATTGCCTTTAGAAAAGCCAATAAGGTGGGAGTTTTCATCAAGGTCACCCCACAGAAAGAAGAGGGCGAAGTGACCGTGAGTTTCAAGATGAAGCACGAGTTCAAAAACCTCACTGCTCCCATCCGGCCCAGCGAGGAGGGCGACCACACGTCTGAGGTGATCTGGCTCACCCATCACGTGGAGCTCAGCCTCGGCCCCGTGCTCCCATAGCGGCTCCCAGCGCTTGCTCCCGACGGCTGGATGGACTGGCACCCTGGGAAAGCACCTGGTGAAAGGTTCTGCCAGAGCTCCTTTGTGATGTGTGGGTGTGCCACGGGCCAGGCTGGCCGCCAGGAGGGGGCTGAGGCTGCTGTGGTTTGAGCTGGTTTGTTCTCTCTCCCCTTGTCGTAGTGCCCACTAACCACTTCCCCTCACTGCCACAGGCTAAAGTAACTTGCAGCACGTGTTAGAGCACAGAAAAAGGTCTCCCTCCAGGTTTGCACTGAATTTGGCTTTATCAACAGATAATTATGGCTGAATTTGGATTTATCAGCAGAAAAGAGCCCATACTGGTTTTTTGTCCATGTCAGCCCACAAACCTGATGTTCCATACTCAATAAGAAACAACTTCTCTTTGACACAGAGCAATGCCCTTCCCAGACAGACATTTTAAGAAGTGTCCCTGCCTTCTGCATTATGACAAGTTACTGCCAGCAGCACGATCTTTTCTTTTGATTTTCTGCTTCCTCATAGGATACCTCAACTTGTGAGGGCTGGGCCATAGAGCCCTACCCCTCTGGCATATGTAGCTTGCTTAGCCAAGGTGGCAGATGTGTTTTCACAAAGGAGTTGATCAGTTTGCCTTTAAAATTTAAACATAGTGTACTGTAGTCTTTATGGATCTGACTGGCAACCAAGCCCGCCATCAGCCCACTACATCTCAGCTGGATGTGGAAGCAGGATATGCTGCAGGCAGGGAATTCAGGTTCTGCTGCAGCTCTTGACTGAGGCAAGAATGCTCTGGAGAGGCAGGGATGCTCCAGAGAGGCTCCCTGGCAGACTTCAGCACAATAGATACTGTGTTGCTAGGGATTGTAGCAATGAGGGTATGAAACCTGGAGCGTTAAGATTAGTTCTGGTGATGATAAAGCTACAGCAGTGATTTGCGTTCATAATCGTTGTTTTTCCAGTTAGGGTGGGTGGGAGGGAGGTGTAAAGGTGAAAACTCATTATATGTTAACTACACACACTACCAGAAGGTCATTTACCCGGGGTGTAATTTGGCTGCAGTCCAAGCTAAAATGGGTGATTAAGAGCTGTGTATCCAGGCGACTGAATTACCAGTAAGTGCATGGCTAGTGCAGGCCGGTGAGATGGCTCTTCCTGCAGAGCATTCTCACTTCAGACGTTGACCTTTGTTAAACATTTCTGAGGGGCTTTCACCTGCTGTTGTGCTGGGAAAGGCTTGAATACCAGCCAGCCATGGCTCTGCCAGCCTGGATCTGCGAATCCTCTGCATGGAGGGGCAGGATGAGGCTGCCTGCTCTCTGGGGGGTGGTGCAGTATCCCAAAACCTCTCCCTTAGCGCAAGGAACCTGCTGTCATGTACTGGAGGGGCATACACCTCACAGCCCCCAATTGGCAGCAGGTCTCAAAGCAGCGAGGCATCACGTTTACAACTCTGTGTAGGTGACACACAGATGTACAGCATGAGTTTGAGACTTGTAGTTAGTAGTTAATGTGTAGTGCTAGTGCCTGCTGCAGCTTTCCCTGTCCGGATAACAAAGCACTCCACCTCTGGCCACAACTTCTGTTCGGTAGCCAAAACAGCTGCTCCACTTGCAATACGACCACAGAAAGACCTCCTTTTGAGCTGTGCCTGGGGCTGGGGTTTGCTGCAGGCAACGTGACCTGTGCCCTTCTCACTAAAAACAAAAGGTGCATCGGGCTATGGCGTTCTGAGCGCTCTGATGAGCTCGGCGAGCTGTTTTCTCCCTTCCCTGTAGGTGCTGTAGGCGATAGAAAAGGTATTGGCGTGTCCCTGCCTCTGTCCCCACTCCCCGACAGGCGCCTGTTGCCTTATGCTTGACGTCGTGTAGTGACCTTCAATAAAACACACGTGGCTCTCGGATTCTTTGCGCTGGCTCTTATTCCAAAACAATCATTTAAACAAAACAAAAAGCGGAGCTGCCCCGTCTTTTCCCAATGGTCTCGTCCCCGTGCTCCCCGCCTCTCGTTGCTCGTGGTCTCGCCCTGGAGCGCCCTCTGCTGCCGCGGCGCTCTGACGTCACCGTTCCTCAGCCCGCCTTTTCCGTCACGGCGCTGGTAGAAAGTGACGTCACTTCCGGCCGCCGCCTGCCGGCAGCGGAGCGGAGCCGCCATGTCCACATCGCTGGGCTCCAACACCTACAACCGGCAGAACTGGGAGGATGCGGTGAGCGGGGGCGGCCGCGCAGCGCCGGGAGAGCCGGGAAGAGCGGGCCTGGGCTGGTGGGGCCCTTCTCCGCCGCAGGAGCGTGTGGGGCGGCAGGGCCGTGAGGCGAGGGGAGTGCGGGAAGGCGGCCTCGGGGCTGGGACCTTCCGTGGGGACCCGCTGCCTTCTCTGGGGACCCGCCACCTGCCCTGGGGACCCTCCACCTGCGCTTGAGCCGCTCGGGAGGGCTCTGCCGCGGTTCCCCGGCGCTCCGTACGGCGCAAGGGAAAGAGCTGTCCCGCCGCTCCTTCCCCAGCGCCGCGGTTCGGGGCCTGTAGCAGCTGGGAGCCTCTCCTGGCGCTGCGGGAGCTGAGCTGGGTCCCTCGTGTGCCCACGGCCGCGTCCCTTCGAGCCGAAGCCTCTCCCGAGTGGGCCCAGTGCTGACAATCGCTGCTGAGGGGTAACGGGGAGTAACCTGCTGCAGTCCAGGCACTGACAGGTTCAGATCTCAAGCATACGCTTTTTATTTGGTTATTGTAAGTTTTACTCCAAGCTACAATAGCCAGCAGATTATCGTTCCGTAATAATTTGGGCCTGGGTCTGGCTTGCAGCTCTCCCGGTGTCCCTGAATCAATTTGCATCTTTTAACCTGCCTGATGAGTTAAACTAGATCATTTTTCGGAGTGTGACTTGAAAACTGTTGTGATGGCAAAGCTTGTTACAAATTCCCGATTTTCTTCTTGCTCAATCTAGGACTTCCCTATCCTGTGCCAGACATGTCTTGGAGAAAATCCCTATATTCGAATGGTATGTGCCTGTTGGACCCTGCACTCCTTCCCTCTCTCTGTGGTGGCCCTAAAACTGTGGGTTTGGGGCTGGAATAGGACTGGGTACAGGAGGAGATGCTGAAGTGAACACACACTCTTGAGCAGCTGGTTCTGCACAACAGGATCTGGTCCCAGCCGTTGTTTGTGTGTAATGTCATGGTCAGGGGTGTGATTTAAGAAGACATCAGTCAAAAAGGAGAGGAAAACGACACAGTCCAGTGTCTGGGGTGCAGGAAATAGTAAAAAATGAAGTTTTAGTACTGGCAGACTTCAGCATGGAGAGCTGTGAGCTGCTTAAAGTCTAACTAGCACAGTTTCTAAAATGTGATGAACATGCACCTCTACAATTAAGTTAAAGGTGACTTATGAAGGTAGTTTAAGTTCCTGTTTGTTTTCCCTGGTTTGCTCTGTGCAGTGTGAGTCAGTCCATGTTATGTTGCTTTTCTCTGCCTGGCCTGCTTGCCCATGAGCTACATTGGCATTATTTCCTTCACGTTCATGTTACACAAAGTTTGCTGAGAGAGATTGGATTGTTCTTATGAAATATAACCCTGATGCTAATATAGAGCATGTTTCAAAACCTGTTTGTTTTCATGGGTTTATTTCATGTAACATCATCTTTCCTTAAAAAGAGCTGTTAATGCTCCTTTTCATTCTCACCTTTCATCAGTACTGGAGATGGGACTTAAAATACTCTATTTTTAATGAAAGCTTTTAAAACAAAAGTGTATTGAAAATGTTTAGGATTTATGTTTTTTGTCCTGTTGACTTCCCAAGGCGTAAGCCAAATACACAGGGATGAGTGAGTCTAAATGCAGCATAATTACAAAAAACCCTACTGTGTTATAACATCAATGATATGGTTTATGTTGAATTGATGACATTTCATGTTTTCTTTTATTTTTTTTATTGTATTTCAGACCAAAGAAAAATATGGAAAAGAATGCAAGGTATGTTTGTGTGTTTTGAAGAAAGAATGTCAAAATGAGTGCAGATCTAGGAATAATACATTTTAATGATTAAAAACATTTCAGCTTCAGAAGAGTATTTATCTGGGTTAACTTAAAATGTTTATGTAACTACATACATTTTTAGGTCAGTCAGCTGTGGTTGTTAGACAAAGTCAGTTGGTCCTAAAATAGTAGAGTTGTTGAGCAAATCTTAAGTCTGTCTGAAAAAGTCTTCATGTTTAGCAAATACTGTTGGTACTGTATTTGAAGTTTTTGCAGCATTTAAAATAATCCATGTTTTCTTGTGTAAGTTTGTTGTTTTTACTGAGAAGTGCAAAATACCTGGAGTTTGAGTTTTACTGTGTACGTTATTCATGACTATCTGGTAATTTGCGTTGGCTGTCCAAGGGGAGAAGCACGATTATCTCCAAGAGCAAGAGATACTTAGTGTTGCCTGGGTTGAGGGAAATTAAAGGAGATCTTTGCCCTTTTATCAGTTTTCATCTGAGGTGGAGAAAAGGTATAATTTGGAATTTGTACAAATTGAGATTGCGTTTTGTACTCAAGCTGTACATGCAGAGGAAGCAAATGCATCATTCCATGAGATAAGAGGGAGCATCACTCTTCTGCACCAAAGCTCTCATAACCTCTCCTGAATTGCTGTTGTGCTGGTGTCTGATGTACCCATCATTGTAATTCACCTCTGCAAGCTCCACACTGACATCACCTGGAATCAAAGAGAATTTCTATGTTTTTGAATAGATCTGCACTCTTTGTTATTGTCATAAATAAAAAGGAAAAAAAGAAGGAAAAAAACCAAACAAACTTCCCAAAAACTTTGTCCTGTCAAAGTAAAACCTCAGATAGAAAAAAAAGTGTTTCCTGAGCTCTGAGTCTTAGCTTTAGGACAAAAAAGTTGTATTTATGGTTTGAAGAAGCCAGATGAGTTTGGGGTTTGTTTCTGTGCCAGAAGAAGAATGGTGGCTCTGTGCAGAGTGAACCAAGTGCCACCTTTCTGTCCCAGATTTGTGCCAGGCCCTTCACAGTGTTCCGCTGGTGCCCCGGGGTGCGGATGCGCTTCAAGAAGACAGAAGTGTGCCAGACCTGCAGCAAGCTGAAGAATGTCTGTCAGACCTGCCTGCTTGACCTGGAATATGGTGTGTACCCAAAAACCTGAGCCAAGACAGGGAGCTGGTGAAATCACTTTAAATGTGTTCATGTAATTGGGACTAGACAGTCTTTGAGAAGGTCTTGGTGGTCCTGTCTCTTCAGAGGTTCAAGGGCAGAGTAGTTTGTCTGAGCAGCAGATGAGTTACTGTGCTCATTGCAGGTTGCAGGAATTACTATTTCTGCTCTTTCAGCTTGTTCTTCATATGGATTGGTTGGGGTTTTTTGTTTCATTTTAGGTTTGCCTATCCAAGTCCGGGATGCAGGACTCTCTCTTAAGGATGAAATGCCTAAATCTGATGTCAACAAAGAATACTACACCCAGAACATGGAGCGAGAGGTGAGTGTAGCCAGCCATGATGATGCTTTTTGGGTGGCTGTGTGTGGGGAGGGAAGGGCAGCAATGACCTAGCTTCTCTTAAAACCACTTGCTTGCTCTGATTCTATGCATTAGTGTTCAGTGCTGATATACACATAATTGTTTGTGTTCTACCTGCTTTTAGATAGCCAATTCTGATGGCACTAGGCCAGTTGGTGCACTAGGAAAAGCTACTTCTACCAGTGACATGCTGCTGAAGCTGGCCCGAACCACTCCATACTACAAACGCAACCGTCCCCACATCTGTTCCTTCTGGGTAAAAGGAGAGTGCAAGAGAGGAGAAGAGTGTCCCTACAGGTAGAGACACAGCTTGAACAGTCAATCTCTTCACCACTGTCAGATGCAGCTTCCCTTGGAGATGCTGCAGTGGGCAGGAGACACGACAGTGATTTGGGTCAGAGCAAAACTTGTATCCAGTGCCAGCGAATGAATCTCTGTGGTAGCAAGTTGGTTTATAAGAAGTTGGCTGTGTTCTCTGCCAAAGCAGTGACTGCAGCTCTCTTCTTGTGTAGTCACTTCTTCTCCTTCATGGCATCAGTCCCCTCAAGCACAGATCTTTGTATTTGAACAAGAGGCTGTTTCAAACTGAGCTCTTGTGTTTTGTAGTGCTGAGTGTTGAGCTGTCAGAAGCACTATTCATTCAGAAGTTGACGCAGTCCTGGCTGCAGCTGAAGTTTTCAGGGCTTTGTTCCATTTTGGCGTGCTTATGTGGACAGGGTTAAGAATATAATTGACCCGAGGGCTTGAGAAGGGGAACTGGCAGCTGCAGTAATTCTAATCCATTCAGTCTTCCCTGATGTTATAAAATGCTTTGTTTGCTGAACCCTAGGCATGAGAAGCCTACAGATCCAGATGATCCTCTGGCTGACCAGAACATCAAAGATCGTTACTATGGAATTAATGATCCCGTGGCTGACAAACTTCTGAAACGAGCATCAACCATGCCTCGTCTAGATCCTCCTGAAGACAAGACTATTACTACACTGTATGTTGGAGGGCTTGGAGATACCATCACTGAATCAGATCTCAGGTGTGTTTCTGAATTTGTATTGCCCTTGCCTTTTTGTTTGACACTTTGATAACAGCTCTTCAAATGAGGAACAGAAATAAATCTGGCTTTCAGTTTTTTTTAATGGGGAACTGGTTGGTGGGCAAGTGCAGAGGAGTGCCAGCTTGTTGGAGAACAAGCAGGCACATTTCAAATGCGTTGTTTAAAATTTATCTCTTTAAAGATGAGTCACCCCTTTGAGCTGTTGTGGATACTGTGTAACCCTTCTTTACAAGGAAGTCCTGTATGCACTAGCTAGCTACTGAGAGAAGCTGCTGCAGAGCTTTTATTGCTTCATAATTGCATGACTGATTGATTATTGATTTCCAATGATTAGTTTGAACAGGCAATGGAGAAGAGAAATTTTCTGAGCATACCTATTCACCTGCCCTATACCCTGTGACTAGGAGGACTGGGATATCATAATAATTTTTTTTTGTCCTGTACAGAAATCACTTCTACCAGTTTGGGGAGATCCGGACGATAACGGTGGTGCAGAGGCAGCAATGTGCTTTCATCCAGTTTGCCACCAGACAGGCTGCAGAGGTGGCTGCTGAGAAATCCTTCAACAAACTCATTGTCAACGGCCGCAGGCTCAACGTCAAATGGGGAAGGTAAGTGTTGGGGGAGGATCTGCAAAGTTCTTCTCTCAGTTGAACTCAGTTCTCTCTGAGTTGGTTCTTCTCTTCTCTTGATCAGCAGGGTTGGAAATTATGCAGAAGTAGATAGTTCTTTGGTAAATAGCTGGGGTCCTCTTGCATTTTGGTTTTCTTTTTACAGTGGGATCTGGCTTGGAGGTGACACAAGTAGGAAAACAGATTTCTTGGTTGAGGATTATGGACGAGTTTTGGTAGCTTTGCTTCTAGTCCATCTCCTGTAAACACTGTTTGCAAACTTGGTATCATCTGTCTGATGTTCTGAAGAAACTTCTTTGGCCTGAAGATATGGATCTGGAATAGATAATGTGAAGCCACTGTGGTGTAAATATCTCCTTATCCTGCTTTTCTCATCCTTGTTCTCAAACTTTTGTCTGTTTTTTAGGTCCCAGGCAGCAAGAGGGAAAGAAAAGGACAAGGAAGGCACTACAGAATCAGGGATAAAGCTGGAGCCAGTTCCAGGACTTCCTGGAGGTAAGGGAGTTGTATTCATCTCTGAAACACTTAATGCTGACCCACTTCCTTGAGCAAGGCTGCTGTTAAATTCCTGGAAGCAGTGACAGTTCAGGCTGGTAGAGGCAGTGGTGAGCCCAGAGCAGTTATAGTAGGTTTGCAGCAGATCCAGCTGGATGGGAGATGAGCTTTGTCTAGGAGCAGATCTGTGATGAAAAGAGAGTTCTTTATGTGATGAGTGAAAAGTTAAAGCTAAATTCAACCTACTTAGGTCAGAGATACTGACAACCCACACTTTTAATGTTTTCTTAGTCCACTGAGTGCAAAGCAGAGCTGGTTTCAAATGAAGGAAATTGTGACTGGGGTTTCAGGGCAGTTCTGCTTCTCGGTCCAGTTCATACATGCAAGAGTAGCAACAGTTTGCCCTTGTGAAAGCATGGCTTGTGCTCCATCTCTGAAGGCAGACACCTCTGCTTATCTTGCCTGAGAGATTTTCCATAACCATATGTACTTTTTCTGCAGCCCTCCCCCCTCCTCCAGCTGCAGAAGAGGAGGCTTCTGCAAATTACTTCAATCTACCTCCCAGTGGCCCTTCAGCCGTGGTGAACATTGCCCTGCCGCCTCCTCCTGGCATCGCTCCACCACCACCTCCAGGTACCTGTGTTTCCCCCTCAAGTGGGGCTGTGAAATTCAGTGTTAGACGGTTTCTTCCTCCTTGCCAGGCCATGCTGCAGCACTGATCCATGCCCTGAGCTGATTTTCCTCATCCCTGATCACACAGTGTAAACGGATGATCTAAACTGAGCTGTCAGCACAGTTTCATTAAACTGAGCTGCCTGTTGTGGTTGGTATTTGCTTGCAAATTCCCAGGCATGTTGGAGATCCCTGTTACTGGTACTGAGATCTATTCAGTGCTTTTGCTGGCTGTGTAAATGCCACATTAACCCAAACTTCAAAGGGTAATTTTGCAGCTGGTTGAATGCCAGCATGTCCTTGGCTCTCTATATATCTATCCAGAGATACTGGGTTTTTTTAAATGGAATTTTGGACTCTTGCAGATGTATTTGCTCTGCTCTGTGGTTGAGTAGAAAATATTTAGATGGGTATTACAGACACCTGCCCGCTCCCTCCACCAGCTTTTATTTGTAAGGATGTGTATTGGGCAGGGATTGGCCTTGGTTGTACTGAAAAGAGGGGCAGGAGTTTGGGGAGATGTGCACATTTGTGAGGCACAGCTGTCAGCCAGCTGTGGTGTCAGTACTTTGAAGCAGCAGTACACACACATCAGGTTTTCTGTTGCTTTGCCTGAAGCTGCCAACTTTTATTTCTGCAGGTTTCGGACCACACATGTTCCACGCCATGGGGCCCCCACCTCCCTTCATGAGAGCCCCAGGCCCCATCCACTACCCATCCCAGGATCCCCAGAGGATGGGTGCCCACGCAGGAAAGCACAGCAACCCCTAGCACGTCCTGCCACCCTCATCCTTGAAGTAAATGTTATTTTCTAGTTACCATGGTAGCACGATATGTTGAGCTGTGGGTGAGCTAGAGACGCCTTATTTCCCTGCTTGCAGCCACAGGGCAAGCTGAGCTCAGTGTCTCCACTTATAATCGGGTTCTTGATACGTCCCAGGACTTTCTATTAGTGTGGGGGGTGGGTGGGGGACAGACAGAAGGGCTGTCGGGGGTCTGTGGGTCTGGGGTACCAGAATTACAGTGCTGTCTGTGTATCCCATTGGCACACTTTTGAAATAAACTTCTGGAAAAACAAAACCAAACCCTTTTCAAGCCCTTTTGATATCCTCAGTTGGAAAGTTAATGGACTGTTAAAATGTAACCAGAGACTCTTCTCTGTCAGGTAACTAATGATGTATTATTCTAATGAGGTATTAAACCAGGACCGATT
Source organism: Pycnonotus jocosus (assembly GCA_013400435.1). Taxonomy (NCBI): domain Eukaryota; kingdom Metazoa; phylum Chordata; class Aves; order Passeriformes; family Pycnonotidae; genus Pycnonotus; species Pycnonotus jocosus. The sequence continues at coordinate 67,685 of VWYP01008614.1, read as the reverse complement.
AGGAGTTGAAAAACGAGTTCATCAGACCTGCCAAACCCATGGCTTGGCCTTACCACTACACAGAATTTTCCTCCCTCCTTTTTCTTGAGTTCTTGATTAAAAAAAGACAAGAAAACAAAGCCTTTTGAAGTGCATCACTTCTAATCCTGCACATCCTGAGCAAGGCAAGTTCTAGGTCAGCAAGCAGCCCCCATGCAGTGTGGGCATGACATGGAGTGACAGGTCAGCAGTTGCTGATTTAGCCAGGTGACAGCCGCCTTGGCCCCACAGCCTGGGCTTGTGCTGCCTGCAGGGCAGGGCAGGATGCAATTGCAACTGCTCTTGGGGAGATTTGGGGCTCTCAAGGCCTGTCAAACAGCATCCCCTTAAGCTGTGACATGGGTCCCACTTCATCTTGCTTTCATAAGATGGAAAACTCTTCTTTCTGTGCTCCAAGTGTAGGGATTGCCTCAGAGCAGCTGCATCCTGCCTGGAGCCTGCAGCGGAGCGAGGTCTGTGCACATGTGGCTGGAGGATCTTAGATTTATCTCCATATTAGCTGCTTTCATCCAATGGATCTGTGGATGTCTTCATAACAGGATGGGGCCTGTTCTGAAGCTTCATTTGTTTTTTTAAAAGTTCATACAAATATTTGAATTTTTCAACGCTGTGCTTTGACCTGCTTCCTGGAGCGCAATGTCTGAGGACTTGGTCTGATTTTTATGGGAATTCTGCCACAGCCAAGATCCTACATGGGCAAAGGCAGGTACATCCACTTTTAGTTTCATGTGCTGTCCTGTACAGTGCCGCCGAATTCCCACCGTGGTGCCAGCCCTGCCAGGCTCTCAGAGGAGGTATTGCAGCCCTTGTGGCACCTTGGGCTGGCTTTCCCTGGAGAAAGAGCTAGGCTTTGGGTGTGGGTAATTAGTTCAGCTTTTGTTGGGGGAGAGCTGAGTGGTGTTGGAGAGCAAAGGCTGCTGGTGAATGGGAGAGGGCTGTGGCATTTGCTATAGCCAGGATCTGTGACTGCTGTGACAGATTTGGAGTGCAGGAGGCTTCACATCATCCCAGTTTATTATTTCCAGGCAGGTACCCAGGGTGCCTAGGTTCTGCAGATGATGGACAAAGAAGATGGAAATAGAACTGGAACAGGGAAGCAGTTAAGCATCACAGATTTATTGTTTCTAAGGAACAAACCATTTTTATTTCCATTTGCTTGCCCCCTCCTGTTTCTGTGGGAAAGAGAGTAATGAAAGCTTCCCACCTGAATGATATGTTGTGGCAGCAGAATTCCTGCGTGGGGTTTGCTCTGCACAGTGTTACAAACTTCACAAATGAGGCAGCTGCTAACTGCATTTTTACACAAAACATTTACTTCCCATTTAACCACAGTGGTGGAAAAAGGAACTTTTATCCTGATGCTTTTGGGAATATAAGAAAGAGTAACATTAAGAACCTGACAAAAGCAATTAAAGGAAGCCTATGTTGAGTCAGAGATTTTTGTGAATGGGGTTCCCCAGATGTTCTGGTGACTGTAGGCTGTTGGTAGTGTGTCACTGCTGAAAATGTTGGTGTAGTTGGATCCTCACTGGTAATTTTCACGTTCCCAGGGAAGCCCATGCTTACTCTGGAGGCATGGCTGTGCTATTTTTCCTTCCCACTGGTGTTGAAGTTACCAGAACACCCCGGCAAGGATCCTCACACTGGTGTGGTTCTGCAGGGCAGCAGGTCCAGGCAGGGCCCGATCCTTGACCAACTACGTGATGCCAGATTTGCTTAAGTCACTCAAAGCCTGCATTAGATGTTCAAGCAAGACATGCAAAGAGCAGTAGGAAGGGGAAAATAGCTGCCAAATGCTAGCCAGTAGCTTACGGAAAACAGGGCACAAATTTCCAACTCCCAGTGTTCCTCTCCCCACTGTCGTGGCTGTGCTGTGTTGGTAAACAGGTAGATTCCCACTCCTTCATTTTTTTGTTGTTGTCCAGCCAAGCTCAAGGTGGCTGCTTTAAACATGCCAATGCCTCAAGGAACTTGTTTTGTTACTGCTCTTCCATTATCACCTCCTCTCTGCATCCTGACTGGAATGACAGATGCAGGGTTGTCCTGAAGATGGAATTTCTCTGCAAAAGCACCAGCTGTCCGAGCAGGTCTCGTGTGTCAGTGAGGATGCAGTGAGGCAGCTTGGTGTGTTGCAGCTGGTGGTGCTGCTGTTTTCCATGAGGCAGGGAAGAAGACAGGCTGTACAGGATGTTTTGTACAGGAGCTTCCAGGGATCTGCTGGATTAACAGCGAGGACTTGGCTGGTTGGCTTGGCACTGACTGTGAGGGGAATTCAGAATGGCCCCACACTCGAGCTCATTCAAACCCCATTCGAAGATGACAACCCAAGCCCACCAGCTGAGCTTTCACAAAGGATACCTGTCCCCCTCCCCTCCCCTGTGAGTGTGTCTGAGTCCAGTGAGGGAACCATCCGTGGCCATGGGGAAGGGAGCACACGTCCTACAGCTCTTCGCTCTCCGGCAGGATCCTCACCCAGCCCTGGGCCACCCTGTTGAAGTTGGGCCTGTGGGAAATCACCTCCAGCACACTCAGGTTATCCAGCTCTACGGTGGGCAAAGAGAACAGCTCACCAACCAATGCCCTGTCAAACGGGGCTGGAGTCCTGCAGCACAAGGAGAAGCACACTTAGTTCACAAGGAACACGTTGTGAAGGTGTTGGAAAAAATAAGTCTGGATTTACTGAGTCCAGCACAGTGTAGCAGTGCCTGTTAGAAATTACAACCTTCCTCTTCCCACCCAGGACACTGTTAGAGCCCTGCCAGCCCAGTGAAGTGGTTCTCTGGTACAGAGCCCACCTCAACTCAAGCTTTGGCAAGCCTGGAGAGTGAGGTTTGGTGCCTGGGTGTTGGTGGAAGTGTTCTGCATGTGGAAGGGCCTAGGTTTAGACACCAGTGACAGTGACAAACCCCTGGTTGTGAGAGTGCCTCATCTGCAGCTCCTGTGTCCTGCAGAGGGCTGAAGCTGACAGCACTGCTCTGGATCACTCTGGCACATGCAGCTCTATTGGCCCTGGCTCCATCCTGCCTTTTGGGACGGCTCCTCATGAACAATGACTAACAGCAGGAGCAGTGTGGGGGCAAGAGCTGTCATCTCTTTCTGCAGAAATGTGGAAAGGGACTGGGGAAGAGTGTGCCAACCCCCAAAAAGCCAAGAATGTTGGTTTTGGAGCAGCACATGGGGGCTGAGTTATCAGTGAGGCAAAACTGGGAATGTTTGCTTTGGGAAGCAGTGCTAGAACATGAATAATGTGGCACTGTTTTGCAACAGAGGAGAAATAAGAGGGGGAAAGGCAAATGAGAGAAGTTTGTTCTAGGAACTTTCTATTGGGTAAAGAGAGTCTTTGTTTAAGTTTGGGTTTCACTCTCTCTTAAGGCAGCACATCTTAGGAAGGTGGCCCAGGTTTCTGCATCACAGTCTGAATGTTTAAAAATGGGGATAAATCAGCCTGCTTTAATGCAGTTGCTGTAGAGATGGTGGACTTGCCCTTGCTCTGTGACCCATGAGAGCTGTGCTGGGATTCAGCTAGCCTTAAGCAAGACCACTGGCTTTTTGATAGCCAGTTTGTTCCAAAAAGTTTGTTTTTCTGTGGTTTGGTATTTGAATTGAGAAGTGATTTAAAAGCCAACAGCTTGGAAGATCATAAAAAGCCCAGTTAAAAGCAGATTGGCTTTCTGAATCTTCCTGCCTCACTGAAGAATTAGAGGAGGTGGCTAGAGGCTTGGAGTTAAATTAGCATCCATCTGTATTAAATTACAGTTGAAGACTTTAAATAGAAAGGCATCGTGTGAGAGGGGAGAAATGGTACAGGGTAGAGTATTATTCAGAAACATGCCCTTGCTTCAGTCCCTCTCCATAAATAAATCCTGAGGCAGGAACATGGCTAAATGTTGAAAGAAAAGAGCCAAGTGTCTGCAGCAGCTCCTTGATCTTCGCCTGCAGCACCTCCTTGGCTCTGACACCTCAAGGAGAGCCACATGGCAAAGGCCCAGGGCTGAGGGGGAGAAGAGCAGCAAAGAGACAGTGGTGGCCAGGCTCTCTCTGCCCTTTAGGATGGCTTTTTCCACAAGGAGGGGCTGTGGTCCTCCACAGCCCCTTCTGCCAAGTGCTGAAAGCACAGCTGTGGTGTCCCCCACGCCTCAAATCCAGCCCTGAGGTGGGCACGGGGGAGCTGCTGTTGGTACATGGTCTGCTGGGGAGCAGTGCTGTGTCCCGGGGGAAACTCCAGTGGGAACTTTCCTACTGGAAGGTGAATTTGGCCAGGCCACCAAAGCCAATATAATTCCATCCTCATGACAGAGGCTATTGGGAGGGAGGACAGACTGGACTCATTTTACAAATTCCCTGGATGATGTTCAGCTTAAAAGTTCAGTTCTCATTATTCTGCCATGGGCTGCTGGTGCTTTGCTACCACTAGATCTCCATCCCCTGGATCCCCACCAAGCACCTTTCCAGAAAGGAGATCTGTCTTGGCAGTCTTTGCTCCAGGGTCCCACTCTTGACCCCAGTGTAATTTGGAGGTGTAAGGAGGCACCAGCCGTGCTCCATCAGAAGCAGCCACAGGGCACAGTGCTTGCCAGGCTGAGCCACCAGAAACCCTCTGGCCTGGAGGCTTTGAGCTCAAGCAGGTGTTTGGAAGGAATCTGGTGACCTCTTAGCACTCTGTGGGAAGATTAACCTTCTACCCCCACTGCTTCCAGCAGCTGCTTGAATACCTTAATGAAATTAGGAAAGAGACTTGGCACTGTGTCTTCCTCCACCCAGCCCAGAGCTGAGCCCAGCTGGGAACAGGAGTGATTCCTTCTCCAGGACCACCTGTGTAAGGATTGGTCCTCCCAAATTTCATCCCTGAGGTTACCCTGTGAGATCAAACTGCTTAAGGTTGTGCAAGCCCAGTAGTAGAGCTGAGAGGAGATCTGGGGGAGAGCTGCTGGAGGCATGAACCTTTGCAGGGAACAACAGAGGAACTCCTGAATAGGAAAAGAGCATCCTGAGCCCTTGCTGTGCCCCTGTGGGGTATAAAGAGGGCATGGATGGTTACCTGTTGAAGCTCCTGTAGTCCCACGCAGGGGGTCTCATGGGCGGCGGGTTCTTGCCATACACAGCATTGTCCCTGTCACCAAAGAGCTCCTGCCATGGGGACCGGTAGCCCTTGGGGATGGCGGTGACATTGAACTTCTCATGGGGGATTTCTTTGAGGGGGCTCGAGTACCCTGTGCAGGGGAGAGACAATGTGGGCTGCTGGGGCCACAGCCAGGCTGAGGCAGGGGGCTGGGAACAGCCTGGCCTCTGCATGGCTATGGAAGACTTGTTACTGGGGCAGCAATGTGTATCTATAACAGATATATATATATATATATATACACACATACACGTATTTATACATATCAAATCTCTGGGGGAGGGTTGGGCAGACCCCTCAGTAAGCACCATCTCACTGCCTCCAGCCCTGTGTTGCTGAGATCACAGCAGTGTTGGGCTCAGGTGCAGAAAGCATTGACTTACCTGGAGCCAGGGCACTGGGGTTCAAGACTTTGCTCATGTGCAAGACCTTCTCTGACTTCTTGGGTACTTCTGGGGGGCCACCTTGGGGTGATGCTGCTACATGGAGCTCGGAGTGATAATTCTCCTGGCCCCCAGCATTCTCCCCTGCCTGTGGAGGGGAGAGTTAACAGGCAGAGGGGGAGCTCTCCCTGCCCCATTCAGGACTCAGAGGGTGGTTGAAAGCACCTCAGAGCTTCCTCCATCTACTCACCATCTGTTTATTCACTGTTCCTTCTGAATCACCTTTCCCAGTGTGGTGTGAGCCACCTTGCCCTGTCCCTTGCCCTGGGAGCTGCAGGAGACAATGATTGCGTGCAGAGGGGGATCAGCACCATCCTCCTTCTCTTTGGCGGATACATAACCCCGTGTTTGCCCATCTCCATGTCCAGCCCACCAGGACATCTCTCCTCTCCCTTCACCTCTGCATAGCAGTCAGCCAACCATGGCTGCCCTGCAGAGAGACCACTGACCCCATCGGGAATTCCTTCCCTGGAAAGGCTGCAAGAGCCAGGGAAGGACTGTCCTCAGACCCACCTGCCTGGAGGCACCGGGATGCTCAAAGACAAAGCGCTGCACCCGCTTCTGGCGCTGCTGGAAGAGCCGGGAGCCGCGGTTGTTGGGCAGGGAGAGCTCCTCGATCATCAGGTCTTGTGTTGTGCTCATCTTCTTCCCCAGGTCCAGCTGGGGCTCTTGGGAGGCTGGGAGAGCACAGCTACAGCTGAGGATGCTGTAGTGTTGGGGTCTCCCAAGGCAGCACAGACCGTGTATCCCCTCATTGGGGTCTCTGTTTTGTGGCTGGGCCATTTGCCCACGCCAGGGAATGGCATTTCCTCAGTGTGAGGAATTGTCAGGGAGCTTGAGAAGCCCAAGCAGCCTCTCCCACCCTGTGCATGGACTGTTCCAGCAAAAGCAGGGCAAGTCAGACCCAGCAAGAGCTGGGTGTGGCCCCTAGGCAGGGAGGACAGCACAGTCCCGGGGCTGGTGACACACCTGCACCCCCTTACCATCTTCAGGGCCCGGTCTCATGATGGCCATTGCTTGCTGCCGTGCTCCTGGGGCAGTTCTCTGGGAGGCAGATGGATCCTGTCTGGTTGGAAGAGAGGGGCTCTCCAGGAGTGACACCAAACATGGGAACATGTCAGCCCCAGGTATGCCCCAGAGAGATGCTGGGATATAGCTGAGCATCTCTCCTGGTCAGTATCATCCCCAAGCATCTCCCCTGTTCAGCACCATCCCAAGCATCTCCTTGCAACATTCTCTGTCTCGTTCAACAGATACAGGAAGTGTCCAAATCATGGTGCCCCTCAGCCCCCGCCTGTCATTCTTCCTCTCTGCCTTTCTTTGGGGCAGAAACTGTCTTTGCCTCTGTCTTTGCCCACAGTCAATCGCTGTCCTTGTGCCCCAAGCACCCTCAGAGCAGCAGCTGCTGGCTGAGCAGGGGCCCTGGCTACTGCCCCCCCAGCACCTTGGCTTTAGCAGAGCTATTTTCAGCTGCTGGCTCCAAGGGTGCAGGAGTTGCAGCCCTGAGCCTGCAGGGAGCTGGTGAGCCTAGCCACTGGCAAGAAGGGTTATGAGACCACTCAGCTGAGTTGCTCCATTGTGGAGAGGCAGCTGGAAACCAGCTTCAGCCTGAGTCCCCTGAGCTGCCCACCTGCAGCAGAGCCCTCCTGTGCTGCCAAGACACTCAGCTCTGCAAGTGCTGTTCGACCCTGCTCGGTGCATCTGGCATCCCTCAGTTCAGGCTGATGCTGGGCAGCTTCCCCTAAGGGTTCCCATGGGGCTGGGGTGCCTGGCACACAGCTCCCTGCCAGCTCTGAGTTCAACATTATCCACTCACACAACGAGCCAGGGACCTGCACCCCATCCTTCCCCTGCCCCCCTCCACAGAGACTGCACCCTCACCCCCACCGTGTGGTGTCCCCTTTTCCAAGGACATCCCCAAACCCTGTGCACCCACCCACCTGCTGACCCTCACGTGGGACCTCACCTTCCCTACCTGGCCAGGGGATACTCTGGATGCTGGGAACTGAAGATGCTTCTCCTGCTCTGCTGGGGATGAGGCCAAAGGCAAGCTGCAGCCACCAGCACTCGGTGGCCTCTGCTGGCCCTTCACGGCACTCTTGGGCTCCTGCTGCTCACCCCAACCCGTCCTGGGCTCCAGCCCAGATGCCAAGGTCCGGCCTCGGGACAGAAGTTATTTCTGGCTGAGAAAGGGGGCGGAGCAGGGCTGTGACCCTTGGGGACTGGGATGCCGTCACTGCAGCATGGGGCAGGTCTGACTCACAGGGATGAGGATGCCATGATCCTGGCATGGGGCAGGGCTCTGACCCTTGGGGACCAGGAGCCATCAACCCAGCATGTAGCAGGGCTCACCACGAGGATGCAGACTCTGTCACTTGGCATGTAGCAGGGCTGACCCTTGGGGACATGTAGCAGCAGCAGGAGGTGGCCATGTGCCCTGTGTGCCCAGGCCACCTCGGGGACAGATCAGAGCCAGGCTGGGTGGAATAAAGGTGGTTTATTTCTGGACTGGGTATACAGCGGTGTGGTGAAGGCAGGTTGTGGTGGCTGCTGGAGCGAGGGTGGGAGGTGTGTCCTGGGAATGGGGGGCTGTGTTCCAGGAGGGGCAGCCTGCAGTGTGGAGGTGCTCCAGGGGGCAGGGATGGGCTGGCTTCAACAACTGTCCTGGGGAAAGGGAAGGGGTGATGGGCTCTGTGAGTGGGAATATGCTAGAGCCCTGGCAGCCCAAACTCAGCCTCTTTTCCAGTGCTGGTCTCACTGGCCCCAAGGTGTGGGGACACCAACGTTCTCAGAATTTCTGTGCCAACACCTCCTTAAAACCCCTTGCAACTTCTACCATTTCCTTCAGCTCCTACAGTTCCTGCCCTGGCTGTCACAGCACCTGTTGGTTCCTGTGTGTGCCTCCATCTCACCCTAGAGGGGATGGGGATGTGGAGAACTTGGGTATGGGGACAGTGACAGGTACAAGATGGGGCCGTCCCTCTTGATCTGGGGAGGGTGGGAAGGCACCAGTAAACAGTCCCTTTAACATGGCAATAAATAACTTTGGCTCTTTTTGATCTCCAAAAAAGAGAGATTTGAAAGAGAGATTTGGGAGAATTTCTTTGAGAAGGGGTCAAAAGTTTAAAATAAAAAGAAAAAGCAGTGAAGAACTGGGGGCTGGAATTAAAAATTAAATTTTCCCCTTCAAAATCTGGTTTCAATTGACACCAGCCAAATCTAGAGGCTGGGGGAGGCTGGGAGAGGCTGGGAGAGGGAGCCTGGTCACGGCATGCAATCGATGCAGCCCACCCGCAGCAGATGTGCCACCCCAGGGAAGCAGAGCTGCAGTGACACCCCGGGATAACACCTGGGAGCTGGGGACAAGGGCTCACGGGGGACCAGCAAGCCCATCCCGTGCTGGCTGTGCGGGATGGGGCTGGCTGGCAGGCAGGGAGTGCCGAGGGAGGGGCCGTGGGGGGCCCGGTTCCCCCACTCCGCCTGCTCCTGCCTGCTGACCACGCAGTCCTGCCCCGAAAGGTTAGGGTGATAAAAATAGAGCGGGGCCATGGGATGGCGGGCGGGCGGGAGGCACCTGACCCCTCTGGCACACAGAGGGGCCGTGGCAGCTCTCAAGGGACACTGTTTTTTGGGGACCTCAGCCCCGGGGGTTGGTGTGTTCCCGATGGGGGGTGAGTGGGTGGCACCACCCGGGCTGACGGGTCGAGGGAGAGGATTTTTGGGCGGGGGTTGGCTGGTCTAGGAGGTACAGGGAGCACCTGAGGGCAGACCCCCTGTCTTCAGCCGCAGGCTGCTGGTCCAGCCCCGGGGACAGAGGTTGAAGCTGTGGATTCCCGGGCTCTTGGTCCCCGAATCTTCGGAGTCGAGGGAGACGTCCGAGTCCGTCGGGGACCGGGAGGTGCAGCGCTTGGTTGGGGACCGCCCGCCCACCACCGGGGATGGCAGGGGGCTCTTGGGGACGGGGGACAGCCTGGCCACGGCGCAGGAAGACGCGCTGGATGGCAGCAGGAGCCGGCGACCCTCTGCCCAGGCGGCTCGGGGCATCCCGGGGGAGGCACAGAACTGGGGGCTGCCTGCCCGGGGCGATCGCAGGGGGCTTTTGTGGGTGGGCGAGGGGCTGCCCAGGCTCCCCAGCACGTTGCCGGCAGCCTGCGGTGCCAGCGCTCTCGGCCCCAGCCGGGGCGACTGGGGCAGGCTGGGGGGGCCGGCAGAGATGGGGGTGAAGGGCCGGGAGCTCTCCAGCCCCGCGGCTTTGGGAGAGGAGCTCTTCCTGCGCGCAGCGTTGATGATGTTCCTGGCCAGCCGCGCTTGCATCTGCCGGCTGGCGCGGGGGTCCGCGTCCTGCCGCAGCGGGGACAGGGACCTCTCGCTCCACGGAGGGGACCTGGGGGGTCCCTCATCCAGCTCGGGCACCGAGGCCGGGCTGGCCCAGCCGTCCAGGCTGCCCGGGCGCCGCGCCAGCCGGGGCGTCCAGGTGGGCGATGCAGGGAGGGACGACCGCCTGTCCTGGAGAGGGACAGAGAGCGGGTTAGTGACCCCCACTCGTGGGGAAAAAGGGACAGAGCAGGGGTACGGCGGCAGGAGGATGCCAGGGAAAGGCACAGCCCCACAGGAGCTGGGGATGTCTCCTCGTGCATTGCACCCCTGCAAGAGGTCCCCAAAACGCATTTGACCCCACACCCCCCCGCCCACCGAGGAGATCAGGGCAGGCTGAGCCTGCCATTAATCATCCTTGCCCAGAATATGTCCCAGGACCTCTCACTACCTGCAGCTTGGTAAAATCTCCCTCTGGGGTATGCTCGGAGCCCCCCTTGCTCTGACCCAGGATCCTTCACCCGGCACTGCTCCCCAGACGGCAGGAAAGAGAAGAGCCAAGTGTGACAGCGCAGAGAGTGTATTCAGAAAGAAGGGGGGAAAGAAAAATGCAGAAGAAATAAAGCATAGTCAAAAAGGCAATTTGGCACCATGGGGAAAGTGGCGAGAGGGCATGGGCAGAGGCACAGCTGGATGACAAACTTTGGGCTGAGCATCACCCAGCAGCCCTGTCCTTGGCACCCTCCTCATCCCAGCACATCCCTTGCTTCCAGCCGTGCCACAGCACTGCCCATCCAGCTCCAGCACTGAGCCCAGGCAGGGACAGGAACCCCACAGTGTCCCTAGGCAGGGACAGGGACCCCACAGTGTCCCTAGGCCCAGCACCACTGGACTCTGCCATCCCCCAAGGGATGCAGTCTTTCCTCCCCAGTGAGGAAGCAAACGAGGACAGATCCTGAAGGAGCAACAGAAGAGACAGGAGCAGGCACAGTGAGGCAGAAAGGCAGCGTGTCCCCTCTGGGTTTGCTTTGGTAGGAGGCTGAGAAAAGTCACAGGACAGAGGGGATGTGGAGGAGCAGGCAGAGCTCTGAGAGCTGGAAAAGCTGAAGGTGAGTAAATGAGGGAGCCAGAGGCGAGATGCTCCATACAGTTTAGAGACGAGAGAAGAGCAAGAGCAGCCCTGTGGGACAGGCAGGCTCCTGTTAACTCTTTGGGAATCCGGCAGGCTCTGTGCCGAGTTTCTGCTGCCTCCCTGGGGCTCTTCAGCTCGTGTTGCACTGGCGGCTCAGCAGCGCCTGTCACCCACTGTCCCAGCACTGCAGCCTCAAAACCANTTTTTTTTTTTTGTTGGTTTGGCTTTTGACACTCCCATGAGCAGTTGGGGAGGACTCAGCCTATAGCACCCCTGCGTTGTTCTCTCTGCCACCACTACTTGTAGTAAAACGAAGGTTTCCACACCTGCGGCTCGATGCCGGCATTCCTGGTGGAGTAGGAGGGCCGGGGTGCCTGGAAGCCTGCCTTTCCCCGGGGCGGCAGCAGGCGGCACGGGGAGGCCAGCAGCACCTCGGCCGGGGCTCCAGGACTGGCACGGCTGTCGTGAGGCAGAGGCAGAGCCGCGGCAGCAGTGGGGAAGGGGCTGGCAGTGGTCTGGCCAGCGCTGGGCACCACGGGGGGATGCCAAACTGGGGAAGGCGGCAGCGGAGAGGGCGGGCAGGAGGCTTGCTGGGCATAGGGGTAGGAGTCAGGAAGAGCGGGTCTGGGTGGGGGCACCTCCTGGGGCGTGGACCTTGCTGGCCCCTTGGATGGGGAGAGGATGAAGAGAGAAGGCTGGAGCTGGTAAGGCTGGTGCTTGGAGATCTCCAGCTCCTTTTGGGACACTTCGTTCTCCGTTAGGTTGCTGCCGTACAGCGATGCAGGAGGGGTTTTGGAGGGCCTGCAGGGACTCTTGGAGGGGCGTCTGGAGACCATGGGTGACAGATAAGCATTGTTGTCATACTTCCAGGAGGGAGGCAGGGACATGGTGGGCGATGGGGACCGCAGCAGCTCAGGCTGGGAGGGGGCCTCAATGATGAACTTCTCCATCCTGGATTGTCGGCGGGCAAAGAGCTCAGCCCCCTTCCCTCTTGCTTCAGTGAGGATGTGGCTGGGCTGTGGCTTCTTCTTGGGCTGGATGGTGGGAGACTTGAGGCAGGAGGACCATGCTGGAGCATCCTCAGCTGGTGGGAGGTGCTGCACACCCCTGGTTGCACTGTTGGGGAAAAAGTTTGCAGCTTCGGCTCCGAGGGCAAACGGCTCATCCTCGGTGCTGGGCTCCCCCTGCTCCTTCTGCTTCTTCCTGCTGTCTGCACTCTGAACCAGGTCCAGCAGGTCAGGGTTGGGGCCCAGCTTTGGCTTCTCCACGAAGGTGAACATGGACTTTCTGCTGGCTCTCCGGGCAGCCGACTCCTCCAGGATCCCTGTTTTGGGCAAGGGGTTTGGTCCGCTCACCCCGCAGCTCAGGAGAGGATCTGGCAGCATCTTCTGCTCCTGGGTGGGGTACAGGGCCGAGTAGGCAGGGGGAGAGTGGACACGGGTGAGGGGTGGGGGGCTGCTGAGGGTCTCTGCGTAGGTTGGTGGTGGGGGCAGCTCGGGGACGGGGGGTTCCTGGGCCGGCTGGGCACTGGCAGGGGGTGCCTGGGTGCCGAAGGGTCTGGCTGTCCTGTTCTTCACGGGCTTGGGCTTGGCCAGGGTGAGATGGACCTCGTAGTACTGCCGGGCCTGTGTCCCATTCTGCTGCTGCCCGGCTGGGGATGCCATCCCTGTGGCTGTCCCTGCTGGCTCACTGGGCACCTCGCTGGGCACCTCACCAGGCGCCTCACTGGGCACTTTGACGTTCTTCCCCTCCTCGGGGTTCTGTGTCAGGACAAGAGCCGCTGTGTTCGGCCCTGCAGGGGCTCCTGCATTTCCGAGCCCCTGCACCCCTCTCTCCATCCCGCTGGCTGCCTGCTCCTCCATGCCGTTGGTGGCGGCCGAGGCCATGTTCTCCTTCAGGTAAACGCTCAATGGGACCTGCTGGGCTTCAGCAGGAAGCTCCTGGCACGGGGAGGCGTTTGCCAGCATCCCTTCTCCTGGATTGCCAGGCTGGTCGGGCTCCGGCTTCATGCCCTGCCCCTGGCTCTCCTCCATGGCCTCTTGGCGCGGCTGGGGCGCGGGGCTCAGCGGGATCCCCCCGCCATGCCCGGCCCCCGTGAGCCCCTCAACGCGCTGCCTGCGCCGCTGGAACAGCAGGACGCCCTTGGAGCCGGGGCCGGGAGCCGTGGTCAGCTGAGCCGCGATCCTCTGGCTCCGCGCCTTCGCCTCCTTCAGCTCCTTCTCCGAGAGGCTGGCGCTGCGGGAGAGACCTGGGCAGAGGGGAGAAGGGGATTAGGCCTCTCAGTGAGAATGTGAGGTGTCAGTCTCCCCGCCCCGGGACTGGCAGCTCTTCCTCCAGGAATCCCCGGCATCCCAGCTCTTTCCTGGCAGGTGGAAGAAGGCAGGAGAGATGCACCGGGGCTGGGGTGCACGGTCTGGGGACAACGGGGATCCAGCACAACCGTCACGAAGATGCTGGGACAGATGGGAAAGCCCAGGGGACACCAAGTGACACTCAGGACGTTTCCACCACCCCACCTCGTATTTCGGCTGGGTTCTACGCACCCACCGCGCTGACCATAATGGAAAGGAATTTATCGGAGCAGGTCTCCGGTTGCAGCTCACATGGCTTTGGCTCAAAGAGACAGTGGCAGGGAAGGGGCCACCGTGTGTCCCCCAGCCCCTCGCCCCGAATCCCGGCATGCTGAGCCCCGAGAGGACAGGACACAAACCCGGGAACAGCAGAAAGATGCCAACCCACCGCGACCTCACAGCGAAGACGCCCCTGGTGGGCGACTCATGTATGGAGCAACACGAGATGGCAGCAGCCGACAGAAGCTGCGCAGCTCCTGCCCAGCTGGACGCAGACACGGAGACAGCGAGGAGCCACCCTCACGCCTCGGGATTCAACACAAGTGCTAAAAGCAATGTGCTAAAAGCCTGGCGTGAGTTCCGCGGCGAGCAGCCCAGTGCCGCTGGGCTTCTCCTGTGCCGGACAAAGGTCAGGGCACCAGCCCTTCCCTAAAACCGAAAGGATGTGGAGCTGCCGGGAACTCATTTTCTCAGGGTGAGCAATTTCCTATGAGCTTGCCACCCCCCCGAAAGCACCCGTGGGAAGGGCAATGTCCCCCACCCTGCCCCTGAGGTCACTGTTGGGCACAGACCCCAGCGCCCACCATCAGCATCACCCCCGCACCCAGCAAGGGTGCAGCCTCTCTCCAAAGGCACTGCAGGATGGCTCTGATGGGTGTCTCTGCTCCGGCCCCAGCAGGGAAGTGGGTGGCCAAGACTGCCTGCTCCCAGCCCTGCTCCTCTTTCCTTCCCATCCCATCCCTTCCCGTCTTCCCTTCCTTCATGTGTTCCTCATTTTCTTGCCTTCTGTGCTGCTTGGGAGTCTTCCAGGATATTTTCAGCAGTGGCTCAGCCTACCAGCGAGGGAAAGGGATGGATGACTAAGCCAAATCCTTCCAGCAAGCCCACGGTAAGCAGGAGGGCTGCTGGAAGCTGGGCAACTCCTCTTCCTCACCCTTCATCCCTCCTGCCTCGCTCAGCACCCAGCGAGCCCTTGCACACAGCTGAGGTGTGCAGGATGCCCTGGATGAAGTCTTCAGGCTGCCCGACAGGAGGGTTTTGTCTGGGCGGGGGACAGAGGAGGCAGAGATGCCAATGGAAACTCTCCTGAAGACGAGGAGCCCGTCGGCAGCGGCGACGCCGGCGGCCAGTCCCCCCCGGTTCGCGCCCAGCATTGTTTAACGCCCCGTTTCTATTTGCTTTGGCCGCGGCACAGAGCGGGGCCGCTGCTTCCTCCGGCCGGGCTGGCTGGAGGGCGGCCAGCACCGCGGCTCCCGCTCCGCGAGGTCACCCTCGCCGCCTTTATCTCCGAAACGGAGGAGAAACGCGGCCAAGGAGCCGTTGAGAAACAAGCCACAGGCTCCAGATGTCTGCGGGTTTCGTGCTCCGAGCGGAGCATCCCCGCTTCCTCGGAGGCCGGGGCTGCCTAAGAAGCCGAGCTCTCGGCGGAGCCATTTCGCAGCCCCTTGCTCTTGCTACTGCCTTTTAACAGCAAACGAGGGGATCTCCTCTGCGCTGGAGGGATGACTCAGCTCTTGGCCAGCCCGTTCCTGCTTGGACTAGCCGCCAGATAGGCTCCCACGTAGCCGGGACCAATACCGGGGTTTGCCCACTGGGATTTTGCCCCCGGGTGTCTCCATCCCTTGCTGCTGCCACAGGCATGGGCATCACTCCGGGCCAGGGTGTGCTGCAGGGTGGATTCTGTCACCTAAAATCCTCTACACTGTATTTCCATCCATACCCATCCCCTGCAGTCTTCCAGCAGCCCCTCTGCCCCTGCTTGCCCAGCACCCACCATTCCTGGGCTGGTCCACCTGGGTCCACTGGAAATAAATCCCTCAGGGTACTACTTGGGGTGCTGAGGGTAAGAATTGCACTTCACATCCGATTTTTATGACACAGATGAAGAGCACTGAAGCCTCTGGCAGTCCAGAGGAAATTGCTGCAGCCTGAGCCATGGGATGAAGTTATGCACCCAGTGCAAGAGCCTTTATCCATCTGCCATGGTGTCTGGAGGAATTCTGCCACCTGGGGCAGTTTCTGCACCACACACTCCCTTCCCAGCCACAGGGAACATTCCATCATCCTTCCATGCCATCTCCTGCCAGCTGGCAGCCCCGGGTGGGCTCTGGTTGGTCTTTTTCCCCAGCCCCAGGCCGGCAGGAGGGAGCTGAATGGATTGAGAATGTCCAGGTGCTGGGGAGGAGAAGGAAAAGAGGATGAGGCTGGAGGCAGCCAAAGCAGTGCATGAAGGAGGACAAAATAAAACTACTTGTGTCCAAGGGCACTGGGAACTGGTTTCCACCCATTACCCTGAGGCCAGTCCAAAATCCAATGGGTGATGGTTTCTCCTTCCTTCCTTCCTTCCTTCCCCATACACTGGCTTGCCATGACACTGTCCCTCAGGAAGGAAACATCTCCCCCCTCCAAATGTGCCACCTTCTTCCAAGACAACGAGCCCCACCAGCCCTCTCCACTGCCACGTGCCCTCAGTGGGCCCACCTTGGGTCCGCTGTGGTCCAGGGATGCTGGAGAAGGAGATGCCCCCTGTGCCCCATGGAACTGCCACAGTCCTGGCAGACACGAGCAGCCCCAAGTGCTGTTCTGGTTTAACACACTTCAGCTCTGGCCACAGAAGCCTATAGATCTCTATCTATATATTTATATAGGCACTTGCTCTGTAGGTTTTCCGTTGCTCCAGGGGTGACTTCCTGAACATCCCCCAAGTGCAGGGTTTAATATCTTCTTGCCAAGCTGTCAGTCATCCTTCCCACAGCATGTACAGTGCTCTCTCCTCCAGAGCGAGGATGACGAAGGTGATGAAAGGAATTTTTGTTGCTCTCACTTCCTGGACAGATGGGGGAAAAAAATTCCTTCCATCTCAGCTTTCCATGCAAAGGATGGATTCCCCTGAAGGGTGTTAAAGCAGGATGTCTGAAGTCCAGCCAGGAAAGGCTGGAATCAACATCTGACCCCAAATGAAGGTGAAGGATGTATCAGACATGGCTTGTGACCCATCCTGCCCTAAGATAGACTCCAAGAGATGAAATGAGATGAAGATTTTGGCCCTTAATTGCAGTTTTGCTGAACTGACAAATTCAGTGAAAGTTGATGGTCTTGACATGTCTGGGATGTGACAGGCAGGAAAACAGTGACTTGGAAGCTGTGCCTGGTGAGAAGTCCTTGTATGCAGAAGACAAGAGGTACCCAAGCCTTAATGGGACCTGCAGGGTGCAACAGGTCATGTGAAATCTTGGAGTCAGAGCTGACAGGTGACTCCAAAATCTTCAGTTTGGGCTCTGTTCCTGGCCTGCTCCAAGTTTGGATGCTCAGCCATCCCGGTGCTGCAGCCCAGCTTGGCCATGCTCAGGGTGTCCTACCAGACAAGTCCCTGACAGAGCACCCACCATCCATAACCAGCAGCCACTTTTCCCCATTTCCAAACATTTCTTGGACTTCTGTGGTCAACCCAAATGGTGCCTCTTGCTGGCAAAATCCCACTGGCAAAACAAGAGTGAAACCAAGACAAACTCCATTTCCAGAGGGACGTGCTCTGTGCCACCTGACATGAACCCCAGCACACATCCACAGCCAGGCAATGCTGAGGAGAGGAGATCCAGTGTTTTCACCCAAACATTGAGGACTTTGGACACTGAGGAAATGTAAGCAGGTTTTTTGGCAGAGCAGTAAGCTGGCCCCTTGCCCCAGCTACAGCTGTGCAGGATTTTTTGCAGAGCGTACCAACTCATTTAAGTCTGTGCACACATTTCCCTCCAGCTCCCAGTTATCCCAAATAATCTACAGCTAGGAAAACACAGAGGGTAGCACAGACAGGCAGCTGAGCTAGCTAGAAACGGATATGATTCAAACATATGGACAGAAGGATGACAATTTTCTGCCTCATTCCCAGGTTCCAATGCTCCTATGCCCCAGATACAAAACCTCCATGAAGTTCTTATCCATGCTGGCCCTGCAGCCCCAAAAAGATCCTGCTCAAGTAGTGGGTGCTGTGGTGGGATCAACCTCGCCTGCCTGGCAGACACTCTGTGCTGGGCCTCTCCACACGGGCGCCTTTGCCAGTGACAAAATGTGGCACAGCAAGAAAATTCGTTGCGCTTGCAAGTTTTCCCTGTGCTCTGCTCGCAGGGGCTTTGCTGGATTTGGAGCTGTTTGCCTCCCCATGAGCCGTGCCTGGCACTCAGCACCCAAATCCTGCTGAAATGGCCACACAGCCTCTGAGCAACAAGTCCTGGGGCACCCAATCCCCACACAGGCGGAGGAGAAGGGGCTGGTGGGGATTAAGTGCAAATGGGGGCTGTCTGCCCCTGCCCACCCCCAGTTCCCAGGGGGATGCAGTGAGCAGCCCCAGCCCCACGTGCCCCACTGGGCAAGAAGAAGCTGTTGCCACCACACAGGTGGAGGCAGCACCTTCCCCAGCTGGCTAAAATCAAGCTTTTATCTTTGGGAATGGCCCTGCCACACATCCACCCCGACTGCAGCAGAACCAGCCCGTACCACAGCCGGGTACCACGGGGATTCCATCCTGCCTGGAAAGTGCGTCCCAGCCCCGCTGTGCCCAGAACTGCTGGAACTCGCTGGGACCCATCCCGAGCTGCCAGATCCCGGGGACAGCCTCTCCGGGCCGGTGCCCCGAGCCAGCGGCGCTGGCCTGGTGAGAGAAGGTCAAACGGCTCGGAGTGTCCCTGTGGGGTGGGCAGAGCGGGGAGGGCAGCGGGACGGAACGGGGCCTTTGCCTGTCCCTTGCACAATCCGCAAAAGATCCATGCTGCTGGCTGCCAAGCCGAGGGACAGACCTCGTGTCCCCAGCATGGGTGGCGTGGCCAGGGGAGGTCATGTCCCTGACGCAGGGGACAGGGGACATCGCCTGGGAAGCCGTCCTGCGGAGCTGGGAGGTGCCACCCTGCGAGCCCCGAGGAGGACCCCCACGACCCTCCACGTCCCCGCCGCGTGTCCTCGCTGTGCCTCCCACGCCCCACATCGGACACCGGCTGCCGGCAGGGGGAACCGACACCTGCCCCGCTCATTCCTGGGGCCAAACCCCGCTCAGCCCCGGCTGTGCGCGCCCCATCGCCCACCCTTCGCCCACCATCGCACCCACGGCACTTCTGGGCATGCACTCCTGGCCCCCGTGCGCCCCGGAGCCTTGTGCACCCCCTGCTCACTGCCATCCCCCGGCACCCCGGACACCCCCAGATCCCAAGACCCCCGCTGCGGTCCCCTCTGCGTGCTCACACAACCTCCTTCCCCCGTCAATTCTGCACTGGCACCCCCTGGCCCCCACCCGGAGCCCCCCAATCCCTGCCCTC